>CM075977.1:354505522-354634905 GCA_038087875.1 Malacoraja senta
TTTTTAAATCTAATTTTCATGAATTTACAGGCCAAATGGAAGGAATTGAATGTTTAATACCTGTAAATTAATGGGGATTTAATTCATCTTGCGAGTGAGAATTACTGGAACGCGATCTTTTGGAACGTTCATTTGCGGTGAATTTAACCCCGTATTGGCATGAAAAATACTGCCGTTAATTCGGGGAATAAAATCACCGTGTCGCATGACAAAATGTGAATTAAAGGCTTCTTAAGAAGCACTTTTATACATTTAAAGAAAGCACTTTTGTTTACCTGTCCATTGTGTGAAATCCGTCCCCGTTATTGGCGTTGACGCTTCAGGAGCTGCTTTTAAAATGACTCTAGCGCTGACATTGACGATTTAATTTAAAAAAAAAATTCACAAATCGCCGGTAGGAACGATTTTGTCAGCGAAGTTTTGTACTCCAACAAAATATTTCCAGGACAAGGGAGAAACCCGCGTTTTAACCCGCCCCCCCCTTAAAGGCGCCAAAATCGCGCACACGGCCAGTGGCAGAATTACAGCGCGACTGAAGGTAAGTTTTGTAACATACCTATATCTAGCTCTCTCTTGAAAGTATCCAGAGAACCGGCCTCCACCGCCCTCTGAGGCAGAGAATTCCACAGACTCACAACTCTCTGTGTGAAAAAGTGTTTCCTCATCTCTGTTCTAAATAGCTTACCCCTTATTCTTACATAGTGGCCCCTGGTTCTGGATTCCCCCAACATCGGGAACATGTTTCCTGCCTCTAGCGTGTCCAAACCCTTAATAATCATATGTTTCAATAAGATACCCTCTCGTCCTTCTAAACTCGAGAGTATACAAGCCCAGCCGCTCCATTCTCTCAGATTATGACAGTCCCGCCATCCCGGGAATTAACCTTGTAAACCTACGCTGCACTCACTCAATAGCAATAATGTCCTTCCTCAAATTAGGGGACCAAAACTGCACACAGTACTCCAGGTGTGGTCTCACTAGGGCCCTATACAACTGCAGAAGGACCTCTTTGCTCCTATACTCAACTCCTCTTGTTATGAAGGCCAACATGCCATTCGTTTTCTTCACTGCCTGCTGTACCTGCATGCTTACTTTCATTGACTGATGAACAAGGACCCCCAGATCCCATTGTACTTCCCCTTTTCCGAACTTGACACCATTTAGATAATAATCTGCCTTCCTGTTTTTGCTACCAAAGTGGATAACCTCACATTTATCCACATTAAACTGCATCTGCCATGCATCTGCCCATTCATCCAACCTGTCCAAGTCACCCTGCATTCTCATAGCATCCTCCTCACTGTTCACACTGCCACCCAGCTTTGTGTCATCTGCAAATTTGCTAATGTTACTTTGAATCCCTTCATCTAAATCCCCTTCCTTCTCCCTGTACCTCCTCCCTCCCACAACCTCCCTCCCACTCCTGCACACACATCTTCCTGCACCCCTCACCCTATCCTGCTGTCCTTACCATAAACTAAGACAGGTTAATACAGCTCAGCAAAGTGGATGGATTCTTCTTCCACTTGGGTGATGAAGTTGCATCTTCGGTTTCATTCAATCACGGACCATCGATGAGCAAAGATCAGAGCAAGAATCATGTTTACTTATAGTGCGAATGCTATAATTTTGCACGATGGTTTGCATTTTGTCTTGACTTTAAAAGTTTTCAGTCTTGCAACTCTTGTAATTGTTTTGATCGTTGATTGTCTGCTTTGTGTTTGCAATAACAATAAACTTCGGTGGCATAAAATTTAGTGAAAATTGAAGAGATGCAAAAAATGGGGAAGTATTACATGGAATAATGTTTGAAATCCTAGAAATAACAGTGTTGCAGGCTTGCATGCCATCACTTCCTCCAAGGCAAAACCAACAGGCAGCTCAAACGACAGCAAGGCATCACTCCTGGACGAGCGCATGCGTTCCAAGCTCATGTCGAAAGGAAGAACACTGATGGCCTGATCAGGCCCCCATAGTATTACCCCGATTGTATTGTAATCTCAGTTACTGAGGCCAACATAAGAAGATCCTTAAAGAGGATAAACCCTCAGAGAGCATCAGGCCTGATGGTGTACCTGGCTGCGTTCTTAAAATCTGCCTAGACCACCTGGCTGGAGTTTTTTCAGACATCTTCAATCTTCCATTACTAAGGTCCAAGATTCCCACTTGCTTTAAAAGGGCATCAATAATACCGATGCCCATGACGCACCTCAATGATTACCGACCCGTGGCACTAATATCCATGGTGATTAAGTACGTTGAGAGGCTGTTTATGACTACTGTCATCCTTATGCAACTGAACCCTCGACAGACCACAATCAATACAAATTGGAACAACTCTTCCTCCTCTAACCGTCAGCACAGGAACATCTCAGTGTGTGTTCAGTCTTTTTGTTGTACTCGCTTTATACCCAGGACGTAGCCAGACAGTTCCAACACCTTCTTTAAATTCGCCAATGATACCATAGTTGCTAAACTTATTACAGGTAATGATGAATATCGGAGGGTGATTAATCGACTGATTGAATGGTGCCAGAACAACAGTGTTGCTCTCAGCATCAGCAAGACCAAGGAGCTGATTGTTGAGTTTAGAAGAGGAAAGCCGAGGAACCTGTCTTTATTGGTGATGAAGAGATTGGTTGCATTACGGCCTAGTTCAGCAACTTGAACACCCAGGACTAAAGGTGATTATAGAGAGTGGTAGATTCTGCCTGGCCTCTCACAGATAGTGACCTCTCCGTCATCGAAGGGATCTAAAGGAAGCTCTGCCTAAAAAATGTAGCCAGTATCATCAAAGATCCACACCGCCCTGGCCAAGCTTTCCTTCTATCATCGGGAAGAAGGTGTAGAAGCCTGAAAACCATGACCATCAGGTTCAAGAATAGCTTCTTCCCAGGTTTAATTTATTTGTTATTATTTGTTTTTTGTCTATGTGTACTATGCTAACACCCTGCTATGCTGCTGCAAGTAAGAATGGAATTGTTTCATTATCGGTACATATGACAATTAAACACTTTGACTTTGGATAAGGATATTGCCCCATGAGAGTGAAGTTTACTTATAATCTGAAAAACAAACTGCAGATGTTAGAAATCTGCGGCAGGAAAAAGTGTTGATGGTTCAGGTCAAAGACCCTTTACTAGAATTCTGATTGTTTGGGGTCATTAACCTGTGAACATTTATGTGAACATTGCAGTATTTTGCATATTTTTATGGATCATTGTAGCTTAAGGTTATGTATTTGTTGAAATTGGGTGCTAGGTTTCAGCTTGGCATTACTTTGAAGAAGAACCAGTGAATTATCTTCCCTCACTCCCTCAAGTATTTCCTTCTCCCTGGACCAGCAATGCCATTAAGGTGAGAAACAGAATGGACATTTTAGGTCAAGGGCTGCTCATCAGAATGGTTTAAGTAAGAAATTAAGCATGTTTCAAGTTGCAAGAAGTGGGTGGCGAACAAAGGGAATGTTTGCTTTCGGTGCAGACCAAAATTACTTCAAAACCTGCCACTGTTTGTCCTGAAGGCAGAGATTTGGCACCCTCACCGGCACAAAGGGATTGGGCTGCAAAAGTACACAGAATCCTCTCCACCAGGTTGTGGATAATTTAGTTTTCCTTGCTCGTCTTTTTGAGGAAGTAAGGGACTGCATCAAACTTAACAATCAACAATCTCTTGAGAATCTGAACGAGGATATGATAGATCAAGGTCATACTAAAATGGATGAAAAGGAGGTTGCCATTCACCCCCCCTCCCCCCTGCTTCATGTTCGAAGAAAGTCATGGCTGCACAATGGACAACTCAGTGTGTGCTATACCTGGGTCAAACCTGGATATGTACACTACCATCATCTGCATAATATGTAATAAGGCCAAGTGATGCAATAAGAGACAGACCACTTCAACAGAGTTTGCCCAAGCAGTCTACTGGTAACGAGGGAAGGAACAACGCCAGGATACGGCAGACAGCCATATCTTCAGCTGCTCTTCATCTGATGACAAAGCAAGACCACGAAGTCGGCACCACCATCAGGAGTGGTGAAATGGAAATGAAAGGACGTTCCAGCCAAACGTTGCGAGGGGAGGGATGAGCCCAGTCAACCTCGGCTCAAGGGAACCTGGAATGTGGGAGTCTCCTCCGCACTTGAACATTGGGAATCTGGGAGCAATGTTGCATCTAACTCAGACTAGCTTGAGGAGACTGGAGGTAGGACAGTGCCAAACACAAACTCCAGGAAGCTAAAAGCAGTCGGAACGGGCAAAGTCGGAACGAGGATCAAGCAGATCTCCTTTAAATCTCGTAGCAGAATATAGTTCTCTTGAAAGCAGGACCTGCATTTAAACTATGGACAAGTACAGTAGTTCATTCTCATCTGATATATGCTTAGTAGAACCATTGCGATATGACTTTACAGCTATACAGCTCACATTTGCAATACAATAGATATGAAGCTTGCATTTGCTCATGTCAGCTCTGTCTGGAAATATCTTGGCAAGTTCAAGGTAGAGTCGAGTATTTAATTGTCATATGTCCCAGATAGAGCAATGAACTTCTTACTCGCAGCAGCACAGTAGAATATGTAAACATAATACTCTGTAAAAATGGGTGGGGCTCTCAGGCACAGTCTTAAGTTGGTTCAGGTCATATTTACAAGATAGGAACTATTTTGTTTCCATTGGAGACTTTGTATCAGAACCAACAAACGTGACGTGTGGAGTACCGCAAGGTTCGATCTTAGGGCCCTCTTTATTCAACATCTACATGCTCCCACTAGGGCAAATCATGCGATATAATAATATTGACCACCACTGCTATGCCGATGACACTCAAATCTATGTAGCGCTATCACCAAATGATTATCGCCCCATAGATCTGTTGTGCCAGTGCATTGAGCAAGTCAAAGACTGGATGTGCCAAAATTTTCTCCAACTAAATAAGGACAAAACGGAGATAATTGTTTTTGGTGCTAAAAAAGAAAGGCTTAAAGTAACCCAACACCTTCACTCTCTGTCCCTGAAAACTTCAAACAAAGCCAGAAATCTTGGGGTCATTATGGATTCAGATTTAAATTTCGACAGTCACATCAAATCAGTAACAAAATCGGCCTACTATCACCTCAAAAATATAGCAAGATTAAGAGGACTCATGTCAGCTCAAGATTTAGAAAAACTTGTACATGCCTTTATTAATAGTAGGCTAGATTATTGCAACGGTCTCCTTGCAGGTCTTCCAAAAAAACCTGTCAGGCAGCTACAGCTTGTTCAGAACGCTGTTGCTAGAGTTCTAACAAAGACCAAAAAATTTGAGCATATTACACCAATTCTTAAATCCTTACATTGGCTCCCTGTATGTCAGAGAATTGATTTTAAAATCCTGCTGCTCACCTATAAATCACTACATGGTTTAGGGCCAAAGTATATCACTGACATGCTTCCACTATATAAGCCTTCTAGACCGCTGAGATCTTCTGAAACCAATCTGCTAGTGATTCCCAGAGTAAATACAAAACATGGGAAAGCAGGATTTAGTTACTATGCAACAAATAGCTGGAATAAACTTCCTGAAGATTTAAGACTTGCCTCAACTTTGACCACTTTTAAAACAAGACTGAAAACTTTTATGTTTACTTTAGCTTTCAGCTAAATCTTAACTACATTGCACTTTTAACTTTTGCACTTTTTATAATGCATTTTTAATTTTGTTTTTCTTTTCTTTTAGTTCTTCTATTTTATTTCATTTTATTATTTCATTTATTGTATGACATGTTTTTATGTGAAGCACTTTGAGTCTGCCTCGTGTATGAAATGTGCTATATAAATAAAGTTGCCTTGCCTTGCCTTGCCTAAACAATATAATAAACGAGAGAAAAAAAATCAGTGTGTATATATATCTTTATAAATACAGACACACACACAAAAACAAACGATAATGTGTGAGTGGTAATAATAATACAAGTGGTGGCATCTCAGTAACAATTGTTAGTGATTGTAATGGTGCTGGGGAGTATTAAAGATATTTAATAAATTATATTTTCAAAATAGTTAATGAATATGTTGGATGGAAAAACATTTATCTCCTAAGAGTGAACTCTTTCCACTATATTATAAACTATAGTAGGGCGGCACAGTGACATAGCATTAGAGCTACTGACTTACAGCGCCAGAGACCCGGGTTCGATCATGACTACAAGTGCTTGTCTGTACGGTGTTTGTACGTTCTCCCCGCGACCTGCACGTTTTCTCCGAGATCTTCGGTTTCCTCCCACACTCCAAAGATGTACAGGTTTGTAGTTTAATTGGCTTGGTATAAATGTAAATGTAAAATTGTCTCTAGTTTGTGTAAGGTGGTGTTAATATGCAGGAATCACTGGTTGGTGCGGACTCGGTGGGCCGAAGGGACTATTTCCGTGCTGTATCTTCAAACTAAATTAATGTTGGAATATTCATCAATGGAGCGGACATTCATTGCTGCGAAAGGACATCCACCTGAAACGTTAACTCTTTCTGTTTCCCCTGTTCTCAACCCAAAACAGCATCCATCTATTTCCAGTCATGGATGCTGCGTGACCCACTGAATTTCTTCAGCAGTTTGTTTTGTGGATAGTTTTTTTACATCCACAGGAAAGGGTTGCATGTGCTACGTTTGAATTCACTTCCTTTAATCTGGCTCTCCACACATCATTGGGTCCTTTAATGATCTTAATAAAAATACAAACTTATTCCATTTCTCGGATGTTTCTGTTTAGAATTTTCACTTATCCTTTTACAAATACGGCGGCTGACCTGACAGCTTTTCCTGGATCTGATTTTTGAGATCTGAGTCTCATTTTATGTCTGAGATCATATTTGGTAAAGAAAGCTTGTCTAATCTCTCCTGCTGATAAACTGGGACAAGGGATTTTCTAGTACACTGAAGCAGGTAAAGAAATATGAGGAAATGAAACTAAAGTCTAATTCATTGGCATTTTTGTTCATAAAACTTTTTCCATATTCTTTCTTAGAAACAAAGTTATTCAATATACACTAGTAACAGAGAACAACTTTGTGCTGCTTTGTAGAATGCTGGATATTGGGCCCTGCAATTTCTCTCCCTGCAATTCCCTTTTGCCAAATTATGCCAGAATGTGACTTTATTTACTCAATATAGGGGGAAGGAACAGTAAATAATTTATTGTGAAATATGCGCTGGTAAATTTTATTGGAAACACCAGCTTTAATGTGTTCAAAATGAACCATGTCTGGAGCATGCTGATTGATTCAGAAGGTTGATTTGTTATTTGGCCGACTGCAAGAGAAGAGAGAGTCACGAGTGTTTAATTGTCATATGTACCGAATCGAAACAATAAAATTCTTACTTGCAGCAGCACCACAGGTTTGTAAACACAATACTCAATTGATAACATAATAAACAAAAAATAAGTTTGATAAATAAAAACCCCAATATTGTGCGAAACAAATCAAAGCCCAAACTTCCCTGTTCCTGTTAGATTCCTGGCATGACATCTCTTTTGGGGATTTAAAACACCATTGATTTCTCTGGGAATCTCAGCCTGGTGATTTGAAGCCAGATGGGAGGTTTCTTTGATTATTTTGCTTCATGAAATATTTTGGTGTTCTAACGTTTTTTTTTAAATATTTGAATTATTTACCTCAATTTTAAGGTGATTCAAATCTCAGGCACTTTTCAAAACAATAAAACTCGAGGATAACTATGACAAGCCAAAGCAGTGGCTTCGGCTGCACAAAGCTGCCTGCCATCCTATTGTAGCTCGGGTCTCATTGCGTGATTGAAGGGTTGGTGTGTTAGTCCCTCTGCACCCATTATGAACGAGTGCTGCTCTGCGTGGGGCCAGGAACAGCAGTTCTGGCTGGTGAGACTGGCCCGACATCTTCCCATGTTCATGCACAAAATAATAAACCACTTGCGTTTTTCTTTTGAAACCTAGAGAAAATGGATGAAAGTAATGTTCGGAATCCAGCTCCGCTTTAACGCTGCCTGGCAGAATTTTTGTTTTTAGAGAACCAAGTCCTTTGTGTCATTGAGATGTCTGCCTCTGGGACTCGGACTATTCAGTGGTTCTCTCCCCTTCTCGGTTCTCAGACACCATTGTTAATCACATTCACTAGCTGAACGGTGCCTTGTTGTTTGATCTGTGCTAGTGTGACATTGGGTCACCTCTAAAGCAGTACCGAGACAAAACCAGTAAGTTGCCGAGGTCTCATAATTACAAATAGCCAGTGCATCGTGCCAAATAAGAATCTAACCTCTGTTGCAAAAAGCTTTGCAGTTGTGTGTATTGTCTGTAAGCCTTTAAAAACTAATACCTTAAGCAAGGCATTGTGTGGTAGGCCATAAAAATAGCACTGTTCTGGATTTCTGTCTGCCGTCTGTTGGGATGATAGATTTTATTCTTCAGAAATATGTTTTTGCAATCAAGTGTTAACGACTTGAATGATTTTTTTTAGTTGCACTAATTTGAACAATTTATCAGGGACTGGAAGTACTTTTTTGTAACAGCCAAAAATCCCATGACCAGGTTGCAGATGAGATTTACTGAGAAACTTGGGATTGGAAGTTTCATTTATGAGGAAGTAGTAGAGAAATTTGAAAAAAATAAAGATTGAAAAAATTAATTAAAATTTGGATCCATTTTGATGAGCTGTTTGGGGAATAATATTTCCAAGAGTTATTAATTAGATGGTATAATCTCAAGATTGCCAAATAAATTAAATTAGAGGAATTCTGTTGTGGACTGCACGTTTAGAATGTGAAACCTTGATGAAGGCACAAAGCATAACATGATTTAAAATGGAACAGATAAATATTTGAATGTTAACTTCAAAGAAAAGAGCAAGCAAAGTAACAACTCTTTCAGTTGGTCAGCTCGATTATATTGGGCTAATTTGTTTCCTTGTGTATGATTCTTTTAACAGTTTCTGTGGATCACATTTTTAAAAAACTTTTAATATTTGTATGATATCACAAAGTGTGCTCGTATAACCAATTGCTTGGAGCATACAAAAATTGCTGATGCTGAAAATCTGAAATAAATCTTAAATGTCGGATAGGAAGATACGATGGGGAGAAAATCAATATTAACTTTTCAGAAAAAAATCCACTGGGTTTATGGGCTGGAGAAGGGAGAGGGGGAAAGGGAGAGGCTGGATAGGCTGGGACTTGTTTCTTTGGAGCATTGGAGGGTGATTGAGCTTATTGAGTTTATGCTGGGTGCTCCAGTTTCTTCTCCCATCCCAAAATCATACTATAAAAACATCACCCTATCATATGTGCAAAGAACCATGAGTTTGAAAAAGATTAAATAGCAGATCTGCTGGGAAGTAAGGAGGGGGAGTATGGGACTGACATGACTGCTATGCTAGGAGCAGGGCAGACCCAATGGGCTGAATGGCTGTTATTGTAAAGTCATCTTTGCTCTTTGTAGTTCTCCTAACCAAAAGAAGATTTGCTTCATGATCTGTCAATACGTCTGTAACAAAATTAAGGAATACCCTTCAACAAATTGCTCATGTATGGCTTTAATTTTTATTCTAGCATTCCAGAAGAGGAATACCTCAGGTGTGGTTTGTAGCAGCACAGCACCGATGGGCTTCAAACCTACCCATGAACACAGTTATACTCTTTGTTCCACAGCAAGAAGCTTGGGTAGTAGAACGAATGGGCCGTTTTCACAAAATACTTGATCCAGTAAGTAAATGTCACTGTCTGAAGTAGACATGACGATGGTTCACTTTTGCTCTGTTACAATAGTTCTGATTTCTTTGTATTGTATCTATTTCCATTTCACTTTTGGTAATTATTAACAGAGCTTAGTGCCTTGGTGGTCAAAATGTTTTAAATGTGTGTAATAATGGAAAAAAAACTCAGTCATGGCAATTAGTCCAAGCAACTAGACTCGGCAGTCTGTAACAGACATTACCATTCATCAACTGTTCCAACATGCTGGTCAATATTACAGAGATTAAAGGTATTAAAATATGTCATTCTTCGATAGGCAGAGAGCATGGGAGACCCGAGAATGGTTTGCCAAAAAGATTATGTATTTCTAAATAGCTTTAAAATATTTATCAACATTTTGTTTTCTGATGAGGTTGCAGGAATATTTAGTAACGGAAGTTTTTCATTCATGACTTCCTGAACATAATGAGCCCTTTTTAATAGCATTCATTTTATTGGTGATGAGCCTTTGCTGATTAATTTGTTGAGCTTGACAATTGTATTCAATGTTGCCCAGTCCATCGCACGGACTGGACCACCCACCATTTACACTTCACGCTGCCTCAGAAAAGCAGCCTACATAATAAAGCTATCAATTAATAAATGTTAATGGAATAATCTGATTGGTGTTCGTTTTGGTTACTTTTTCATGATCTGATTAGTTATAAGACTCCAGCCAAACTGCTATTTTCAAAATTTGGATTGGTCACTATTAAATTTCAAACCTGAAGTAACTTATTTTCTTCACAAAATATGAAACTCTTGAGCAAATTATTGGAAGTATTTTACTTCTGTTTTAAAGATCAGTTAGGTTTCCAACAGGGATATTCTTTTGTTACCTTTTTCATTACCTTTTATTATTGTCACATGTACGAGGTACTGTGAAAAGCATTAGTTTTGCATGCTGTCCATACAGATCAGATTTACCATACAGAGATACAATCAGTTCAAACTTGTATATGATAGATGGAGCAAAGGGGAAGATAGAGAGTGCAGAATATAGTTCTCAACATTAAAGCACACCAGTTCCTTAAACAAAGTCCAATGTCCTCATTGGGATAGGGGTGAATGAAACAGTACCCTAAATGTATAGAAGGACTGTTAAGTAGCCTGATAACGTAGGTGATAAAGCTGCACCTGAGTCTGGTGTTGTGCACTTTCAAGCTTCAGTGCCTTCTACCAGACGGGAGTAGGGAAAAGAAAAATGAACAGGGTGGGACAAGTCTTAGATTATGTTGGCTGCTTTTCTGAGGCAGCATGAAGTGTAGATGGAGTCAATGGTGGGTGGTCCGGTCCGTGTGATGGCCTGGGCGACATCCTACAAGTTTCTGCAATATCTCGGGATCTTGGGCAGAGCTATTTCCAAACCAAGTTGTGATGCAATCTGACAATATGCTTTATATGATGCATCCAGTTGAAGTTTGTAAGAGTCACTGAGGACATGCCAAATTTCCTCAGTCTCCCCAGGAAGTAGTCAAGTCAAGTCAAGTCAAGTCACTTTTATTTATAAAGCACATTTAAAAAGCAACTCTCATTGGCCAAAGTGCTTTACATTGGTGGAGGTACTAACGTTATACAACAGTGGTTCATAAATTAAATACAAACATCACTACATACATATAGCCCTCCCTCAGAGGACGTCAAGAAAGGCTTGGGAGTAGAGATGAGTTTTAAGTCTCGACTTAAGGAGTCGATGGAGGGGGCAGTTCTGATGGGAAAGGGGATGCTGTTCCACAGTCAAGGAGCTGCAACCGTAAAGGCGCGGTCGCCCCTGAGCTTATGCCTAGATGTTCAGTAACCACAAGTCGGCCGATCTGAGGGACCTGGAGGTGGTGTGGTGGGTAAGCAGACTTTTGATGTAGGTGGGGGCAAGCCCATTAAAGGCTTTGTAGACATAAAGGAGGATCTTGAAATTTATTCGGAACTGCACAGGGAGCCAGTGGAGAGAGGCCAGGATCAGGGTGGTGGTCCCTTTTTCGGGTGCCCGTCAGGAGTCTTGCTGCGGCGTTTTGGACCAGTTGCAGGCGGGATAGGGAAGATTGGCTGATGCGAGTGTAGAGGGAGTTGCAGTAATCTAGGCGGGAGGAGATAAATGTGTGGATGATCTTTTCGAGGTCATCAGACTGGAGGAATTGTTTTATTTCAGCTATCGTCCGAAGCTGAAAGAAGCTAGCATTGGCGGTGGGCGGCGCGACTCTCGTTTGCAGCAGCCTCTGCAGTCTGTCTGTCTTTTTATTATTTTTGTCTCGTTTTTATGTAGTTTTTAATTATTTTTTTTGTCGGGGTATGTGTGTGGGGGGGTGAGGGGGGGAAACTTTAAAATCTTTCCCCTGCACGGGAGACCCGACCTTTTCTTTGTCGGGTCTCCGTTGTCGTTGGGGCTGGGCAACGTGGAGCGGCCTCCAGCAGGAACGACCTGGGGCTCCAGTTGCGGAGCTGCAGACTACTCACCGTCACGGGGCTGGCCGAGTCCGGAGCGGGTGGAGCTGTGGTGGAAACAATCGCTGCTGCTACCCGACCGCCGGAGATTCGGAGGCTACAACCGCGGGTCTGGCGGACGGCAACACCGGAAGCCCGCGGGTCCTCTGGTGGGAGACCGCTTTTGCGGGGTTGAAGAGCACCTGGAGCGGGGCTTTACATCGTCGCCCCGCGCGGCTTGGAATGGCCGCCGGACTTTGCGTGCGCACGCCGGGGCTCTAACACCAAGACCCGGTGCGTGACCTTGCATTAACCGGCGTCGCTTTAATGGCCGCGGGATAATCACCATCGCCCGCCAGGGGCTTTGACTTTGACTCTGACATCGGGGGGGGGGGGGGGGAGTGCAGTGGAGAGATACGTTTTTTTGCCATCCATCACAGCGCTGTGATGGATGTATGTGTAAATTGTGTTGTGTCTCGGGTCTTCTTCGTTTTGTAATGTATGGCTGCAGAAACGACATTTCGTTTGGACCTCAACGGGGTCCAAATGACAAATTTGTCCAAAAGACAAATAAATTGTATTGTATTGTATTTTACCACGACATTGAGTTGTTTGTCAAATTTCAATGCTGAGTCAAATATCATGCCAAGATTTTTGACGTGAGGTTTGAGTAGTGGGGTAAGACTTCCAAGGCTGCCTGCTATCATTTTGATTGAGTCCGAGGGGCCGAGAAGGATGACCTCAGACTTACTCTCGTTTAGTTGAAGTTCTGGGCCATCCAACACTTTATATCCTCGAGGCAGCGGATAAGGTTAAGCAGATTTGATTGGTTTTTGGGCTTCCGGGGGAGTTAGAGTTGTGTATCGTCTGCGTAGCAATGGAAGGAAATGCCGTGCCTTTGAATGGCCTAAGGGGAGCATATACAGGGAGAATAGAATGGGGCCAAGGATGGAACCTTGTGGAACCCCACAGCAGAGGCTAGATGGGGAGGAGAAAGAGTTGCCTATGTTAGTAGAGAAACTCCTACCTTTGAGGTAGGAGATGAACCAGCTCAGGGCAGTGCCATCAATACCAACCCCGTACCGGAGACGGTCAATTAGGATGGTGTGGTCGACAGTATCAAATGCTGCGCTGAGGTCGAGAAGTTGCAGGATTGCACAGCTGCCGGAGTCAACGGTGAGCAGTCGGTCATTATGTACCTTCAACAAGGCAGACTCTGTTGAAGTAGAGGCATCAGTGTGCCTTTTTGGCTGTCACATCAACATGGTTGGTCCACAACAAATCATTGGGGATATATTAATGCCATGTAACTTGAAGCTCCCAACAATTTCCACATCTGCACCATTGGTGCTGACTGGAGCACATAGTCCACCATGCTTCCTGAAGTAAAAAACAAGCTCCATCTTGCTGATATTAAGGGAGAGGTTATTGTCCTGACATCATGTCACTCAGTTCTCTATCTCCTTCCTGTACTCCGTCTCGACACTGTTCGTGATTTGGCCCACCGCAGATGGAGTTTGAGCTAAATTTGGCTGTACATTCGTGAGTGTAAAGGGAGTACAGTAGGGGACCGAGAACGCAATCTTGTGGCGCACCAGTATTGAGAATTATTCATGAGGAGGTGTTGCAACATACTCTCACTGATTGAGGTCTGTGGTTCAGAAAGTCAGGATCCAGTGGCAGAGTGAGGTGGAGGTGGGGGAGGCGAGGGGGGTGCTGATTCTTAGGTCTTGGGTCGCCGAGTTTGGAGATGAGTTTGCCAGCTGATCTGACACGGTCCCGAGATCCCTCTGGACCAGTTGCTTTCAAAGGATTCACTCTCAGAAATCCCGATGAGTTAATCGTGGAGGGATCCATTGTTGCCAGCAATACTGCCCACCTTCACTTTGCAGCCTTTTATAGCATGCAAGCCTTGTCATAATATACCGGTATCTGAGACATTACCTCAAGACTCCAGCTTTGTCTGGAATTCCATCATGACACACTTAATGGCTCTGCAAAGGTCGTAGATATTTTTTAATAATGTCAAGATTCAAGTAAATTCATCATCTGGTATGTATTAAAAAATGTGTGGTGGAAAATAATGTCGTGATTCCTGTAGATTCCAATTTTCCAATGTTTGTGTAAAATAACTACAGAATTCTATAATTACATTTCTACTCTGATGGTGTGCATTGAACTGTTTAATTATTGATCAACAATTATTGATAGTGTGGCAACACTAATGTGCTGGCCCTATGCAAGTAGGCGATGATGGTCAGCTACAGAATAGAAATAAGAAAATGGAGCTGTGGAGAGATCATTAAGGTACAGGAAGAGAGAGAGGAGAGAACCTTGGGTTGAATTGGGTTTAGCTCATTCCGATAGAGAAATTGAGGAGTACAATTGTATTGTAAGTAAAAGATAATGTAATTGTAATTAGAAGTCAATAGACAATAGGTGCAGGAGTAGGCCATTCGACCCTTCGAGCCAGCACCGCCATTCAATGTGATCATGGCTGATCATCCCCAATCAGTACCCCGTTCCTGCCTTCTCCCCATATCCCCTGACTCCGCTATTTTTAAGAGCCCTATCTAGCTCTCTCTTAAAAGCATCCAAGTTTCCTGCCTCTAGCGTGTCCAAACCCTTAACAATCTTATTTTCAATGAGATCTCCTCTCATCCTTCTAAACTCCAGAGTGTACAAGCCCAGCTGCTCCATTCCCTCAGCATATGACAGTCCCGCCATCCCGGGAATTATCCTTGTAAACCTACGCTGCACTCCCTCAATAGCAAGAATGTCCTTCCTCAAATTAGGGGACCAAAACTGCACACAATACTCCAGGTGTGGTCTCACTAGGGTTCTGTACAACTGCAGAAGGACCTCTTTGCTCCTATATTCGATTCCTCTTGTTATAAAGGCCAACATGCCATTCGCTTTCTTCACTGCCTGCTGTACCTGCATGCTTACTTTCATAGACTGATGTACAAGGACCCCCAGATCCCGTTGCACTTCCCCTTTTCCCAACTTGACGCCATTTAGATAGTAGCTCTGTTGTACTGTTCAACTGTTGTAGTTTTGTCATTAATTCCCTGTAATAGAGATGCAGATTTAATTAGTTGATCTTGTGCACTGAAATAAGTTATTACTATCACTGGGGGCTATATAACATGAAAATAAACCTAAAGCATATATTGATCTTAAACTAATTTTTGTTCCCTTTACAAAGGGTTTGAATTTCTTGATTCCAATCATAGATCGGATAAGATATGTACAGAGCTTAAAAGAGATCGTTATTGATATTCCAGAACAATCTGCTGTCTCATTAGGTGAGTGCTGTGCTAAATTATTGTTACACAATTTTTAGTTACACAATTTTTAGAATTGATACACAATGTTTAGAATGTTCTTGTTTATAAATTTGTCATAGTGTTCTTTTTATAAATGTAAGTTAAAGACGGTAATGTTGAGTACTTGGAGTTTTTTTTGCATAATTCAATATGAGTGTGTCCTTTTTCAAATAATGTAGCCATATTGGATGAGATTCCTGTCGTAGTTGAATCTACAGTGCCCTCCATAATGTTTGGGACAAAGACCCATCATTTATTTATTTGCCTCTGTACTCCACAATTTGGGATTTGTAATAGAAAAAAATGACATGTGGTTAAAGTGGCGCCATCGAGTGTGGCAGCCTCGCCAGCAGCAGTCTGTCCTTTCACCCTTTTTGTTATTTTTAGTGTGTCTTCGAGTATGTTTTTAAAGGTTTATGTCTTTTTTTAATGTGGGGGATGGGGGGAGAGGAATAGGCGGAAACCGTTTCCCAGTCACTTCCTGGTCGGAGATGCGTCTTTTCTCCGAGTTACATCTTGGCCCCCCCCCCCCGCGGCCTACCATCTGGATTGGCGCGGCCTTTCCTGCCGGAGACCGGACAGAGCTTCAGCAGCGGCGCAGCACTGAATTCCATTGCAGAGTGGGACGATGCCTTACCAGGGATCGCCGTGTTGGAGCTCCGGAGTGTTGGGCCTGCTGATTAACACCGTGGAGCTGTGGTTGCGGAGCTTCTAGCCGGGGGCGGCACTGACTTTACCATCGTGGAGGCTGGGACCCTTTGCCGGGGGTCGCCAGTGTTGGAGCTCCACCCAGCTCGGCCTGTGGACTTCGGAAGCTGCGGTCTCCGGTAAGAAGTGGCCAATTCGGAAACTACAAGCCGCTGAGTGTGTTCTTCCGTTCCGACACCGGAGTTTCAATCATCCCGGCAAGAGGGCCTGAACATCGGGCTGCCCGTAGCTACGACTGCGTAAGGCGCAAAGGGCCCGACCACGGGTGAACAAAGAGGAAGATGACTGAACTTTATTGCCTTCCCTCACAGTAGGAAATGTTGATTCCGCTGGGTGGGGATGTTCATGTTAAATTCTATCATGTATTGTGTTCTTTTATTCGTATGGCTGTATATTAACTCAAATCTCACTGTGGTTAGCTGCAAATTGGTGCTTGTGATAATAAATGTAACTTGAACTTGAAAGTGCACATTGTCAGATTTTAATAGACATTTTTATACATTTTGGTTTCAGCATGTACAAATTACAGCTGTGTTTATACATAGTCCCCCCATTTCAGGCACCATAATGTTTGGGACACATGGCTTCACATGTGTTTGTAATTGCTCAGGTGTGTTTAAATGCCCCCTAAATGCAGGTATAAGAGCTCTCAGCACCTAGTCGTTCCTCCAGTCTTTCTATCACCTTTGGAAACTTTTATTGTTGTTTATCAACATGAGGACCAAAGTTGTGCCAATGAAAGTCAAAGAAGCTATTATGAGACTGAAAAACAAGAATAAAACTTTTAGAGACATCAGCCAAATCTTAGGCTTACCAAAATCAACTGTTTGGAACATCATTATGAAGAAAGAGAGCCCTGGTGAGCTTACTAATCGCAAAGAGACTGGCAGGCCAAGGAAGACCTCCACAGCTGATGACAGACGAATTCTCTCTATAATAAAGAAAAATTCCCAAACACCTGTCCGACAGATCAGAAACAGTCTTCAGGTGTGGATTTGTCAATGACCACTGTCCACAGAAGACTTGATGAACAGAAGTACAGAGGCTACAGTGCAAGATGCAAACCACTGGTTAGCTGCAAAAATAGGATGGCCAGGTTACAGTTTGCCAAGAAGTACTTAAAAGAGCAACCACAGTTCTGGAAAAAGGTCTTGTCGACAGATGCGACGAAGATTAACTGGTGAATACCGAATTAAAGGTGTTGTATATATATGCGCAAAGTATAAGAAATAAAGTGGATGAGATTGGGACTCAGTTAGAGATTGATAGGTATGATGTTGTGGGAATTACAGAGACATGGCTGCAAGAGGATCGGAGCTCGGAACTGAATATTCAGGGTTAAACGTCCTATCAAAAAGACAGATGGGTGGGAAGAGGGGTGGGGTAGCTCTGTTGGTAAGGAATGCAATTCAGTCCTTTGCGAGGGGTGACATAGAATCAGCAGATGTATTAGATAGAATTGAGAAATTATAAGGGCAAAAAGACCCCAATGGGAGTTATCTATAGGCCCCCAAACAGTAGCCTGAATATAGGGTGCGAGTTACATCAGAAGTTAAAATTGGTATGAAACAAAGATAATGCTACGGTGGTTATGGAAAATTTCAATATGCAGGTAGACTGGCAAAATTAAGTTGATACTGGATGCCAAGAAAGAGAGTTTGTGGAGTGCCTCCGAGATGGATTCTTCGAGCAGCTTGTGAGCAGCCAGGGAGAAGGCAATTCTGGATTTAGTTTTGTGTAATGAGCTGGATTTGATAAGGGAACTCAAGGTAAGGGAACCATTAGGAGGTAGTGACCATAATATGATAAATTTTCATCCGCAATTTGAGAGGGAGAAGGTAAAATCAGACGGGTCAGTATTGCAGTTGAACAAAGGGGACTATGGAGCCATGAGGGAGTAGCTGGCCAAAGTTGATTGGAAAGGGACCTTAGCAGGGATGACGGTGGAACAGCAAAGGCAGGAATTTCTGGGAATAATCCAGAAGATGCAGGATCCAAAGTTCATTCCAAAGAGGAAGAAAGATTCTAAGGGAGTAAGAGGCGACCGTGGCTGACAAGGGAAGCCAAGGACCGTATAAAACTAAAAGAGAAGACGTGTAACATGGCAAAGATGAGCGGGAAGCCAGAGGATTGGAAAACATTAAAGGACAACAGAAGGTAACTAAAAAGGCAATACGGGGAGAAAAGTTTAAGTATGAAGGTAACCAAGCCAAGAATATAAAGGAGGATAGGAAAAGCTTCTTTAGGTATGTGAAAAGGAAAAGATCAGTTAAGACAAATGTGGGTCCCTTGAAGACAGAAACAAGTGAATTTATTATGGGGAACAAGGAAATGGCAGACGAATTGAACAGGTACTTTGGTTCTGTCTTCCTTAGTTAAGACAGAACCAATCTCCCAGATGTACTAGGGGACAAAAGATCTAGGGTGACGGCGGAACTGAAGGAAATTCACATTAGTCAGGAAATGGTGTTGGGTAGACTGATGGGACTGAAAGCTGATAAATCCCCAGGGCCTGATGGTCTGTATCCCAGAGTACTCAAGGAGGTGGCTCTAGAAATCGTGGACGCATTGGTGATCATTTTCCAATGTTCTATAGATTCTGAACCAGTTCCTGTGGATTGGAGGATAGCTAATGTTATCCCACTTTTTAAGAAAGGAGAGAGATAGAAAGCTGGGAATTATAGACCAGTTAGCGTGACATCGGTGGTGGGGAAGATGCTGGAGTCAATTACTAAAGATGTAATAGCGGCACATTTGGATAGCAGTAACAGTCCAACGGTCCAAGTCAGCATTGATTTACGAAGGGGAAATCTTGCTTGACTAATCTTCTGGAATTTTTTGAGTATGTAACATGTAAAATGGACGAGGGAGAGCCAGTGGATGTGGTGTATCTGGTCCCACACAGGAGATTAGTGGGCAAAGTTAGAGCACATGGTATTGGGGGTAGGGTATTGACGGATAGAAAATTGGTTGGCAGACATTAAACAAAGAGTAGGAATTAACTCATCCCTTTCAGAATGGCAGGTAGTGACTAGTGGGGTGCCGTAAGGTTTGGTGCTGTTACCACAGCTATTTACAATATAAATGATTTAGATGAAGGAATTAAAAGTAACATTAGAAATTTGCAGATGACACAAAGCTGGGTGGCAGTGTGAACCATGAAGAGGATGCTAAGAGTTGCAGGGTGAGTGGTTGGGTGAGTGGGCAGATGCATGGCAGATGCAGTGCCCATTATTATGGATAAATGTGAGGTTATCCACTTTGGTGGCATGAACAAGAAGGCAGATTATTATCTGAATGGTGTCAGATTAGGAGAAGATGAAGTACAAAGAGACCTGGGGGTCCTTGTACATCAGTCTATGAAAGTAAGAATGCAGGTACAGCAGGCAGTGAAGAAAGCTAATGGCATGCTGGCCTTCATAACGAGAGGATTTGAATATAGGAGCAAAGTGGTCCTTCTGCAGTTGTACAGGATCCTGGTGAGACCACACCTGTAGTATTGTGTGCAGTTTTGGTCTCCTAATTTGAGGAAGGACATTCTTGCTATTGAGGGCGTGCAGCGTAGGTAGGTTCACGAGATTTATTCCCGGGATGGCGGGACTCATATGATGAAAGAATGGGTCGACTGAGCTTGTATTCACTGGAATTGAGAAGGATGAGAGGGGATCTTGTAGAAACATATAAAATTATGAAGGGATTGGACACGCTAGATGCCGATGTTGGGAGAGTCCAGAACCAGGGGCCACAGTTTAAGAATAAGAGGTAGGCCATTTACAACTGAGATGAGGAAAAACGTTTTGACCCAGAGAGTTGTGAATTTGTGGAATTCCCTGCCTCAGAAGGCAGTGGAGGCCGATTCACTGGATGCATTCAAAAGAGAGTTAGATAGAGCTCTTAGGGCTAGTGGAATCAAGAGATATGGGGAGAAGGCAGGAACGGGGTACTGATTGGGGATGATCAGCTATGCTCACATTGAATGGCCTCGAAGGGCCTACTCCTGCACCTATTGTGTATGTATCTATGTAATCCATATCCCTCTATTATGACAAATAGACTTTCTTGTTGTTGGCAAAAACTTTCTGTAAATCCTCAGTTGTTGGCAAACTAAGGACAGGGTAACTTTGCACATTAAAGAAAACATAATGGGTCATGTCAGCTGACCTGTCACTGGCTGGCTATTGTCTATGTACACACTGCCGCAACCCATACTTTCATCCTCAACTGTCCTTGCTAAATGCCTGATGGAATATGGTGGGCAGCTTGTGTGATAAATACAGTGCAGTACAGTCGTCAACTGCCGTTACTAAAGACGATGACCTGATCATTGCAGCACAGAAGGTTTAATTATGCTGAGGCAAAGACTCATTGGCTGGTAGATCAAGAGCAGGAGATCCTAACATCTTTGAAAAGCATGACATTTTCCTTTGAACTGATCTGCGAATTTCTTGAGGAATGATTGAAAAGTACAAGCTAATACAGATTTAGCAACACGCATTGGTTTCTTCATTGGGAAAAATACCTTCATTATGCCCGAGTTTAAATTCAGGTTTATTGTCATATACATGAGATTCAAGGAACTTCTGATGCTGATGTACAAAACAAAGACACAAAGTGCTGGAGTAAGATCTATTGTGGTTATGGGATGAGAGGTGGGGGCGGGACACAGTCTCGTAAGTGATAGGTGGATACAGGTGTTTTTTAAAATAAGTTGGACGGATCAAAAGGCAAGAGGTGACTTTTGTCATGTACGAGAGTCCAGCAAGACACAGGTCCAATGAAAAATCTCACTTTCACCAGCATCACAGGCACATAGACAAACATAAAAAACAAATTGTACATAAATTACACAAAGCATATAAAAATAATGAAAACTGCAACAAAACAAAACATTAGTGCAAAAACATAATTAGAAAAGGAAAAAAAACAAGTCAATAGTAGTGGAAGATGTGGGCAGTAGTGTTGTGTTGTCATGGTGGAGTTAGGGTTGGAAGGTTTAAATGTTTCAATTTGGTCCCATAATGGAATACTTTAAGTGCTATATGGTAGAACTGGATGATCGGGCATAAGTAATTTTGTATGGTAGAAAAAGATGCAAACTCCCTTATGTTGAAATGAACTGTCAGCTTAATTTTAATTCTGTTCCATTGCATCCAAGATCATAATGCAACTTAGCTCTTGCGGGAATGGTAGGCTGTTGGAGCTTTTATTTGCTTGTAACTAGATTTATTTCCATCTTGACGTGCAAAATGCAAGAGCATTTCCCATTTGAATTTGGAATTCACAGTAAACATTAGTTTAAAACAATTGACATTGATAATGCGGTAACTTTATTTTGATGCCACCGTCTGCTCTTTTGCTGGCATAGAAACATAGAAACATAGAAAATAGGTGCAGGAGTAGGCCATTCGGCCCTTCGAGCCTGCACCGCCATTCAATATGATCATGGCTGATCATCCAACTCAGTATCCCGTACCTGCCTTCTCTCCATACCCCCTGATCCCTTTAGCCACAAGGGCCACATCTAACTCCCTTTTAAATATAGCCAATGAACTGGCGTCAACTACCCTCTGTGGCAGAGAGTTCCAGAGATTCACCACTCTCTGTGTGAAAAAGTTTTTCCTCATCTCGGTCTTAAAGGATTTCCCCCTTATCCTTAAGCTGTGACCCCTTGTCCTGGACTTCCCCAACATCGGGAACAATCTTCCTGCATCTAGCCTGTCCAACCCCATAAGAATTTTGTACGTTTCTATAAGATCCTTGATTGTTAAGTGAGAGAACAGAATGTTAATCTTAGATAGTTTCTAGCAAACATAGTCCTTGCATTTGCCCACACTTTAGAACTGTGTGCACTGATTGTTCCAAGCTTTATCAATGCTTTGATAACATTTTCCAACATTATTGTTGATACTTGTACCGTTAACCATGGAGAATTCAATGTTCATGCCATTAGATAGTAAGCTATTTACAGATGCGCCATAGAAAGCATTTTATTGGGATGCATCACAGCATGGTTTGGGAACAGCTCCATCCAAGGCCACAAGAAATTGCACAGTTGTGGGCGAGGCCCAGACAATCACACAAATCACTCACTTCCATTGACTCCATCTACACTTCATGCTGCCTCAGCACTGCCACCAGCATAATCAAAGACCGGTCTCACCCCGATCACTCCATCTTCTCCCCTCTCCCATTAGACAAGAGGTACAGAAGTTTGAAAATGCATACCTCCCGATTCAGAGACAGTTTCTTCCCAGCTGAACCATCCTCTCATCGATTGGAGTGCAGTCCTGATCTCCCATCAACCTCACTGGAGACCTTTGAACTATCTTTAATCGATCTTTATCTTGCACTAAATATTGTACTCTTTATCCTTTATCTGTAAACTGTGAATGGCTTGATTGTAATCTTGTCTAGTCTTTTTGAAGATAGACACAAAATGCTGGAGTAACTCAGCGGGACAGGCAGTCTCTCTGAATAGAAGGAATGGGTGGTGGTTTGGGTCGAGACCCTTCTTCAGGCTGAGAGTCAAGGGAGAGGGAGATATAGAAGGGTAAGGTGTGAAAATGAGAGATCAAAGGGGATGAAGAGCAAAGAAAATGTTGAATGAATCATTGTTAGCTGAGGGGAAGGTGACAACAAGGCATGCAATCAGTAAAATTTAATCTGGAGGACAGTGAAACTAGTCGGAGAACTAGGATGGGGAAGGGATGGAGTGAGGGAAACAAGGGTTACTTGAAGTTAGAGAAGTCAATATTCTTTGACTGGATAGCACACAACGAAAAGCCTTATTGCTGTATCAGTACAAATGACACTAATAAACTAAACTAAATAATTGTGTATATTTCTATTACTTTATCAAAGTATTCCATTTTTATAATTTGTCTTTAACAAATCCCTGCTGGCCAATTGTATCATATTTTTACAAATGTCTTAATTATGACCTTGACAATAGTCTCATTTTTCCTTGCAGTGGTGTTAGACTAGTTGGCCTGTACATGCTAAGTTTGTCTCTACTCTTAGAATGGCCATTTACCATTTGCATTGTGGACTTTTTTAGTTCTGAGTAGAATTGGAAAGGGATCAGATTGAGATTCGTAAATTTATATTTCAGGAAGTAATCAGAACAAAGAAATAGAATGTTTCAAGCCAATTGATTTAAACTATTAAATGATTTCTCATGTTTATTTAATTTACAAACCTGTATCCTCACATATTAATTGTTCTGAAATAACCTGATTTATTTTTGTGTGACAAAGTTGATAGTAAATACGACTAGTTTTATGAAGGAGTAATATTTTATCAAACATTGGGTATGTTTAAATATAACAATCTTTCATTTAATGTTACAGATAATGTGACTTTAAATATAGATGGTGTACTATATTTAAGAATAATGGATCCATACAAGGTAATACAAATTATGCTTGTAATCTTTTTACTCATTTTCTTCTTAAATTAAATATCACAACTTAAAGTTTATCTATGTAGCATTATAACGCTACCTGTTTATGATGAATTAGATATTTGAGCATGTCACAATTTATGTGGTCTTTCCTCTGCCACAAATTACTGTATGCCTCAGATTTTGAATTTATCACAAAACTGCTAATTTTGTAGACAGCACAAAGACCTCAAGATGTGATATTTGAAGGTGAGGCATAAGCCCTACTATGTAAATTGAGGATAAAAAATTCTGGGCAGACACGGGGAATCAAGAACCAGAGGACATAGGTTTAAGGTGAGGAGGGAAAGATTTAATAGGAACCTGAGGGGGCAACTTTTTACACAGAGGGTGGTGGGTATATGTAGTTGAGGCAGGTACGATAACAACATTTAAAAGACATTTAGGCAGGTACATTGATGGGATAGATGTAGGATATGGGCAAAACGCAGGCAGGTGGGACTAGTCTAGATGGGGCATGTTGGTCGGTGTGGGCAAGTTGGGCCGAAGGGCCTATTTCCACACTATGACTCTGCAGTCCTGTTCTACGGTACTGTTACCATCTATCATGTAAAACCACTCTATGATCTCAGGTGACTCTCATAGATCTCTTGGTACTATTGAAGAAAAGCTATCCTTGTCCTATTCAGTATCTAAATTTCAGCCAGTATTACAAAAATTAACAGGTTATCTAGTTGCCATCTCATTACTGCTGTGAGAGCTTGGTTGCCACATTTCCTGTAATAATTATACTTCAGATTTACTGGTGCCACTAATATTACTGGTTTGAGCTGCACTTGCCCTGTTTCAAATTAGAGTATTAAGTGTGTTTGGAGTGAATCTCAAAGTATATGCGGTAAGTATGTCTGGGAGGATCGTAATTCAATAAGCAAGGTAATATATTGTTATGGTAGATAAAAATGCTGGAGAAACTCAGTGGGTGAGGCAGCATCTATGGAGCAAAGGAAATAGGCAACGTTTCGGGTCGAAACTCTTCTTCAGACTTCAGACTATAATATATTGTTATACAAGTTTTGCTGCTGTCTCCTCAGAAAAGGACCAGTTAATATATAGTTGATCATGCAATCAAGTTAAAATCAAGTGCAATAGAGCAAAGGGGAAGATACAGAGTGCAGAATAGAGTTCTCAGCATTGTAACACATCAGTTTCATAGACAATCCACAATGGGGTAGAGATGAATCGAACAGTAACCCCAGTTTATGGAAGGATTGTTCAGAAGCTTGATAACAAAGGGGATGTTTCTCATCACTTTACACTACTCATTCGAGTAACCATTCACTTCCTCTGTTCCAAATGCATAACAACGGCTAATCCAATCTTTCTTCATTGCTACAATTTCCCAGTCCCCAACAATATCCTCAATAATATCCGTTGCAACCTTTTTGGTGTAATCACACCATTCCTGTAATGTGGTGGCCCGAACTGTACACATTACTTAGCAGTCACCTTAGCATTGTATGAAGTTCAAGCATAACCTCCAAGGTCTTGTATTCTGTGACTTGGCCAACAGGCAAGCATCCTATGTGCATTTTTTTCCACCTATAATCTTCTCAGGATCTATTCCTGTACAAAATATCCTCCCACGTATTGTATCCGTGCTTCGGTGCATTTGCCAAATGCATGACCCCACATTTCTGTGGATTAAATTTCATTTGCCTTTTTTCTGTCCGAGTGATCAGACCATCTATGGCTCCCAGCACTCTTAAGCTTTCATCCTCGTTGTCAACCACATATTACTTTTTGTATTACCTGTAAGCTTCTTTTTCATAAAATTGAGAGACAGAGTGCTGGAGTAACTCAGCGGGTCAGGCAGCATTCCTGGAGAACATGGATAGATGACGTTGTGGGTCGGGACCCTTCTTCAGACCGATTGTAGGGGTGGGGGGGAGATCTGGAAAAGGAGGAGCTGGACACTTTTTAATGATTAATTGGTGATTAATTATATTGGTTTGCAGTGATTAACATAATATCTTACTTCTTATTCCTCTTTTTCAGGCAAGTTACGGAGTTGAAGATCCCGAGTATGCTGTTACTCAGTTGGCCCAAACGACCATGAGATCAGAACTTGGGAAGCTCTCGTTGGACAGTGTTTTTAGGGTGAATTACATAGTTTAATTTCTCCTTTTTTATAGTGGTTTATCTGTTGCTGTTATTAACATATCTGGTTCAAAGAAAGTGGGTGCTGTCCTACCCTTTGGAGTATGGATGGGAAAATCCATCTCCACTGGTCTTTTCAGGGGAAACAATGAAGGAATGGCGACAAATGGCCATCAAAATGAAAGGCAGCTTTGAATGAAAGATGGTTGATGATGTGCCTATGATATTGCAACTTCTAATTAGTGACATTTGCAATGATGGTGATGGTGGACATTGTTAGGATGATGCCTGTATTTCATCATGTGGAGCAAATGTGCTGCAGTCAAAAAGATACAAGCGAATGATTAGTAATCTAGAAGCCTGGACCAAAGGCCCAGAGACATGCAACGCAGCAGATGATGAATTGTAATGCATTTCATTAAAGAACTAGAATTAATAATGATGATTGAGAAACTACCAAATTGTTATTAAAATCCCAGATGGTTCACTTGTGCCCTTCAGTTTGAGGACATTGTCTGTCCTCAGCTGATCTGGTCTTTATGAGATTTTAAATCAACAGCAATATGGTGTACTCTTTATTTCCTCGAAGTAACTAACTAATTTTAACAAAAAGATTGGACAAATTATTCATTACAGTTAGCTAGCCCATAACCACAGCTTTAATGTGACTTGTTCAGTGAGGTATCTGGTATTTATGCAGCAGAGAGGGAACATCCCCTGAGATTTTTGCTTAATGGCTCGAAGCATGTCTTTGCATTTCCCAGGACATTCTGCATGTTTAAGTAAAGCACCAGCCTCAATGACAAAATTCACAATTAAAAGGAGCAAGATTATGTCCGGTGTTAATTACCACGTCTGACAAACAGCAGGAGTTCTTTGTGTATTTTTCCTGAAATCAAATTTCAAAATACAGAACAGCTTTCTCGCATAGTTTGCAGAATTCATAAACAGCCACATTGAACCAGCTCATAACTTTGTCGTTATGTTGATTTAATTTAAATTATAGAACCCAAATGACAATGAAAATTGATATTTTTGAAAGACATTTTTAATGACTGACTAACCAATTTTACTAAATACTAATAAAAATAGGAAAAAGTCCCAATTGAGCCAAACATAAAAGCTGTCATCATCATTATAACATTTTATCTTGTAATTTTCCTAATTCTCAAATAAAACAAAGATATTGTAAATACTGTAATTCCAACCATTTAAGTTGATGTATTATCTGATGGTTCATTTGCATGTCGTATTGAAGACTAAAGATCTCTTTAATTGTTTTGCAGGAAAGGGAGGTATTGAATATGAATATGGTCACTCAAATAAATCAAGCTGCAGATACCTGGGGAATCCGCTGCTTGAGATACGAGATCAAGGATATCCATGTTCCACCTAAAGTGAAGGAAGCCATGCAGATGCAAGTACGTATGAGCTTTGAGATCTATAAGAAGAAAAAAAAACAGGTCTATTAAATATTCTTTGGCTGGGAGTGTAATATTCATGGGGAAATATGATGGAGCAATCATGCACAACCAATTTTAGAATATTTACTATGTTTTATTTGCTTTAACTTTTCAACAAAGGATTTTAGGGAAAAAATCTTCTGCTTAAATACCATTTGTGTTTATCCCAAGATGTTTTTTCATCATACTTTGCATTCCTCCCTCTCCATTTTCCATCATTAGTTCTCCCTGGGCCACATACTGACCCACAGTGGAGAAGGAAGCTGGTCACCTGCTTCAAAGCTCCCCAATGATGATCCACATACAGCCCTGCCACAAAGATGCTCATGAGAACAAGAGTTCTGTGTTTACCAAAGTGTTCCCTCCTCCTTGATGAAAGAACATTTGCAATCGTGTTCACACTCTTCCCCGCTTACTTCACAGTTGATCATTAATGTACACAGCATTCCTGAGGCAATGTCTGTCTACGTGAGTAGGTATCAATGTTACCGACTACAAATTGTAACAACATATGCGTCACTTAAGTAGATTGAATAGATTTAGAACAGATAATTTTGTGCTATATTATTTTTGTATCAATATGTAAAGATATCTGCCTGACATCTAATTTGAGGTTGTACAGAGAGTATGGATTGTTCATTTGATTGAATTTTTTTAGGTTGAAGCTGAAAGGAAAAAACGTGCCACGGTGCTGGAATCTGAAGGGACCAGAGAAGCTGAAATCAATATTGCTGAAGGGAAAAAACAGTCTCGAATTCTGGCTTCTGAGGCAACAAAAGCAGAAACGATCAACCAAGCAGCAGGTCAGCTCTTAACTGATGATGATTTTTTATTCATCTTGCTACGTCTCCAGCATGCACAGAGGATTTTTTGTAAATTGAAGATTGTGATTCGATTGCTTCTGAAGTATTTTGAAAAATAATTTTATACACTACTGGACTACATAGATACATAGAAAATAGGTGCAGGAGTAGGCCATTCGACCCTTCGAGCCTGCACCGCCATTCAATATGATCATGGCTGATCATCCAACTCAGTATCTCGTACCTGCCTTCTCTCCATACCCCCTGATCCTTTTAGCCACAAGGGCCACATCTAACTCCCTCTTAAATATAGCCAATGAACTGGCCTCAACTACCCTCTGTGGCAGAGAGTTCCAGAGATTCACCACTCTCTGTGTGAAAAAGTTTTTTCTCATCTCGGTCTTAAAGGATTTCCCCCTTATCCTTAAGCTGTGACCCCTTGTCCTGAACTTCCCCAACATCGGGAACAATCTTCCTGCATCTAGCCTGTCCAACCCCATAAGAATTTTGTAAGTTTCTATAAGATCCCCTCTCAATCTCCTAAATTCTAGCGAGTATAAGCCGAGTCTATCCAGTCTTTCTTCATATGAAAGTCCTGACATCCCAGGAATCAATCTGGTGAACCTTCTCTGCACTCCCTCTATGGCTATAATGTCCTTCCTCAGATTTGGAGACCAAAACTGTATGCAATACTCCAGGTGTGGTCTCACCAAGACCCTGTACAACTGCAGTAGAACCTCCCTGCTCCTATACTCAAATCATTTTGCTATGAACGCTAACATACCATTCGCTTTCTTCACTGCCTGCTGCACCTGCATGCCTACTTTCAATGACTGGTGTACCATGACACCCAGGTCTCGCTGCATCTCCCCTTTTGCTAATCGGCCACCATTTAGATAATAGTCTGCTTTCCTGTTTTTGCCACCAAAGTGGATAACCTCACATTTATCCACATTATACTGCATCTGCCAAACATTTGCCCACTCACCCAGCCTATCCAAGTCACCTTGCAGTCTCCTAGCATCCTCCTCACAGCTAACACTGCCCCCCAGCTTAGTGTCATCCGCAAACTTGGAGATGTTGCCTTCAATTCCCTCATCCAGTTCATTAATATAAATTGTAAATAGCTGGGGTCCCAGCACTGAGCCTTGCGGTACCCCACTAGTCACTGCCTGCCATTGTGAAAATGACCCGTTTACTCCTACTCTTTGCTTCCTGTTTGCCAGCCAGTTCTCTATCCACATCAATACTGAACCCGCAATACCGTGTGCTTTACGTTTGTATATTAATCTCTTATGTGGGACCTTGTCGAAAGCCTTCTGAAAGTCCAGATACAACACATCCACTGGTTCTCCCCTATCCACTCTACTAGTTACATCCTCGAATAATTCTATAAGATTCGTCAGACATTATTTACCTTTCGTAAATCCATGCTGACTTTGTCCAATGATTTCACCACTTTCCAAATGTGCTGCTATCCCATCTTTAATAACTGACTCTAGCAGTTTCCCCACTACCGATGTTAGACTAACTGGTCTGTAATTCCCCGTTTTCTCTCTCCCTCCCTTCTTAAAAAGTGGCATTATGTTTGCTACCCTCCAATCCTCAGGAACTACTCCAGAATCTAAAGAGTTTTGAAAAATTATCACTAATGCATCCACTATTTCTGGAGCTACTTCCTTAAGTACTCTGGGATTCAGCCTATCTGGCCCTGGTGATTTATCGGCCTTTAATCCATTCAATTTACCCAACACCACTTCCCAACTAACCTGGATTTCACTCAGTTCCTCCATCTCCTTTGACCCGCGGTCCCCTGCTATTTCTGGCAGATTATTTATGTCTTCCTTAGTGAAGACGGAACCAAAGTAGTTATTCAATTGGTCCGCCATATCCTTGTTCCCCATGATCAATTCACCTGTTTCTGACTGCAAGGGACCTACATTTGTTTTAACTAATCTCTTTCTCTTCACATATCTATAAAAACTTTTGCAGTCAGTTTTTATGCTCCCTGCCAGTTTTCTTTCATAATCTATTTTCCCTTTCCTAATTAAGCCCTTTGTCCTCCTCTGCTGGATTCTGAATTTCTCCCAGTCCCCTAGTAGGCTGTTTTTTCTGGCTAATTTGTACGCAGCATCTTCTGCTTTGATACTATCCCTGATTTCCCTTGTTATCCACGGATGCACTACCTTCCCTGATTTATTCTTTTGCCAAACTGGGATGAACAATTTTTGTAGTTCATCCATGCAGTCTTTAAATGCCTTCCATTGCATATCCACCGTCAACCCTTTTAGAATTAATTGCCAGTCAATCTTGGCCAATTCACGTCTCATACCCTCAAAGTTACCTTTCTTTAAGTTCAGAACCATTGTTTCTGAATTAACAATGTCACTCTCCATCCTAATGAAGAACTCAACCATATTATGGTCACTCTTGCCCAAGGGGGCACGCACAACAAGACTGCTAACTAACCCTTCCTCATTACTCAATACCCAGTCTAGAATAGCCTGCTCTCTCGTTGGTTCCTCTACATGTTGGTTTAGATAACTATCCCGCATACATTCAAAGAAATCTTCCTCAGCACCCCTGCCAATTTGATTCACCCAATCTAGATGTAGATTGAAGTCACCCATTATAACTGTTTTGCCTTTGTTGCACGCATTTCTAATTTCCTGTTTGATGCCTAAGTGGGACCTGTTGGATCCCTGTCACACGGGAGGCCTGGTCCCCCAACGCAACCCGTTCCCCAATGTAATATTCCACCACTTACCCGTTCCCCCATTGCAACCCGTCCCCCCAACGCAATATTGCACCACGCACGCATAGCCCCCAACTGCACAGGCGCGGCTCATTTCCCCTCATCCCCCAGCGCACCCTCTGCCTCCTATTCACCCTCCCTCTTCTTTCCCTTCTCCTCCTTCCCTCCCCCAATCCCTCCCTCGCCTCTCCCTCCCTCTCCTTTCCCCTACCCTCAATCACTCCCTCCCACCCTCCCTCCAAAGCAGCATCTGCAGTTCCTTCATCCACAGGTTATTCATTGTTAGCTGTGGTTTAGATCCCGTTGACTTGACGATTGGACCAGTTTGCATCGTGTGTTGTGCGAGTTACTCAAACTCCGTGCAAACTGCTCGGCCACCCTGCAACCTAACTCTCCCTCCCTCCCTCTGCCCACTCCGGCTCAGCCACTGCTCAGCTCGTCCCCGTCCTGTCCGATCGCCCGCTGCTGCCCCTCGGCCAGTCTCCGCCCGCCTGCTGCTGCCGCTTGGCCCGTGCCCACCCGCCTACCTACCTGCCTGCCTGCTCGCTGCCGCCACAGGGAGGGGGATGGGGTCAGTGTTCATCACGGTGGGCACCACGAGTTTCGATGAGCTGGTGGAGAAGATTTCCTCCTAGAGGGCCATGAGGGTGAGTTACCACAACGGCGGCGGCGGAGGAGACTGACCCGGGGAGACGGGTAGTCGGGACCGCCATTGCCGTAGAGGATGGCGAGAGAGGCGGGAGTGATGAGGGAGAGAGAGACGGGACCAGGACCTCCACAGGGCCTCCACTGAATCCCCCCCCCCCCCCACGGCCACTGCTGGTGGTGGGGGAGACGATAGGCAAGTTACTGTGAGGAGGGGAGAAAGGAGTTTGTGAGTGAGGCGGGACAGGCCGCCACCGGTGGGGCAGGAAGGGGCGTCGCCATCCCGGTCGTGGCATTGACTGACAGGAGAAGAGACCAATCTGCGTGGTGCTGACTGAAGGAATCGGCACACGCGCGGTTTTTATGATTTTTAAACCTCGGTAACTTTTACAATATACCACCGATCGGAACTAAACTTGTTGCACTCGCAGCACAGGAGAACGGCGAGTAACCTGGCGAAAAATCATAGCGCTATCGCATACCGTTTTTGCGCAAATAGAAAAACTGCACAAACCGGAAGAGCACAAGATCAGAGTTTTAGTTATGTATAGATAGATATAGATATGTGATACATAATAGTTGTTATTTTGCATTATTGTTACTTGGTTAGAAACTCACAACTTTTTTTCACTATTTCATAGTGAGATTGATAATGGGAGCAGGATGACTTTATTTTTATGGTGCTCCTGTCAAATAATTCTGTTTTTGTTGTCCACTTACCAATGACATCAACTGTTTGTTCCATCTGGCACCACAACTCTCCTAGTTAAAGAGGAAATAAGTTAACAAGTTAGGCATATTTGTTGGTAAAATTGGATTGATGCTTAAAGTGGAGCTGCTCATGTCATGCTCCTATCTTGCGAAAAATATTTTATATTCCAATCTTTTGACTTTCACAGGTGAAGCCAATGCAGTCATCGTTCAAGCAAAAGCAAAAGCACAATCTATTAATATGCTTTCTGAAGTCCTTAGTCAACAAGTAAGATGAAGTGAATCATAGAATAAAATTGTAAAGGATTCAGTCCTGGTTTTGTTGCAGTAGAGTGAAAATAGATTATTAATTAACTTTTTTTTGTCACCTTATGCAATTAACAGTGCGGAGGTCAAGCAGCTTCATTGAGTGTGGCAGAGCAGTATGTATCTGCCTTTAACAACCTGGCCAAGCAGAGCAATACAATTCTACTTCCGGCAAACACAGGTGATGTCACCAGCATGGTGTCACAGGTAAGAAGTCTATTGTCACTTTTAGGTTTTTATAAGGTGATCCATCTTCTAGTAGTTTTTTAAATTGTTCATTTCCTGGATATGGGCATCACTGTCAAGGCCATCATTTTTGCCCTGAAGAAGGTGGTGCGTATAAACTCATGTTAGATTTTAATTTGACACCCTCTTATTGGAATAGACTGATGTATGCAATTGAAGTACAGATCATTTTTATCAGACCCCAAGAAAAAGATTAAAGAGCAGATTAACATCTCTTCGGTCAGCTTAAGAATGGTAATTGTCCAAAGAGGAAATATAAATGCTTGATTACAGTTGTGAGAATGACATTGAGATAATGGTTAAGTAATTGCCCTGCATAGTAAAGCAGGAAATAACACCAAGAAGACTTGGAAAGTGATGGAAGCTGATTAAGGATACGTTTAAAAGAGGTGAAGGCTAAAGAGTGATATCTAAGTATTATACAGAGAACTTTATTTCAGCTGTTTAACTGGAGGCGAACTGCTTAAGCAAATGGCATAATGCAAAATCTGTTCCAGTGAGGAATAGAAAAACGTTTCATGGATAAACAGAGGACATGTAGCTTCATGAGATTTTAAAAGAGCCTCATGATGAAAATGGAGAGGAAATACTGAATTATATATATTGTTGAAAGGAAGGAAGAAATTAGTCAGATCACTGTTAAGTAAGAATGCAGGTTACCATGAACGTTAAAGAAAATATCAAGAGTTTTCATAAACACAGCTGAGAAGATGGGATTGCTCAAATGAATGGAGGAGATGACTCTTCCTAATTGTAAGATGTCTCTTAAAGTCAACTTCTGTTCAGTTTACTTGAATTACTCAATGTCAAATTTTGTTTGATAATCGTCCTGTAAAGTACTTTGTCTCGAGACCGCATGAAGGGGTCTGGATAAGTTGAGGATCATATCCCAATAGCATTACTGTAATTTTCCAAACTCTTATGTAATAAATAGAAATTGTATCAAGAGAGTGAAAGATGGCAAATGTGAAAAGTTAATTAATGTGTAAATCTAAAGGCAATCAAAGGTGGCCCAGCGGTAGAATTGCTGCCTTACAGCGCTTACAGAACCAGAGACCCGGGTTCAATCCTAGCTACAGGTGCTTGTCTGTACATTCTCCCCGTGTCCTGTGTTGGTTTTCTCCGAGACCTTTGATTTCCTCCCACACTCCAAAGATGTACATTGTGATCATGATCAGCCATGATCACAATGAATGGCGGTGCAGGCTCGAAGGGCCAAATGGCCTCCGCATGCGCATATTTTCTATGTTTCTATGTTTATAGGTTAATTGGCTTGGTATAAATGTAAAAATTCTCCCCAGTGTAGGATGGTGTTAGTGTGCGGAGATCGCTGTTCGGTGCGGACTCGGGGCCGAAGGGCCTGTTTCCATGCTCTATCTCTAAACTAAATTCAGCATGAGTTGTGGCTCAAACTAAATGTTCAAAAACACTTGAATGATAGCAAACTATATAGCCATTTTCAACAATAAAAGTTTTGAGGGAACTTTAAGTCAAAGGTAAACCAAAGAATCCAGGACTTAGCCTTGATCAGAAGCAAGTAATGATAAAATTCATGACACAGATCATGATGACAGCAGACCGGAACCATCAGCCTGTCCTGGATTTACACCCTATAGTGTATAGGTACGTAAACACAGATTGGATGCAAGAGTATTAAAAATAGGTTAACAAATTATGCTCCCCTATTAGTTTGAGTTTCATTTACTCACAAGTTTCTTTAAGTACTGGCAATTGTTTGAGAACTCAGTTGTTGTTCTTCATTTGATAACCTGGCGCAGTCTTAACAGACTGGTGACAGGCATGGGGAGGAGCAAATCAAACATGCTGAATTGGGGATATACTGAAGATGCGGCAGACTGCGAGTGCGGGCGGGGCCTCCACACTATGGACCATCTCCTGAGCTGTGACATGCTGCATGACAAATGCAATGTAAAGGACTTTACAGAGGCCAACAACATGGCACTAAAATTTGCTCACTACTGGCAAATAGTTGTGTGATGACACAAAATAATAATAATTTGTGAGCTCAAATGGGAATGTTAATAAATGCATCCAAACCAAATATAATCCGGCATATACAATTTCCAGCTGGATACAATAGTCCAAATTGGGAACCCTGACCCACGAATAATTAAGAACTGGGAATATCAACCACAGGTCCAATTGTCCTTGATTTTCCTGGGTGATATTTGTTAAATCACTCCAGAGATCAAATCTGGTAAAATTTCTTGCTCTGTAGAATTTACTGTACTGCAATTATTTGGTGAAATTTCAGTATTAAGGATTTTGTCATCAACCATATTGGTGCCTGACAATTCTGATTTTAATGTCTTGTACTTATAGGTATTTTCTGGTTGATCTGTATTTCATATGTTCATATTGTATGCTGTATGCACTGTTGTTGTTTTGACTAGACTGCTATGTGTGTTTAATGTTCATTTTTCTCCATTGTGCATGTCAAAGGCCATGGGGATTTACAGTGCTCTCACTAAACCGGAAGCAATGAAGGAGAAGCTGACAATGGATGCTGCTTATCCCAACAAATCACAACTGGTCAGTGAGAATCAGATATTCCATTCAGAGACATAACAATCTGAAATATCTACTGAATGACAACAGAAATTGAAATTTCTACTGAATGACAACAGAAATTGAAATTTCAGAATTTCCCAGATTCTGACTGTTCTGAGATGAACATTTCATGTCACAACAATTTTATACTCGTAGAAGAATTGATATTGTTTGCTGCCTGTAAACTTATTCCTCCTGTTGAACTTCATCATGGATATAAGAAATTGATAAATTGATTGCGATCAGTTTGTAAAATTTCCTGAGAAAGAAATTAAATGTTTAATTATTTCTTCTCCACTCTCAAAACTAAATGTTTAGTGGTCTCAATATTTCTTTTTTGCCATGCAACTATTAATCTTGTTTACAACTGGGGATAAAGATGAACAATTATTCTTTGTGGGATGATCGCAATGTGAGATGGTACCCTTGTCAGCAGAAGGTTTTGCCTGTGAAAGAGGAAAAGGTTAGAAAATTAAGAGAGAAGCTACCATTTATAACAAATGTAACGATAGTGAATAATCAGATACAATTGTGAGAAAAATATGCAGTTAAAATTCCAAGCAAATTTGACGTAAATTACAAGCAGTCATTTTATAGCTCATTCTTGTGGATAACTTTTAAAACAGGAAATTAATAATAGTTCAGGAACAATTGAAACTTGCATGCTAATTCAAGCATTACGTTATAATAAGATATTATTTATGCTGCAAATTTGAAATAATTAGTCTGTTCTAAATACTACAACTGCTTTGTTTCTATTTGGGGAAAGACTATGATGGCCTGGTGGTTGTTACTGGATGATTATCTTGGGCAGTGAATCTGGAGCTGCAGGTTTTGAATTCCATCGCAGCAATTGAGGAATTTAAGATGCAGTAATTAACTAAACGTGAGGGATAAAGCAGTGTCAGTAATGCTATCTACAAAAAACATAATCAAGTCCAATTGAGTTTATTGGCATATGCACAAGTATGGCAAAACATTGGTGCAACGAAAATCTTGCGTGCAGCAGCATCACAGGCACATAGCCTCGGACAACACACAAAAAATATATTATACATAAATTAATTACAAGGCATTGAAAAGAAAATGACTCTTTAAAAAGAAAAAAAACATGTGTGCAAAGTATACAGACAGTTTTTGCAAAGCCCTAAGGGAATCAATGGAAATGGGGATCGTATGGGTGGGCGGCGCGACTCACGTCGCAGTGGCCTCTGCAGTCCGTCTGTCTTTTTAATTTTTTTGTTTCATTTGAGTTTTGTTTATAGTGTTTTTTTAACTGGGTATGTGTGGGGAGCGGGGGGTGGGGGGGTGGGGGGGTAGGGTGGGGGAAACTTTTAAAATCTTTTCCCTGCACGGGAGACCAGACCTTTCTCAGTCGGGTCTCCGTTGTCGTTGGGGCCTAGCACCGCGGAGCGGCCTCCAACCGGAACGACCTGGGGCTCCAGTCGCGGAGCCGGCGGACTTACTCACCATCGTGGAGCTGGCCGAGTTCGGAACGGGAGGAGCTGTGGTGGCGCGCTGCTGCGGCACGACCCCGGAGATTCGGAGGCTCCAGCCGCCGGCCCGGTGGACGGTGACATCGGGAGCTCGCGGGGTCCCTGGTGGGAGACTGCTTTTCGGAGCTCCCGCAACGGCGACTTCTCCCGCCCGAGTTGCGGGGTTGAAGATGACCTGGAGCGGGGTCTTACATCGCCCGGCGCGGCTTTTTAACATTTTTTATTTTTTATTTTTTTATTAGAAGTATTTTACATTACAGTAATCTGCAATAACGTAAGTTTATACTTTTCTTGTACCACTTCTTATTTTAAACTTTAATAGGAAAAAAGGATAGAAAGAGTTAGTAAAGATAGTGAGTGATTGAAAGAGTGGTCCAGGAACACCCATATGAACCTAAACCACAAGAAATAGTTAAAAAAGAAAAGAAAAAAACCAAAAGGAGGAAAAAGAAAAAAGAAAAAAGAAAGTAAGATAGGACAATATGAAAGGGATGTACCTATTTCTTATCTTTACTCACCCCTCGCCAGGTCCTAAAACCATTTATTATCAACATTTTGTTGCACCTTATGTTTGTAATAAGTCGATATATGGAGACCAAATCTTTTGGAATTGGTCTTGTTTACCTGCTAGGAGGAATCTCATATCTTCTAGGTGTAACGATTCCGACATATTAGAAGTCCACATTTTTATTGTTGGCGTAGGAGCATTTTTCCAGAATTACAGTATCAGTTTTTTGCCGTTATTAAGCCATAATTAAGAAAACTCCATTGAAACGAAGTCAGCTCCAAACTTGCTTCTATTGTTCCAAAAATAATCAATTCTGCATTCAGTTTCAGTTTTATTTTAAATAATTTAGTGAAAATTTCAAAAATTTCAATCCAAATTTTTTGGAATTTTATACAAAAAACAAAAGAATGTGTTATAGTTGATTCATGGATTAGGCATTTATCACAGATAGCAGAGGTATTTGGGTAAAATTTACTTAATTTAACTTTTGAATAGTATGATCTATGTAAAATTTTTAATTGAATCAGAGTATGTCTTACGTTAATTGAGCATTTATGCACATATAATAGGTGTTTATCCCAACTCTCTTTCGAGATTTTTATAGCTAGGTCCTGTTCCCATTCTCTTCTAATCCCATCCGATGATGGAATTTCTGTTTAAAATGGAATTATATAGGTATGATATTAAATTAGCTGATTCCGCTTTTATATTCATTATCCCATCTAATAGGTCAGGAGACATATTTTGATATTCTCGTGTATACTTTTTCAAATAGTCACGTATTTGAAAATATTTGAAATATTGATTACTATTCAAGTTGTATTTAAATTGTAGTTGGTGAAATGTTAAAAAACTTCCATTATCATACATATCTCCAAACATTTTAATTCCTACTCTTTCCCAATTTATAAAAGATCTATCTATCATAGAAGGTTTAAACGAAGGGTTATTCATTATGGGTGAGAGAAGTGATAGATTTCTTAATTTTAACGTTAATTTTATTTGTTTCCAAATTCTAATTGTACTATGAATAATTGGATTTTTACTATATATTGTATTCTTCATTTTTGTTGGTGAGAGAAGGATCGCTCCTATGTTAAAAGGGGAACAGTCCTCTCCATTACTATCCAATCCACCTGCTGGGCCGAATTGTCCAACAGGTGAATCATATTTTTGACATTTGTGGCCCAGTAATAATATAAAAAATTGGGGAGTGATAATCCACCAAATTCTTTAGGTTTACACAAATGTTTTCTTTGGATTCTGTGGGATTTATAGTCCCATATAAAGTTTGTAATGTCAGCATCCAATTTAAAAAAAAAAAAATTGGGGTAAGTATATCGGTATTGACTGGAATAGATATAAAATTTGTGGTAAAAAAATCATTTTTATAGCATTTATTCGGCCTAAAAGAGATATCGGGAGACCCGGCGCGGCTTTAAATGGCCGCTGGACTCGCTAGCGCCCGCCGGGGACTCCAACATCAAGACCTGGAGCGTGGCCTTGCATCGCCCGGCGCGGCTTTAATGGCCGCGGGACATATTTACCATCGCCCGCCGGGGGCTTTGACTTTGACATCGGGAGGAGAATGTGGAGTGCAGGGGAGACATAAGACTTTGCCTTCCATCACAGTGAGGAGGAGATTCACTGTGATGGATGTTTGTGTAAATTGTGTTGTGTCTTGGTTCTTTTTACTTGTTTGTATGACTGCAGAAACCAAATTTCATTTGAACTTCATTTGAGGTTCAAGTGACAATAAACGGTATTGTATTGTATTGTATAGGAAATTGCTAGAAATGGGAAAAATATAGAACATTTCCCGTTCTGAATTTAAAGGTATCCTGGGGATCATGTGATGTCCCACGCAAACATCTGTCAATAGCTCTGCACCTCCAATATTAGCTTGTTTTCCCTCTGTATGGCACCTTTTATTAAACTTGCATATGATTTGTGTTACAATCATGGCCTTCAGAGGAAATTGTATCATATTTGCAGGTGAAAGTGGTGAGAGTTGAGCAGATGGAATGAGTGGTATCACTAAAGTGCCAAAAAATGTGTCTTATGTTTTATTTCAAACATATTAGTTTAATCATATGGAAGGAAGACAATACAATCCAGCTTTCTTTAGAATATTTTAATGCAGACACATTTCTGAACTAAACATATTACATTTTAACTGTTACATTATGTTATAAAGGACATTCATGTTTCACTATTTTCAATACAAGCCATATCATTCCATTTACATTAAATCATGGCATCAATTTTCCATTACATAAATGGCTTGGGTTGCAGCATCTCTGTGCAATAGTGGAAGGGCCTGCAACAAAGGTTTTTCTCCACCGAGCCTTTGTAATGACTGCTCCAAGCTTCAGTATTGCCCTTGGCAAATAGCACTTCACTTGTTTGGTCTGCAACATTCAGTTGGGGACATGTGTGGGAAGGAACTGCAGCTACTGGTTTATACCGAAGATAGACACAAAAAGCTGGAGTAACTCAGCGGGACAGGCAGCATTTCTGGAGAGAAGAATTGGGTGACGTTTCGGGTCGAGACCCTTCTTCAGACTGGTTAAGGATAAGGGAAATGAGAGATATAGATGATGATGTGGAAAGGTAAAGAACAATGAATATGCAAAAAAAAGTAATGATAAAGGAAACAGGCAATTGTTATCTGTTTGTAGGGTGAAAACGAGAAGCTAGTGCGACTTGGGTGGGGGATAGATAGAGAGAGAGGGAATGTTGGGGCTACCTGAAGTGAGAGAAATCAATATTGATATCACTGGGCTGTAAGCTGCCCAAGTGAAATATAAGATGCTGTTCCTCCAATTTGCGCTTAGCCTGACTCTGACAATGGAGGAGACCTGTGACAGAAAGGTCTGTGTGGGAATGAGAAAGAGAATTAAAGTGTCCGGCAACCGGGAGATCAGGTAGGTTCAGGCGGGTTGAGTGAAGGTGTTCTGCAAAATGATTGCCCAGTCTATGTTTGGTCTCGCCGATGTATAAGAGTCCAGATCATGAACAAAGGATACAATGGATGAGGTTGGAGGAGGTGCAAGTGAACCTCTGCCTAACCTGAAAGGACTGTTGGGGTCCTTGGACAGTCGAGGGAGGAAATATAGGGACAGGTGTTGCATCTTCTGCAGTTGCAGGAGAAGGTACCTGGGGAGGGGGTGGTTTGGGTGGGAAGAGATGAGTTAACTAGGGAACGATCTCTGCAGAAGGCGGAAAGGGATGGAGATAGGAAAATGTGGCTAGTGGTGGGATCCCGTTGGAGGTGGCGGAAATTTTGGAGGATTATGTGTTGTATGCAGCGGCTGATGGGGTGGAAGGTCGGTACTAGGGGGGACTCTGTCTCTGTTGCGACTAGGGGGAGGGGGATCAAGGGCAGAGCTGTGGGGTACCAAGGAGACATGAGTGTGGGTCTCATCTGTGATGGGAGAGGGAACCCCTGTTCCCTAAAGAATGGGGACATCTCGGATATCCTGGTATGGAACACCTCATCTTGGGCGCAGATGCGGCGTAGACAGGAATTGGGAGTAGGGGATAGAGTCTTTGCTGGAAGCAGGGTGGGAAGAAGTGTAGTCGAGAAAGTAATGGGAGTCAGTGGGTTTGTAATAGATGGTTAAGATAGATAGTTGGGGAAAGCTCCTTTATGCACTGGAAGACTAACAAGTTATGAATGGACCAAAGTCCCATCTTTCACTGAGTTATCATCCAGTTACAGTTGATGATTGTCTCCGCATGTGGCACAGAAAACTCCCAATAGAGCAAAGTGTCCTGTGTTGTGCAACAATTGAGAAAAACCTCAAAGGTCTAGTTGAGCTAAATAGCAAGTGCAGGGGGAACTTAGTGGGTCAGGCAGCATCTGTGGAAGGGATGGATGGGTGGGCAGTGTTTTAGGTCTGGACCTTTCAGACTGATTGTAGTGGGGGGAGAAAGCTAGAAAAGGTGGGTGTTGGATAAAGCGTGGCAAGTGATAGATAGAAGAAGGGTTCCTTTACTCCAGAAATGCTGCCTGACCTGCTGAGTTACTCCAGCATTTTATGTCTATATATTCAGTTTAACCAGCATTTGCCGTTTATTCCTACATCAGTGATAGATGGATACAGGTGAGGGGTAATTTGATTGGCAGCAAAGGTCCAAAATGAAAAGGAGACAAAAGCGTGTTAGATAAAGAAAGTGGAGTGAAATGTAAAGCCAGAGGGAGGGATATAGGTGGAAGGGATACAAGAGGGGCAGGATAGTGAGAGAAATGATGCGCACCAAGGTGGGAGAGAGGGAGATGGGCGGCGAGTGCTAATGCTCAGTTGGATTTTTGGCTTCCAAGTGGAATATGAGGTGCTGTTCCTCTAGTTTTTATGTGGGCTCACTCTCACAATGGAGGAGGCCCAGGACAGAAACATCAGTATGGGAATGGGAGGGGAATTGAATTGTCTAGCAACCGAGAGATCTAGCAGGCCTTGGCGGACTGAGCACGGGTGTTCAGTGAAACGGTCGCCTAGTCTCGCCAATGTAAGCTATTTGAACATCTTCCTCGACTCAACTCAAGCAACCCAGACTTGAACAGACCTTGGGTGTTGTCTGTGGGAGATATTCCTTGAAAACTCTAGCTTTCATCCAGATTCCAAAGATTGCAAAGTTGGCCACTGTAAATTGCCCCCAGTGTGTAGATGAGTAGTAGAATCTGGGAGAATTGATGGGAATGTGGGACTGGTCTACAATTAGTGTAAATCGTTGCCTGACTATCAGCGGGAATTTGTGGGAGAGTCTAGAAGCAGAGACCGTAGCCTCAGAATAAAAGGACGTAACTTTAGAAAGGAGATGAGGAGGAATTTCTTTAGTCAGAGGGTGGTGAATCTGGAATTCATTGCCACAGAAGGAAGTGGAAGCCAAGTCCATGGATAGATTTAAGGTGGAGATTGATAGATTCTTGATTAGTACAGGTGTCAGGGTTATAGGGAAAGAGCAGAAGGTTGGAGTTGAGAGGGAAAGAAACATAGAAACATAGAAAATAGGTACAGGAGTAGGCCATTCGGCCCTTCGAGCCTGCACCACCATTCAATATGATCATGGCTGATCATCCAACTCAGTATCCTGTACCTGCCTTCTCTCCATTCCCCCTGATCCCTTTAGCCACAAGGGCCACATCCAACTCCCTCTTAAATATAGCCAATGAACTGGCCTCAACTACCTTCTGTGGCAGAGAATTCCACAGATTCACCACTCTCTGTGTAAAAAATGATTTTCCCATCTCGGTCCTAAAAGATTTCCCCCTTATCCTTAAACTGTGACCCCCTTGTTCTGGACTTCCCCAACATCGGGAATAATCTTCCTGCATCTAGCCTGTCCAACCCCTTAAGAATTTTGTACGTTTCTATAAGATCCCCCCTCAATCTTCTAAATTCTGGCGAGTACAAGCCGAGTCTATCCAGTCTTTCCTCATATGAAAGTCCTGCCATCCCAGGAATCAGTCTGGTGAACCTTCTCTGTACTCCCTCTATGGCAAGAATGTCTTTCCTCAGATTAGGAGATCAAAATTGTGGTCTCACCAAGACGCTGTGGTCTCACCAAGACGCTGTACAACTGCAGTAGAACCTCCCTGCTCTTATACTCAAATCCTTTTGCTATGAATGCTAACATACCATTCGCTTTCTTCACTGCCTGCTGCACCTGCATGCCTACTTTCATTGACTGGTATACCATGACACCCAGGTCTCGTCGCATCTCCCCTTTTCCTAATCCGCCACCATTCAGATAATAGTCTACTTTCCTGCTTTTGCCACCAAAGTGGATAACCTCACATTTATCCACATTATACTGCATCTGCCATGCATTTGCCCACTCACCCAACCTATCCAAGTAACCTTGCAGCCTCCTAGCATTCTCCTCACAGCTAACACTGCCCCCCAGCTTCGTGTCATCCGCAAACTTGGAGATGTTGCATTCAATTCCCTCATCCAGATCAATAATGTATATTGTAAATAGCTGGGGTCCCAGCACTGAGCCTTGCGGTACTCCACTAGTCACTGCCTGCCATTCTGAAAAGGACCCGTTTACTCCTACTCTTTGCTTCCTGTCTGCCAGCCAGTTCTCTATCCACATCAATACTGAACCTCCAATACCGTGTGCTTTAAGTTTGCATACTAATCTCTTATGTGGGACCTTGTCGAAAGCCTTCTGAAAGTCCAGATATAACACATCCACTGGTTCTCCCTTATCCACTCTACTAGTTACATTCTCGAAAAATTCTATAAGATTCGTCAGACATGATTTGCCTTTCATAAATCCATGCTGACTTTGTCCAATGAATTCACCACTTTCGAAATGTGCTGCTATCCCATCTTTAATAACTGACTAGCATTTTCCCCACTACCGATGTTAGACTAACTGGTCTGTAATTCCCCGTTTTCTCTCTCCCTCCCTTTTTAAAAAGTGGGGTTACATTAGCTACCCTCCAATCCTCAGGAACTACTCCAGAATCTAAAGATTTTGAAAAATTATCACTAATTCATCCACTATTTCTGGGGCTACTTCCTTAGGTACTCTGGGATGCAACTTATCTGGCCCTGGGGATTTATCAGCCTTTAATCCATTCAATTTACCTAACACCACTTCCCGGCTAACCTGGATTTCACTCAGTTCCTCCATCTCATTTGACCCCCGGTCCTCTGCTATTTCCAGCAGATTATTTATGTCTTCCTTAGTGAAGACAGAACCAAAGTAGTTATTCAATTGGTCTGCCATGTCCTTGTTCCCCATGACCAATTCGCCTGTTTCTGACTGCTAGGGACCTACATTTGTTTTAATTAATCTTTTTCTCTTCACATATCTATAAAAACTTTTGCAGTCAGTTTTTATGATCCCTGCCAGTTTTCTTTCATAATCTATTTTCCCTTTCCTAATTAAGCCCTTTGTCCTCCTCTGCTGGATTCTGAATTTCTCCCAGTCCCCTGGTAGGCTGTTTTTTCTGGCCAATTTGTATGCTTCATCTTTTGTTTTGATACTATCCCTGATTTCCCTTGTTATCCACGGATGCACTACCTTCCCTGATTTATTCTTTTGCCAAACTAGGATGAACAATTGTTGTAGTTCAACCATGCAGTCTTTAAATGCCTTCCATTGCCTAACCACCGTCATCCCTTTAAGAATCAATTGCCAGTCTATCTTGACCAATTCACGTTTCATACCCTCAAAGTTACCTTTCTTTAAGTTCAGTCACTTGTTCTTTAAGTTCAGTCTCCATCCTAATGAAGAACTCAACCATATTATGGTCACTCTTGCCCAAGGGGCCACGCACAACAAGACTGCTAACTAACCCTTCCTCATTACTCAATACCCAGTCTAGAATAGCCTGCTCTCTCGTAGGTTCCTCTACATGTTGGTTTAGAAAACTATCCCGCATATATTCCAAGAAATCCTCTTCCTCAGCACCCCTGCCAATTTGATTCACCCAATCTATAAGTAGATTGAAGTCACCCATTATAACTGTTTTACCTTTGTTGCACGCATTTCTAATTTCCTGTTTGATGCCATCCCCAACTCCACTACTACTGTTAGGTGGCCTGCACACAACTCCCACTAGCGTTTTCTGCCCCTTAGTGTTTCGCAGCTCTACCCATATCGATTCCACATCCTCCAAGCTAATGTCCTTCCTTTCTATTGTGTTAATCTCCTCTCTAACCAGCAACGCTACCCCACCTCCTTTTCCTTTCTGTCTATCCCTCCTGAATATTGAATATCCCTGGATGTTCAGCTCCCAGCCTTGGTCACGCTGGAGCCATGTCTCCGTGATCCCAACTATATCATATTCATTAATAACTATCTGCACATTCAACTCATCCACCTTATTACGAATGCTCCTTGCATTGAGACGCAAAGCCTTCGGGCTTGTTTTTACAACACTCTTACTCCTTATACAAATATGTTGAAAAGTAGCCCTTTTTGATTTTTGCCCAGGATTTGTCTGCCTACCACTTTTACTTTTCACCTTGCTACCTATTGCTTCTACCCTCATTTTACACCCCTCTGTCTCTCTGCTCTTGCACCCTTCCCCCTGCCACATTAGTTTAAATCCTCCCCGACAGCACTAGCAAACACTCGCCCAAGGACATTGGTTCCATTCCAGCCCAGGTGCAGACCGTCCTGTTTGTACTGGTCCAGCCATGGAAATAGCCATGTTTGAATGGCGGAGTACACTTGATGGGCCAAATGGCCTAATTTTATTCCTATAACTTATGAACATTAAGTTTTTAAATTTAATATTGATTCCAGAAGGCTACAATGAAAGATCGAGTCATTTCTTTACCTTGATTTACCTGGCCTCTTAATAACAGTGCAGGAAGCCACAGGCATATACAGCTCAGAGTAGGAGTAGGATGGAGAATTAAAATGGTTGAAACTGGATGCTCGGGATAGTCCTGCCCAGCAGGTCAGACAGTCAGCAGTCCTGCATTTCATACAGTCTGTGGGTGCGACTCTGAGCTTCCTATTGCCCGTCTCTTTAAATCGCCTTCTCATTTCCACTGTTACCCCTCCGTCTGTATCCGCCTGCTTTGTTAGAATGAGGCCCAATGCCTCATCTGGCTGGGCACATTGCAGATTTAATATTAATCTAGTCATCTAGATTTAATATTGACTTCTACAACATCAGGGAACTGACTTTCTCGGTCTCCATTGGAAGGGCCCAGACAATTAATTTCCCAATATACCTTCTTCATCAATATGCGATGGCTCTGTTTCTCTCTCCACTAACACAGCCTAACTTCATGGGCCTGCCTTGCGACCTTGCATTTCACATCTCTTACATTCCTTTGTCTATGTTCTGATTCACTCCCTCATTTCATTGCTTTTATGAACAAGGAACAATGCTCTCTCTCACTAGCCTCTCCTCAGTAAACTGTTGACTCAGGTGATCTCAACTTATCCCCAGAGCGATTCTGACATCACCTTACCACGGATATTCCTACCCACCGTTCCTGCAACTTTATATTTGTTTTCTCACTTTACCAGTTCTGACGAAGGGTACTCCACCTGATGTGTTCACTGTTTCTCTTTTCATGGGTGCTGCGTGACATGTTGAGTGTTTGCAGTATATTTGAAACATAGCAAGTAAACAGGAGACCCAAAAAACCTCGGATTCTGTCATCTGGAGCAAGAAAACAAACTGTTTGAGGATAACAATGGGTCTTGATTTATCTGCGGTGATAAAGGGACGACAGTGTTTCGGGTCGAATCTATACTGAGAGTATAAAAATGAGACAGCCAGCATAAAGAGAATTGGCTAATAAAAGTTTCACTGATGACATGCAGATGGATTTTAATTCATTTCAAAAGAATCTGAAACAAAGCCACATCCAAGAATGATTTATGTTACCCAAATTAAAGACTTTAACGGCCCTGTATACTCCCTTCGGTTTGACATACTGCTTGTAACTTTTGTAATCATCTCATTATCTCATCAGCTCAAATTGATCTCGTGAACATTCCTGTTGTAAACATTGCTGAAAGTTAATACATGGGAGGTTGGAGACACCACATCAGAATACTATGTTGAAGCTTTTAAAATGATGTGATTTGACTTTATATCCACATAATCCCATATGGTGGGATGCCGGGAGGAGCCTAAGTGCTTCATTTTTGCAGAGTCACACCAAGGTCACTTACTTCATCTTGTAGCAGGAGCCTGCAAGCAACAAAGAACAAAACAAATTTGCCCTGAGAAAATGAGTGAAAATAATGCTTTGGAAATAAAATGAGCCGTTCGACAAAGTGGTGCAGACTCTACAGCCTTGGATCAATCTTTGCTTGAAATCCCAGCATCAACAGTTCTTTTATGCCTATTTATGGTGGTATAGAGATGATGATTCAATGAATTCACTAATTCCACAGTGAACTGAATCCTATATATACTTGTTCTGGCCTACATATAACTCTGGTAATTACATACCGACACAATGCACTCTTAAGAAAGCATGGTCCAAAATTGTACAATGGCGGGACTGTCATATGCTGAGAGAATGGAGCAGCTGGGCTTGTACATTCTTGACTTTAGAAGGATGAGAGGAAATCTCATTGAAACATATAAGAATGTTAAGGGCTTGGACACACTAGAGGCAGGAAACATGTTCCAGATGTTGGGGGAGTCCAAAACCAGGGGCCACTGTTTAAGTTTAAGAATAAGGAGTAAGTCATTTAGAACGGAGACGAGGAAACACTTTTTCTCACAGAGAGTGGTGAGTCTGTGGAATTCTCTGCCTCAGAGGACGGTGGAGGCAGGTTCTCTGCATGCTTCCAAGAGAGAGCTAGATAGGGCTCTTAAAATAGCGGAGTCAGGGGAGAAGGCAGGAATGAAGTACTGATTGGGGATGATCAGCCATGATCACATTGAATGGCTCGAAGGGCCAAATGGCCTACTCCTGCACCTATTGTCTACTGTCTACATCTAGAAAGAATTAGGTTTACCTTGAATGATAAACTTGAAGCAATTTTTAAAAATATGGTCACCTTTTATAGATTTTCTGGAACAACACAATATTTGAACACAAGTACGAAATTACTTGTAGGGCTGGGTGAGCGGGTGTATGAGTGGGTTGACGGGTATATCTCCCCTCTTTTTTTCTTTTTTCTCTCTCTTCTTTCTCTCTCTTTTTAATGTAATGTCCTTTTTGGGAAGTGTTAAAATTGAAGCTGTTCACAAAGCTGTAAAATTGTCAAGTTTTTTGTACAAATGCTTCCAATAAAAACATTAAAACCAATAACTGGTAATTACATACCGACACAATGCACTCTTAAGAAAGCATGGTCCATAATTGTTCAATGAGTCATTCAGTTGTATCATACAGGGCTACTAAAGATGGGAAATAGATGCTGGTCTTATCTTCCCCAACAACAATGTGGGACTATCTTCACTTGAAGGACAGCAATTGTTCAAGGCGGCTGTTCACCGCCATCTTCTCAAGGCTCATTGGGGATCAATGATAAATGAAAAACAATACAGAATGTATATGAGCAATAGAATCAAAGTCAGAGCAAAGAAACAGGCCCATTGGCCAAACCCGCAGTGCCGACCAAGATGCCCCATCTAAGCAAGTCCCATTTACACAAATTTGGCCAAAATTCCCTCTAATCATTTCCTATCCGTGTTCCTGTCCAAAGTATTTTAAAATGTTAAAGAAGGAACTGCAGATGCTGGAAAATCGAAGGTACACAAAAATGCTGGAGAAACTCAGCGGGTGCAGCAGCATCTATGGAGCGAAGGAAATAGGTAACGTTTCGGGCCGAAACCCTTCTTCAGACTGATAGGGGGTGGGGAGAAGAAAGGAAAAAAGGAAAAGGAGGAGGAGGAGCCCGAGGGTGGGGGGAGGGGAGGAGACAACCAGATGGCTGATGAAGGGGAGGGGACAGCCAGGGCTAGCAGAATTGGGAGAATTCAACGTTCAGGCCACCAGGGTGTAGACTGCCCAAGCGGAATATGAGGTGCATTTCCTCCAATTTACGGTGTTGCTCGCTGTGGCCATGGAGGAGACCCAGGACAGAGAGGTCAGATACGGAATGGGAGGGGGAGTTGAAGTGCTGAGCCACCGGGAGTTCAGGTTGGTTATTGCGGACCGACCGGAGGTGTTCGGCGAAACGATCGCCAAGCCTCCGCTTGGTCTCACCGATGTAGATCAGCTGGCATCTAGAGCAGCGAATGCAATAGATGAGGTTGGAGGAGATGCAGGTGAACCTCTGTCGCACCTGGAACGACTGCTTGGGTCCTGGAATGGAGTGGAGGGGGGAAGTGAAGGGACAAGTGTTGCATCTCTTGCGGTTGCAAGGGAAAGTACCAGGGGAGGGGGTGGTATGGGAGGGAAGGGAAGAATTGACAAGGGAGTTACGGAGGGAGCGGTCTTTGCGGAAGGCAGACATAGGGGGAGATGGGAAGATGTGGCGAGTGGTGGGGTCACGTTGGAGGTGGCGAAACTGACGGAGGATCACTTGTTGTATGTGACGGCTGGTGGGGTGAAAGGTGAGGACTAGGGGGACTCTGCCTTTGTTGTGAGTGGGGGGATGGGGAGAGAGAGCAGTGTTGCGGGGTATGGCAGAGACCCTGGTGCGAGCCTCATCTATGGTGGAGGAGGGGAACCCCCGTTCCCTGAAGAATGAGGACATTTCAGATGCCCTGGTGTGGAACGCCTCATCCTGGGAGCAGATGCGGCGTAGACGGAGGAATTGGGAGTGGGGGATGGAGTCCTTACAGGAAGCAGGGTGGGAAGAAGTGTAGTCCAGATAGCCATGGGAGTCGGTAGGTTTGTAGTGGATGTCGGTAAGGAGTCTATCACCTGCGATGGAGAGACTGCGATGAAGGTACAATAACAACATTTTAAAATGTTGTTATTGTACCTTCCTCAACCACTACTTCTGGCAGATTATTCCATTTCACTAGCACCCTCTGTGTAAAACAAAAGTCCTTCAGGTTCCTATTAAATCTAGTTCTTAACCATCTACCTTGGGTATAGACTCTGCACATCCACCCTGTCTATTCACCTCATACTTTTATACATCTCTATAAAATCGTCCATCAGTCTCACCTGATCCAAGGAATAAAGTCCCAGCCGGCTCAATCTCTCTATCTAGTCCTAGCCTCCCAAACCTTTCCCTATAGCTCATATCATGGACATGTTCTCCTAAATCTTCTCTGCACTCTTCCAGCTTAATGGCATATTTCCTATAGCAGGGTGACCTAAACTGAACACAATACTCCAAGTATGGCCCCCAACTTCCATGTAGAAATAAGGAATTGTAGATGCTGGTTTACAAAGAAGGCCACAAAGTGCTGCAGTAATTCAGTGGTTCAGGCAGCATCTCTGGAGAACATTGATAGGTGACGTTTCGGATCAGGATCCTTCCCAACGGATCCTGACCCGAAACTTCCCCTATCCACGTTCTCCAGTGATGCTGCCTGACCCGTTGAGTTGCTCCAGCAGTTTGTGTTCTTTTTTATCCCAACTTCCTCACGAGAGAGTTTTCAAGAGAAAATTGGATTTAGCTCTTAGGGCTAATGGAATCATGGGATATGGGGAAAAAGCAGGAACGGGGTACTGATTTTGGATGATCAGCCATGATCATATTGAATGGCGGTGCTGGCTCGAAGGGCCGAATGATCTACTCTTGCACCTTGTTTCTATGTTTCCATACTCAATTCCCTGACTGATGAAAGCCAATGAGGCAAAGTCTTTTTCACCACCTTATCTGCTCTGCAACACTCCCCAGGGCCTAGCTTTCACCCTGGGGAGTGTTGTAGAATCAGGTCTTGCTCTGATTCGATTTCATAAAATGCAACACCTCGTATTACCTCGCAACACCTGCAGTAAGCTCCATTAACCATTCCTCAGCCCACTTTCCAGCCGATCCTGATTCTTGCTGTAATTAATGATAAGCATCTTCGTCATCTCTAATACCACCCACTTTATAGTCATCTGCAAAACTTATTTTAGATCTCGACCAGCTGAGTTTCTCCAGCAGTTTATTGTTCCAGATTCCAGCTTCTGCCGTCTCCTGTGTGTTTCAAAGTAAAGGTTATTGTAAACTGTTGCCTTTCTCATTGCTTGTTGCACAGACCAATGAATTAGATAGGGCGAATTCAAATCACTTTAAATAGAAGTGTACTATTCTACCTTGAAGATGGACACAAAATGCTGGAGTAACTCAGCGGGTCAGGCAGCATCTTTGTAGAAAAGGAATATGTGACGTTTCGAGCAAGACTCTTCTTCAGACAGAGAGTCAGGGGAAAGGGAAACATGGAGGTATAAAAAGGTACATAACAAACAAATAAATGGACCGATGGCCAATAGTCCATTGTGTTACAACCCAACGGTATGAATATTGATTTCACTAATTGAAAGTAACCCTTGCATTCCCTCTCCATCCCTCCTCATCCTCCTGCTAGTTTAAATGTTCGTATCCCTTCGTTATCACCTCTTTCACCGTCAATAATGGACTTCCTCTGTACCATTTCATACCTCTAGTTTCCCTCTCACTAACTCTCAGTCTCAAGAAGGATCTCGACCTGAAATGTCATCTATTCCTTTTCTCCAGAGGTGCTGCCTGACCCATTGCATTACTCCGGCATTTTGTGTCTATCTTCGATGTAAACCAGCATCTGCAGTTCCTTCCTACCATGTCCACCTCTTATGGTCTCAACATGAAGGGGAAGTGCAGTCACATCAACACGAAGGGGACAGTGCAGTTCAATGGCAGCTTCTCTGAGCCCTTCGACATCCGCAGTGGCGTCAAACAAGGCTGCGTCCTCGCTCCCACACTCTTTGGGATTTTCTTTGCTCCGCTCCTGAAACATGCCTTCGGCACTGCAACAGAGGGGATCTACCTGCGTACTAGATCAGATGGCTGGCTCTTCAACCTCACTCGCCTCAGAGCAAAGACTAAAGTACATGAAGCTCTCATCAGAGACATGTTGTTTGCCGACATGCTGCAGTTGTGTCCCACACCCAGCAGGAACTACAGTCACTGATGGACCGCTTCTATCAGGCATGCAAGGACTTTGGGCAGACCATCAGCCTGAAGAAGACGAACGTCTTGGGCCAGGATACAGAGGCGCCACCTGTCATTACTATCGACGACTACGAACTTGATGCCAACAACTAGGATGCATCACCCATGGTCAATCACGACCGAGGGGGGCCTATGAATGAATATGGCCTGACGTAGGTCGTTTGGCCAGTGGCATTACTAAGGTTGCACGAGATGTTTGAACTTGCACTGTCATTGTATGCTGTACCATGCTGATAATAATTTATTGTCTAATTATTTGCTCTGTCGTTTCGTTTAATGTGTCTGCAAAGCTGGAGCAAGTAAGAATTTCATTGAACAAGACACAAAGTGCGAGAAACTCAGCTCAACTCGTTTAGGGTCGGGAGCCTTCTTCAGGATTTTATTGTTCGAGTCTTGGCGCATCCGACAATTAAAACACTCTACTCATTAGGAAGGATGGAATGGCAGATGCTGGTTTACACCGAAGATAGACACAAAATACTGGAGTAACTCAGCGGGTCAGGTAGCATATCTTCAGAGAAGGAATATGTGACGTTTCGGGTCGAGACCCTTCTTCAGGCTGGGTGAAGAAGGGTCTCGACCCGATACGTCACCTATTCCTTCTCTCCAGTGATGCTGCCTGTCCTGCCGAGTAAGCTCCAGCATTTAGTGTCTATCTATCTACTCTTTGGGAAAGCAGGTTCTGGGAGACTTTCCCACGCAGCTGCTGTTGCCTGCCCGTGTGGTAGGTGGCGCTGTGAGGGGTGTTTGGGATCGCTCTCTTCTGCGGGCGGGACGTTGCCCTGTCGAGCAGCCGGGTGCGGGGGACACATCCCCGGCACCCACCCACCTGCAGGTGGCGCCGCGACGGGAGGCTGTTTCAGCGGCCGGGCGGGAACCAGCGGCGCTGTCGGAGGAGGGCGGCGGCGGTGGGTGGGTGGTGGTTGCCGGGGGTGGGGAGCGCCCGCCCGGCCGGGTGCTGGTGCTGGTGCTGGTGCTGGGTGACCTTGGCGGGGGGTTGCGGGAAGATCCGAATCGCGCCATTTGATTCAAGCGGTCGCCTCGCTGCTTTGCGGAGGGACCGTGAGGAGGGAGGGAGGGAGAGAGAGGGAGAGAGAGAGCGCCTGTGGGGCGGCCATAGCTATGCCCCGGCTGGCGACGGTGCTGTCCCTCTGCTGGACCTGTCTGCTCTTCAGCGCCGGCCTCGGCCTCTTCCTCAGCGGCTTTCTGCTGGTGCGGTTGGAGCTCCGCAGCCCCAGCGCCTGCCAGGACTCCCCGTTCTCCGACGGGACGCCCACGACTCGGGATTTTAATTCGTGCTGGATGCCGAGGCGCTTTTCCAGAGCTGTCGTGGTCGTCATCGACGCCCTGAGGTTTGATTTTGCCAAGTATGATCCTGGAAACAAGAATCCCAAACCGTACGAGAATAAACTAGAGGTGATCCATCAAAACGTCGTTTCTGAACCTCAGCATGCCAGACTGTTCCGTTTCAGAGCCGATCCGCCTACAACCACCATGCAGAGGATTAAAGGGATGACCACCGGTACCTTGCCTACCTTCATAGATGTGGGCAGCAACTTTGCATCAACAGCAATTGAGGAAGATAATTTGATCCAACAATTTGTGCTAAACAGTAAGTTAAAAATGAAGTGGTTTAATGTAGGATCATGGAAAGTTCACAACATTGGCCATTAAACCCATCAGTTACAAAGAAAATAGACACAAAATGCTGGAGAAACTCAGGTCAGACAGGGCAGCATCTCTGGAGAAAAGGAATGGGTGACATTTTGGGTCGGACTTATCTTCTGTCTGACCTGAAACGTCACCTATTCCTTTTCTCCAGAGATGCTGCCTGACCCGCTGAGTTACTCCCAGCATTTTATGACTATCTTCAGTGTAAACCAACATCTGCAGTTCCTCCCTACATTCTTTGTCAGTTACAAAGCACGAGTCAACAGTTCCCATCGTAACCTGTCGCTGAGGGAGTTTTGGATTTGTTTCATACTCGTCCTTGGATCCAACAGGCTTGCTCCTTTTTTTAAACCACTCTGCCACATGCATCCTTGTGGAAAACATTGCTGAAATCCATGTAGTCCATATCGAACACCTTGGCCTTATCAACCTTTGTTGTTATCTTTAAAATTTAATCTAGTTGCCTCAAGGTTGCTTAAAGAATACAAGCTGATTGTTCATAATTACAATATGCCTTTCTAAAAGGATGATTTATGTTTCATCATTTTTGGAGAGGATTTGAAAATAGACGCAGAGTGCTGGAGAAGCTCAGTGGGTCAGGCAGCATCTCTGAAAGTAGGAGGTGTGGGTAGGGTGGGGGTGGGGTGGGTGGGGGGGAAGAAAGCGAGGGGGGGGGGGAAGAAAGCGATGGCCAACAGAAATAGGTTGCAGCTGGTGAGAGGGGAGGGAACCCCACGGTGACAGAGCATATCAGAGCAGCGGCCTGAGCATCGTCAGTTCTGTCCATTGTAACCAAAATCCATTATAAAGGGGTCCATTAAAATGAGGGTTTACTGTATTTATAGGACAAAGATGTAGATGGGTTGGATAGTAAGATTTCAGATGACATCAAGATTACTTGAGTTGAAAGCTGTCAAGGTACATAGTTATATATGGATTGGCTACAGAAATGGGTGGAGAAACGGTACATGGGGTTTAATATGGGTTAGTGTAAGGTGTTACTGTTTGAGAGATCAAATTTAAGGAGAGTATACTATTAGTAGCAGGTCCGTAAACAGCCTTGATATGTTGAGGGATCATGGGGTCCAAGACCATAACTCCCTGAAAGTGAAAACACAAATAGGTAGAATGGTAAAGAAGGCATGTGGTATACCTGCTTTCATTGAGGACATTGAGTTTAAGACTCAGGAAGTCACAAAACTCTGGTTTGGCTGCATTTGGAGTATCGTGTGCAGGACTGATAGCCCCATTGTAGGAAGTCTGAGGAGACTTTGAAGAAGGTGCAGAACAGGTTAGATGGTATTAGTTGTAAGGAGAGGTTGGCTAGAATTGGATTGTTTTCTCTGGAGCATTCTCTTGGGTGTAGGGAGACCTGACAGATGTTTTTAAAATTATGGAAGGTAGAGATAAGATGGTATGGTATGGTACTTTATTTGGTACATATACTGAGGCACAATGAAATTCATTTTTGTTTACAGTACAGTACAAGTATCACTATACATAAGCACTTAGATACATCTTAGATAAGCATCGCAGATACAGTGCAAGTGTATAGCAGATGTACACTGAGACAGTATACAGAGTCACCAGTTTGGCGGCATTTTCAAGTCCCTGTTGTTGTAAATGCAGGGATCGTGATCTGACCATGAAGGCCGGTTGTCCTGATGGCATTGCGGGGTTGGCCTGGCCAAGTGTAGCGTTGGTGCCCTCCGTCGCTCTAGCCTGCGTCCAGTCCACGTGCTCGGCCTCTTGGATTGGTGCCCAGTCCAGCCGAGGCCTCCAGTGGCCATCTCCACCGTCGAGGCACTGCACTACCGCCCGCAGCTGGTCTGTTTACCGGCCCTCCTTCCGACTCCTTCCACTCTGGGCGGGCGAGAAGGGCCTCCAGGTTGGTTCCACAGCGCGGGCGAGGCCTCGGACTCCATCGGAGAAGCCGGGCCTACCGGGCGGGTCCTCCTTCCTCCGTCCGCGGGGGTCAAGTCCCCGTCTGCAGCAGGAGAACTAAACCTTCCCAGCGTGTCCTTGGTCTGCGGGCCGCGGCTCCCCGGGATACAGATAGACAGTCAGAACCTTTCTCTCTGGTTGGAAATGTCAAAAACTAGAGTGCACGGCTCCAAGATAAGAGGGATAAAGTTTAGAATAGAAATGCATGTTAAGTTTTCTAAACAGTGAGATTATGTACCTGGAATGCGCTGCCAGGGGTGGTGCTGGAAATAGATATGATCGTGTCATTTAAATGTATTTTTGATGGGCTCATAAATATGCAGGAAATATGTATCACGCGTACGCAGGATGGATTAGTTTAATTTAGCATCATGTTCGGCTTAATCATTGTGGGCCGAAAGGCCTATTCCTGAGCTGAATTGTCCTGTCTTCTACATTAGCTTTGTTTCTTTGTTATTGGATGCTGCTGACCTGCTGAGTGTTGCCATCGTTTTCTGTTTTTGTTTTGTATTTTGAGCATCTGTAGTTTCTTATTTTTAAAGTACAGCAAGAAAATGTGCATTTAAGTTAATTAAATCAAACAACTTCCATGTGTACTTTGCTTCCTTTAGAGAAGAAAGTGGTATTCATGGGAGATGACACGTGGGAAGCGCTGTTTCCAAATAAGTTTGCCCGATCATTCCCCTTTTCTTCTTTTAACGTGAGAGACCTTCATACAGTGGATGATGGTATCCTTCAACATATCTTCACAACAGGTAAGAAATTACTAAGTATCTCAAAAATCTATACTTTATTAGACTAAGTGGGACCCAGCATCACACGGGAGGGCTGGTCCCCCAACGCAATATTCCACCTCTCCACCAATTCCAATATTGGTGGCCAGTGGGGGGGGGGGGCTTTCTGGAGCACTAGTATGGGTGTTGTGGGCTGAAGGGACTGGTTTCCAGAGGGCTAGTATGGACATTGTGGGCCGAATGGTTTCTTGGGCTGGTGGCTCAGTCACTCAAGCCTGTTGTGCTGGCAGCTCACTCACTCACAGCTGGTGGGTTGGCAGTTGACTCACGGCTATTTCTTGAAATTCCATTTCAAGCAGGGTGCAAGGCCGCCAAATTCAAGTGCAGTTTCATACCATTTCAAGCAGGGTGCAAGGCCACTAAAGACAGCGAGTCGTGACCTCTCCCTCCTCCATCTTGCAGAGACTGAGCCACGCCCACACTTCTGGGTTTTATAGTCCCTCCCCCCTCCCACCAGAAGGGGCGTGGCCTTCATGGCATGATTGACAGGAGAGATAATTTTTTAAACACTAATAACTCTTTTATTTTTCATCGATGGGAAAAATCCTCGGCACCTGATGAGCGGAGGGGGACTCTGAGTAAGATGGCCAAAGATCACAGCCGTACGTGGTAGTATTTTTTCTAAAATCAATATAAAGCGCAAACAGGAAGTGGTCAAGATTAGACTTTTAATTATATAGAAGGCAAGGCAACTTTAATTAGGCAAGGCAACTTTAATTAGGCAAGGCAATTCCTTTAGCTGCCTTTAGCATTTCCAAACCAAAGGCAGCACAGCTTTAGCATTTCCAAACCAAAGGCAACACAGCTTTAGCATTTCCAAACCAAAGGCAACACAGCTTTAGCATTTCCAAACCAAAGACAACACAACTTTAGCATTTCCAAACCAAAGGCAACACAGCTTTAGCATTTCCAAACCAAAGGCAACACAGCTTTAGCATTTCCAAACCAAAGGCAACACAGCTTTAGCATTTCCAAACTATATTTTCAAACCACATTAAGGGCACTGACAGGTCAGTAAAACCACTCACAGTTTAGTAGACATGTGTTCAGTGTTATTCACAGCTCAGACTGAGAGACGTCACCCTCTCGCTCCCCCATCTTGCAGAGTGTCTGAGGCACTCAACACTTCCGGGTTTTATAGTCCCTCCGGAAGGGACGTGGCCTTCAGGAGAGAGAATCTCAACATTTTTTAAACACTAATAACTCTTTTATTTTTCATCAATGGGAAAAATCCTCTTGTCCTGTGCAGCGGAGGGGGACTCTAAGTAAGATGGCCAAAAATTACAGCCGTAAGTGGCAGCGTTTTTTCTAAAATCAATATACATAACAACGGGAAGTGGTCAAGATCAGACTTTTAGTAATATAGATTAAATCCATGCAGAAAAGGCATAGAATCCGCTTTGCGTTATCTTTACCGGGACTTGTATTTTAAACTTTAAATGTAAAATAAAACAATACTGCTTTCTGTTGAATCATGATTCCTCAATGGAGAAAGTTATTGCACATTTTGTTGTCAGTTTAATTTTCTACTACTGGGCAACTAATATTAAAAATTTAATCTACTGGATGGATGATACATGTTACAGGTAAACTGGTTAAAAATGGAGAGGGAAGACTTTGCCGTTTAATATAGGCGCGATTCTTCTTTCTCCAATACATCTAAATAAATCAACGTATGAAAAAAATCCGATAATTCATAGCACCCTACGAATTTGGAAACAGTTGAAATCAACACTCAAACAGAAATTTCTCTTTCCTTTTACCAATCGCTAACAATCCCTCGTTTAAACCGTCTACTTTAAATAAGGCATTTGCACAATGGAAAAACTCAGGAATCAAAACGCTGGGAGATCTTTACAAGAAGGGGATTTTCCTCTCGTTTGAAGAATTACATGAGAAATATCATTTGAAAGCTAATAATTTCTTTAGATATCTTCAAATCCGAGTATGTGAAAACACACACACAAGACTGTCATTCTATAGGCCCAGATATATTAGACGATGGCATGAATAGAAAGGCGGATACAAGTAAGTTAATATCCTACATTTACAATACCCTTTTAACTGCACACATCCCACCTTCTGAAATGCTTAGGCGAGCATGGGAAGATGAATTGGGTTTACTAATCTCAAAGGATAGTTGGGAGGAAAGCCTTTTATACATACATAGAAACATAGAAACATTGAAAAATAGGTGCAGGAGTAGGCTATTCGGCCCTTCGAGCCTGCACCGCCATTCAATATGATCATGGCTGATCATCCAACTCAGTATCCTGTACCTGCTTTCTCTCCATACCCCCGATCCCTTTAGCCACAAGGGCCACATCTAACTCCCTCTTAAATATAGCCAATGAACTGGCCTTAACTACATTCTGTGGCAGAGAATTCCAGAGATTCACCAAACTCTGTGTAAATTTTTTTTTTGTCATCTCAGTCCTAAAAGATTTCCCCTTTATCCTTAAACTGTGACCCCTTGTTCTGGACTTCCCCAACATCGGGAACAATCTTCCTGCGTCTAGCCTGTCCAACCCCTTAAGAATTTTGTAAGTTTCTATAAGATCCCCCCTCAATCTTCTAAATTCTAGCGAGTACAAGCCGAGTCTATCCAGTCTTTCTTCATATGAAAGTCCTGACATCCCAGGAATCAGTCTGGTGAACCTTCTCTGTACTCCCTCTATGGCAAGAATGTTCTTCCTCAGATTAGGAGACCAAAACTGTACGCAATACTCCAGGTGTGGTCTCACCAAGACCCTGTACAACTGCAGTAGAACCTCCCTGCTCCTATACTCAAATCCTTTTGCTATGAATGCTAACATACCATTCGCTTTCTTAACTGCCTGCTGCACCTGCATGCCTACTTTCAATGACTGGTGTACCATGACACTCAGGTCTCGTTGCATCTCCCCTTTTCCTAATCTCTTTACTGCTTTTAACTGCTTTTAAACACATTACTGCTCTCTTAATGTTAGGCACTCCCTGATACAATTTAAAATACTGCTCAGACTCTATTATTGAAAGTCCAAATTGAACAAGATCTTCCCAAATGTCTCTCCTATTTGTGATAAATGTCTCCTCCAAGAAGCGACTACAACCCATTCTTTTGACTCCTGTACAAAGTTACAAAACTTCTGGAGGGGAATATTTGATACCTTTTCCAAAATACTTAAAATTAAATTGGACCCAGATACAAAACTGATCATATTAGGTATGTCAGAGGCCTGCTCTAAGCTAACGATATTTCAAAGACGTTTCCTCAATTACGGCCTAATAATGGTGAAAAAATTAATACTTAAATTTTGGAAACAGACAACAGTCCCCACAGTGAAGATGTGGATTACAGATATGTCCGAGACACTACATTTGAAAAACATTAGGCTTGTCTTGGCGGAAAAAACAGATCAATTTCTTAAGACATGGATACCCTTTACTGAATTTTTACAACAGAATGGTTAAACACAAATTTAAATTTAAATCCGATGCTATGAGGGGGGTGGGGGGGAAGGTATATCTCCATCTTTTCTTTTCTTATTTCCTTTTCTTTCTTCTGCACTGCTTTGGTAGCTTAGGGGTCTTTTTCCCGCTCTTTTCTACTTTATCTCTTCATTCTTTCTTTTCTTTCCTTGTTTTCCTTTTTTTTTTGTTTTTTGTTTTTGATTTAGGTTATAAGGTTAAAAATGAAGCTGTACAATAATTGTTGTGCCGATCGTCTTATCCTTGTACAATTGCTTCTAATAAAAATTAAAAAAAATAAAAGTTTAATTTTGTGCAGATTATACGAAGATTTGACATTGGCTGACAACTGAATTGTTGTTTAACATCAATCAATTCCGAAACAAATTTTGAAGTCAATTCTTCCTAATGATTTAGCAAGGAGATGTTTGGTGAAGGTGCTAACATTGTGATTATCAATGTCCTCGAACATTGCTTTTGACCGAATGACACTGCTTGGTGTTCGAGGATGAGCTAACTCTATCAAGTATAAATTTATGGAGCTAATAATTATACATTGATTGATCAAGTATTTTGGCTGTCAGTTTTATGTTAATTATTAGAATGAAAAAGATTGCACTTTATGATACTTAAGTTCTTAATCATCAGTGAGGTATTTTTGTTGTCAAACAAAGTGGTCAGTTTATGTATTACCATGTATTACAAGGTCCCATGGCAGTAATTTGATATTGATGCTATTCTTTGTGATAGTCACTTAATGATAAATATTGGCTGGATCACTGGCTATAAATTTCCCACTCTTTGAAATTGTCAATCTTTTATGTCCACCTGAGAGAACAGTTTAAAATCTCAGCTGAATGATAACACTGAAAGATGCACAGCATTCTTCTTTGTTGGATTAGGATATCAATCATGTGCTTGAGTTTCCAGTGAGACTTGACCCCAATGCCATAAACTTGAGGTAGCATAACATTAAATATGCCTTGACTGATGAATAGAATGAGGAATATCTATTTTTGTGTAGTGTTATACATATTTTGTGCAATAATTATAGATGAAAAACCTTTTAATTTTTCCGTGACGTTCTTCTCTTATGATTCTGTGTGAAAGCTAGTGAGCCAATGGCCGTCTTGCAAAGTTTCCTTTATAAACATATAAGAGAAAAACATCAAGTAAAATCTTAACCTTGATTCTTGTTAAATAATATATGATTTTGAGACTTATTCTGCATTGGGAATTCCAAGCATCCAGCATGGATGGAAAATGCATTTAAATTAACTGGCATGGTGTGGGTAACACAAGCGAGACAGTAATTAATGTGTGTTGCTAGAGAGACAGGCAACCATAAATTAAGATGCAGGTTGCATATCAGTCACATCTGCTGATACATTTCCCCGAAGGGGATGAAAACCAGTTGGGCTTTTTTTGTAGTCACAGCTCTCAAATCCCTGGAATTAAATACGTCTGTTTTCCCTATTTCTGGTGGCATTTGAACTTTCCATATTTAGATACCAAATCAATTATAGCAGTAGATGCTCACACAAGCCCTGGATTGGTTAGGGGGCGGAGCACCTAAAATTAACTCTGAATGAAGAACCATGTAAATTTGCTGCCTGTAATTTATTCATGTGATGATAGATTTTTCAGAAGGATTATCCAGGTTCTTAATGTTCCTTTGAATTTTGTAGTGGTTTTCCTCAATTGTGAACGTCATTTTGGCATTATGGTAACAATATTATTCATTCGCAGGTATTGTTAATAAAAAGTGAAAATGTTGGGAATCTCCCTACAGGTCAGGTATCATTTAGAAATGAGAAAGACTTAACACTTAAAGTTGAGGACTTCAATCTAAAATGTTAACTTTGTTTATGTTGCCTGACATGCTGACTGTTTCTAACATTTCTGTTTTTATTAAAGAGACTTGCATGGAAATTACCATCTATCAAACACAGAACAGTACTGTACAGGATCAGATTCTTTGGCTCACAAGGACTGTGCTGACATGATGCCAAACTTAATTAATCCCATCTGCCTGCACATGAACCATATTCCTCCATTCCCTGCATATTCATGTGCATGTCTAAATGCCCCTCAAACGTCATCATCACATGTTTCCATCACACCCCCTGACAAGGCATTCCAGGCACCTTACCATTTTGTATAAACTTGCCTCAAACATATCCTTTAACTTTTCCCCCTCCCACCATACATCTACGCCATCTAGTCATTAAGATTTCCAGCTTGTGAGAAAGACTTTCACTACCTACCTTATCTAAGCATCTTCCCTCAGCCTAAGAAGTTCCAGAGAAAACAATCTATATTTGTCAAACCTCTCCTTATAGCTAATACAATTGTGGTGTTTACAAACATTTCTGCTAATCGAAATGTACTTACAGTGGCTTGCAAAAGTATTCATACCCCTTGAACTTTTCCACATTTTGTCACGTTACAACCACAAATGTAAATGTATTTTATTGGGATTTTATGTGATAGACCAACACAAAGTGGCGCATAATTGTGAAGTGGAAGGAAAATGATACATGGTTTTCAAATTTTTTTACAAATAAAAAACTGAAAAGTGTCGCGTGCAAAAGTATTCAGCCCCCTTTACTCTGATACCCCTAAATAAAATCCAGTGCAACCAATTGCCTTCAGAAGTCACCTAATTAGTAAATAGAGTCCACGTGTGTAATCTAATCTCAGTATAAATACAGCTGTTGTGTGAAGGCCTCAGAGGTTTGTTAGAGAACATTAGTGAACAAACAGCACCATGAAGCCCAAGGAACATACCAGACAGGTCAGGGATAAAGTTGTGGAGAAGTTTAAAGCAGGGTTAGGTTATAAAAAAATATCCCAAGCTTTGAACATCTCACGGAGCACTGTTCAATCCATCATCCGAAAATGGAAAGAGTATGGCACAACTGCAAACCTACCAAGACATGGCCGTCCACCTAAACTGACAGGCCGGGCAAGGAGAGCATTGATCAGAGAAGCAGCCAAGAGGCCCATGGTAACTGGAGGAGCTGCAGAGATCCACAGCTCAGGTGGGAGAATCTGTCCACAGGACAACTATTAGTCGTGCACTCCACAAATCGGGCCTTTATGGAAGAGTGGCAAGAAGAAAGCCATTGTTGAAAAAAAGCCATAAGAAGTCCCGTTTGCAGTTTGCCACAAGCCATGTGGGGGACACAGCAAACATGTGGAGGAAGGTGCTCTGGTCAGATGAGACCAAAATTGAAGTTTTTGGCCTAAATGCAAAACGCTATGTGTGGCGGAAATCTAACACTGCACATCACCCTGAACACACCATCCCCACTGTGAAACATTGTGGTGGCAGCATCATGCTGCGGGGATGCTTTTCTTCAGCAGGGACACGGAAGCTGGTCAGAGTTGATGGGAAGATGGATGGAGCCAAATACAGGGCAATCTTGGAAGAAAACCTGTTAGAGTCTGCAAAAGACTTGAGACTGGGGCGGAGGTTCACCTTCCAGCAGGACAACGACCCTAAACATACAGCCAGAGCTACAATGGAATGGTTTAGATCAAAGCATATTCATGTGTTAGAATGGCCCAGTCAAAGTCCAGACCTAAATCCAATTGAGAATCTCTGGCAAGATTTGAAAATTGCTGTTCACAGACACTCTCCATCCAATCTGACTGAGCTTGAGCTATTTTGCAAAGAAGAATGGGCAAAAATTTCAGTCTCTAGGTGTGCAAAGCTGGTAGAGACATACCCCAAAAGACGCAGCTGTAATTGCAGTGAAAGGTGGTTCTACAAAGTATTGACTCGGGGGCTGAATACTTTTGCACGCGACACTTTTCAGTTATTTATTTGTAAAAAAAATTGAAAACCATGTATCATTTTCCTTCCACTTCACAATAATGCACCACTTTGTGTTGGTCTATCACATAAAGTTCCAATAAAATACATTTACGTTTGTGGTTGTAATGTGAAAAAATGTGGAAAAGTTCAAGGGGTATGAAAACTTTTGCAAGCCACTGTAAGTAATTTTATCCAGCTTTGCCTTGTGAACTGTAGATTAATTGTTCTTTTGTGTTTGACAGTTCGTAATGTTATGATTTCTACTAATTACAAGTTTGTTGTCTGCTTACAGTGGAAGCTGGTGAATGGGACGTGCTCATTGCACATTTTCTAGGCGTTGACCACTGTGGGCATAGATATGGGCCTCGCCACCCAATGATGGCAGACAAGCTCAATCAGATGAACCAGATGCTGAGGTTTGTTTGAAGTGAGGAATGTAATTAAAGCTGTTTGAAAGTTATCTAAGTTATTATAAAGTTGTTAAGTTGGGTTATCAATATCAATGTCAGGTTAGTGCTGTCTTGGCTAGTTGCAGGTTTCCATTTGTAAACCTAGTACTCTTTACCTTGTTTTTAGATTACTTTGCAGAAATGGGCAAATCATTTACTAGATCAATCTAGGCTAAAGTCTGGCAAAACCTTTCTCTTTATCATTAATTCCTCGTATGTTGCAAAACATACTTGGCGAATAAAGTGTGATTCTGATTCTGATAGTCATACAGTGTGGAAACAGGCCCTTCGTCCCCTTGCCCACACTGACCAACATATCCCATCTACACTAATGTAGGAAGGATCTACAGATGCTGGTTTAAATCGAAGATAGACACAAAAATCTGGAATAACTCATCGGGACAGGCAGCATCTCTGGAGAGAAGGAATGGGTGACGTTTCGGGTCGAGGCCCTTCTTCAGACTGGATAGAGATAAGGAAAACGAGAGATATAGATGACGAGAGATGTAATGAAATAATGAACAATGAATGAAAGAAATGCAAAAAAGTAACGATGATAACAGAAACATTGTTAGCTGTTAGTTGGGTGAAAATGAGAAAACAGTCTCGTTTTCACCCAACTAACAGCTAACAATGGCCTGTTTCCATTATCGTTACTTTTTGCGTATCTTTCATTCATTGTTCTTTATCTCTCTACATCTCTCATTGTCTATATCTCTCGTTTCCTTTATCCCTAACCAGTCTGAAGGAGGGTCCCGACCCAAAACGTCACCTATTCCTTCTCTCCAGAGATGCTGCCTGTCCCTGAGTTACTACAGCATTTTGTGTCTACTTTGTTGCTACCTTTAATAAATGGATCTATAACTAACTAATAGTGTTTTTTTTACACTATTAAAAAACTCCCACATGGTGGGCCCGAAAGCTAACAACCAGGTCAACATTACAAAACAACAGCATGCCAGAGGAACTCAGCAGTTTCGAGTTGGAAGACCTCTTCAGACTCAGATTCAATCTGAAGAAGGGTCTCCAAAACACCGTCTGTTCATTCCTTCTACAGATGCTGCCTGGCCCATTGAGTTCCTCCAGCACTCTGTGTTTTGTCCTATATTCCAACATCTGTGTCTCCAGTTCAGCGTTAAACTGTTGAACAGTCTGTTGTCATTAACTGGGTTAATTCATTTAGTTCACTGTGGCTAAGTTTCCTCATTTAATTGATTCTTTTAATCTGTCTTGCTCCTGAAACATATATTTCAGTCTAGCAGTTATAATGCGGGACCTTGTGTCAAAAACGACCATTTGTCATTTAAACTAACTCTTCCAAATAATTGGGATGGTAATTGTACGTAATGACCTGCTTCTAATCTGAAGTTCTAAAGTGATGTTTTTGTGATTTGAGAGGGAGAAGGGTAAATCTGAGGTGTCAGTATTACATTTGAACAACGGGGACTATGGAGCCATGAGGGAGGAGCTGGCCAAAGTTGACTGGAAAGATACCCAAGCAGGGATGACAGTGGAGCAACAATGGCAGGTATTTCTGGGAACAATACAGAAGGTGCAGGATCAGTTAATTCCAAAGAGGAAGAAAGATTCGAAGGGGAGTAAGGGGTGAGCGTGGCTGACAAGGGAAGTCGGGGACAGTATAAATATAAAAGAGAAGAAGTACCACATAGCAAAGATCAGCAGGAAGCCAGAGGATTGGGCAATTTTTAAAGAGCAACAGAAGATAACTAAAAAGGCAATACGGGGAGAAAAGATGAGGCACGAAGGTAAGCTAGCCAAGAATATAAAGAAGGATAGTAAAAGCTTCTTTAGGTATGTGAAGAGGAAAAAATTAGTTCAGACCAAAGTTGTACCCTTGAAGACTGAAAAAGGTTAATTTATTATGGGAAACAAGGAAATGGCAGACGAGTTGAACAGGTAATTTAGATCCGCCTTCACTAAGGAGGACATAAACAATCTCCCTGGTGTATTAGTGGCCAGAGCATCTAGGGTGACGGAAGAACTGAAGGAAATTCACGTTAGACATGAAATGGTGTTGGGTAGACTGATGGGACTGAAGGCAGATAAATCCCCAGGGCCTGATGGTCTGCATCCCAGGGTACTTAAGGAAGTGGCTCTAGAAATTGTAGATGGATTGGTGATCATTTCCAATGTTCTATGGATGCAGGATCATTTCCTGTGGATTGGAGGGTAGCTAATGTTATCCCACTTTTTAAGAAAGGCGGGAGAGAGAAAACAGGGAATTATAGACCAGTTAGCCTGACATCGATGGTGGGGAAAATGCTGGAGTCAATTATAAAAGATGAAATAGCAGCACATTTGGATAGCAGTAGCAGGATCAGTCTGAGTCAGCATGGATTTACGAAGGCGAAATCATGCTTGACTAATCTTATGGAATTTTTTGAGGATGTGACTCGGAAAATGGACAAGGAGAGCCAGTAGATGTAATGTATCTGGACTTTCAGAAAGCACTTTCAACCTCTCACTTCTAAGGTCTGCTTTAAAAGGGCACCTGCTTTAAAAGGGCATCAATTATACTGGTGCCATAGAAGAGCAAGGTGACATGCCTCAACGACTATCGACCAGTGGCACTAACGTCGGTGGTGATGAAGTGCTTTGAGAGGTTGATCATGACGCAAATCAACTCCTTCCTCGACAAAAACCTGGACCCACTGCAGTTTGCCTACCGCCACAACAGATCAATGGTGGATGCGATCTTGCTGGCTCTCCACTCCGCTCTGGACCACTTGGACAACAAAAACTCATATGTCAGGCTGTTATTCATTGATTACAGCTCGGCATTTAATTCAATCATCCCCTCCAAACTGGTTACCAAGCTCTCAGATCTGGGTTTCTGCGCATCCCTCTGCAATTGGATCCTCGACTTCCTCATCAACAGACCACAGACTCTTCGTATTGGTGGAAATGTGTCAGCCTCGATAACAATCAGCACGGGAGCACCTCAAGGCTGCGTGCTCAGCCACCTGCTGTACTCGCTCTTTACTCATGACTGCGTAGCCTGTCATAATGCGAACTCCATCATCAAGTTCGCTGACGACACCACTGTTGTGGAACGTATCACTGATGGGGACGAGTCCGAGTATAGAAGAGAGATCGACCGACTGACCAAATGGTGCCAGCACAATAACGTGGCCCTCAACACCAACAAAACAAGGAACTGATTGTGGACTTTGGAAGAGGTAGGATGTGGACCCACAGTCCCGTTTATATCAATGGGTCGATAGTGGAGAGGGTCAAGAGCTTCAAATTCCTGGGCGTGCATATTTCTGAAGATCTCTCATGGTCCGAGAACACTGATGCAATTATAAAGCAAGCACATCAGCGCCTCTACTTCCTGAGAAGATTACGGAGAGTCGGTATGCCAAGGAGGAATCTCTCTAACTTCTACAGGTGCACAGTAGAGAGCATGCTGACCGGTTGCATCGTGGCTTGGTTCGGCAACTTGAGTGCCCTGGAGCGGAAAAGACTACAAAAAGTAGTAAACACTGCCCAGTCCATCATCGGCTCTGACCTCCCTACCAGCTGCCTCAAAATGGCTGGCAGCATCATCAAGGACCCACACCATCCTGGCCACACACTCATCTCCCTGCTACCTTCAGGTAGAAGGTACATCAGCCTGAGGACTGCAACGTCCAGGTTCAGGAATAGACTCTTCCCCACAGCCATCAGGCTATTAAACTCAACTGAAACAAAACACTGAACATTAATAGCCCATTATCTGTTTATTTGCACTTTATCTGTTTATTTATTCATGTGTGTATATATTTATATAATGGTATATGGACACACTGATCTGTTCTGTATCATGCCTACTATATTCTGTTGAGCTGAAGCAAAGCAAGAATTTCATTGTCCTATCTGGGACACATGACAGTAAACGCTCTTGAATCTTGATAAGGTCCCACACAGGAGATTAGTGGACAAAATTAGAGCACATGGTATTGAGGGTAAGGTGCTGACATGGATAGAAAATTGGTTGGCAGACAGGAAACAAAGAGTAGGGATTAACGGGTCCCTTTCAGAATGGCAGGCAGTGATTAGTGGGGTACCGAAAAGCTTGGTGCTGGTACCGCAGCTATTTACAATATACTTTAATGATTTAGATGAAGGGATTAAAAGTAACATTAGCAAATTTGCAGATGGCACAAAGCTGGGTGGCAGTGTGAACTGTGAAGAGGATGCTACGAGGATGCAGGGTGACTTGTTCAGGTTGGGTGAGTGGGCAGATGCATGGCAGATGCAGTTTAATGTGGATAAATGTGAGGTTATCCACTTTGCAAAAACAGGAAGGCAGATTATTATCTAAATGGAGTCAAGATGGGAAAAGGGGAAGTACAATGGGATCTGGGAGTCCTTGTTCATCAGTCAATGAAAGTAAGCTTGCAGGTACAGCAGGCAATGAAGAAAGCAAATGGCAAGGTCAGGGCTCTCGCTTAACTTTTTTTCCCTGTTGCCAGCCGGGCAACCTAGGCAGCTTTTTAGGTTGCCAAATGACAGTTTAGATGGTCATTTAAGACGGCTTGCATGACACGTGCGATAATGTGCTCGGACGAAGTGCATAGTTACCAGTCAGAATTATGGTCAATGAAGCATTCACGTATTATTTCTGCTTCAAATAAAGTCATAAACTAAGCATATTCACCAATCAAGACATAATAATAATAATAATAATAATAAATTTTATTTGTGGGCGCCTATACAAAAGTCTCAAGGACACCTTACAGAGTTTAACAAAGAAACAAATAATCGGGGTAAAATAAGTTATAAAGACATCACCAATACACAAATGAAAGACAGAATTCAATCCAAAGACACAAAAAAAGAAAATCAGAAACACAATGTGAGGAGAGAGCAGCGGCAGCTAAACCGCGCCAGCGTCCACTCTCCCCTCCGACCGCCATCTTGGACACAGACTAACATAGACACAACACACAAAAATCATCCCCCCACAATGGTTACCACTGTGGGGGAAGGCACAATGTCCAGTCCCCAACCCCAGTTCACCCAAAGTCAGGCCTATTGAGGCCTCCGCTATTGCCTCTACGGAGGCCCGATGTTCCTGGCCGTTCTCACCGGGTGATGTTGCCCCGGCGTCGGTAGAGTCCTCTCAGCGGCTGGGCCACCGGGAACGGCCGCATTCCTCACCGGAGGCCGCAGCTACCGAAGCCGACAAGGCCGCGCCGGTTTGGAGCTCCAAGGCTCCCGATGTTAAAGTCGGCGCCGCCCGATCCTCTCCGCAGTCCCGCAGCCCAGAGGTGTTGACCTCGGCGGTCACAGCTCACCGGAGCTCCAGGGCGTCGATCCAGCGCGGCGACCCAGGCAAGGCATCGCCCGCTCCGCGACAGCGCTCCAGCGCTGTGCCGCCACCAAGCCGAGGTGCAGGAAACGGCGCTCCAGGCCCGCTGGTAGGCCACGAGGACGGGTCGACGGGACAGCCCGGAGAAAAAGCTGCCTCACCAACCAGGTAGGGACCTAGAAATGTCGTTGCCCCTTCACCCAACATTAAAAAGTAGAATAACTCCTACAAACAAAATGGAGACTCACTAAAATTGTTTTTAAATTTTTTTTTTAATTGATTTAAACGGACGGCTGCTGGTTAGTAGCCGTTCCCCAAGATGGCTCCTCCTCGACATGATATATACCACAATGACATGCAGCAAAATTACAGTACAGTATCTCATCTCCTTTTACACGTTGCAATGAATGCAATTTCTATTATTTCTTATCACTTCCAAACAAAATTCTGGTTGGATTATTCAGCGTATGATCAACCTCAGTGAGACCAAGTGCAGGCTTGGCGATCGCTTCGCACAACACCTACACTCAGTTCGCAATAACCAACCTGATCTCCCGGTGGCTCAGCACTTCAACTCCCCTCCCATTCCGAATCTGACTTTCTGTCCTGGGGCTCCTCCATGGCCAGAGTGAGACCCACCGTAAATTGGAGGAGCAGCACCTCATATTTTGCTTGGGCAGTTTACACCCCAGCGGTATGAAAATTGACCTCCAATTTCAGGTTGTCCCTGCTTTCTCCTCCGCTTCCCAGCTCTCCCTCAGCCTACTGTCTCCGCCTCTTCCTTTCTTCTTCCCACCCCCTCCACCCTCACATCAGTTTGAAGGTCTCGACCCAAAACGTCGCCTATTTCCTTCGCTCCATAGATGCTGCCTCACCCACTGAGTTTCTCCAGCATTTTTGTCTCCCCATTCACACAAGTTCTGTTATCCCATTCATTCAAATCCCACTTTCCTCACCCACTCCCTACTCGTTAGGGGCAATTTTACAGAGGCAAGTTAACCTACAAAGCCAATGCATCTTTGGGATGTGGGAGGAAACCTATATGCTTGCAGGGAGAATGTGCAAATTCAACACAGACAGTGCCCGAGGACAGGATCAAACACAGATCCCTGGCGTGTGAGGCAGCAAGTCCACCAGCTGTGCCACTATATTTTATTTTCCAACACACACAAAATTATATGTTGATAACTTTGGTTACTAAAAAAAGGAAACTATCCATTTTCAGTCTTAAATCTCTAAGTGATGCTATGTCCCCCTTTACAGCTACTGTATGTTTTAATTCAGTTCAAGACTATGGGACAGTACATTGGCCATAAAGTTGTTGCCTAAAATTGCCAGAGACCCGGAATTGATCCTGAATATGGGTGCTGTCTGTATGGAGTTTGCTCCTTTTCCCTTTGATCGCATGGGTTTTCTCTGGGTGCTATTGTTTCCTTCCACATTCCAAAGGTGTGCAGGAACCTTTTTCAGACCCAACCCAAAACATAATATTTTCCTTTTGTCCAGAGATTCTGTCTGACCTGTTGAGTTACTCCAGCTTTTTGTGTCTATCTTCAGTTTAAACCAGCATCTGCAGTTCTTTCCTACACACACGATACTATATGATAGAACTTTATTAAACCCAGGAGGGAAATTGTGTGTGTGTGTATAGTTATATATTCATATATCAATATACACAGTTTTTTCTCGTTTATAATACTGTTTACAGAGTAGTATGTTTACATATTCTGCTGTGCTGCTGCAAGTAAGGATTTCATTGGGACGTGAGAGAATAAAACACTCTTGACTCTTGACTTACGTTGCTAATGTCTGGGATAGAACTAGTGTACGGGTGATCGGTGGTCGGCGTGGACTCGGTGGGCCGAAGGGCCTGTTTCCACGCTGTATGTTTAAATTAAACTAAAACACTAAAACCAGAGGAAATCTAAAGAAGGGTCTCTACCCGAAACGTCACCCAATTTCTTCTATCCAGCGATGCTGGCTGCTCCATGGAGTTCCGCCGCACAATTAAAGCATGGAATAGTCTTCACCCTATTATAGGTACCCAACCAGAAGCAATTAAATTTAAGGTAGCTCTTTTATTCCCCCAAGAACCCTTTTTTGTTTAAGTCCAAGTCAAGAGTCAAGAGAGTTTTATTGTCATGTGTCCCAGATAGGACAATGAAATTCTTGCTTGCTGCAGCACAACAGAATATGTAAACATAATACAGAACACGAGATAAAAGTTCACTGTGTCTATATACCATAGACCATGTATATATATACACAATAAATAAACAGATAAAATGCAATAGGCAGTTATTTTTCAGAGTTTGATGGTGGTGTTTAAATTCTGTTTAAATTCCATTTCGAATATTTTTGGAGGACCAGGAAACCAAGAAGCAAGAGTTACTCCAGGGAGTTACTCCAGCTCCAGCTAGTGATTCTGCGTTGGTTTTCAGCGGTCGCGGCGAGTGGACAACAATGACAGCCAGATCTCCCACCATGCAAAGGGAGGGAGAAAGTGGCCGACTAGTTGCAGTGCGCATGTGCAAGGCGGCACATGCGCACAACCACGGCCGATGATGTGCTGGCCAAAGATCCTTGCCATAGGATCTTTGGTGCTGGCCATGGTTGTATGCATGTGTAAGGCGGCCGGCCGATGAGGAGCGGGCGGAGACCCGAGACATGGACACGGATAGCGGGCGGAGACGGAAAGTGACAGAGAGAGAGAGAGAGAGAGAGAGAAAGATAGAGATGGGGCCCGCTCAGAATTAAACGCTAGGTCTCCCAGGTGCTTGCCAAGCCGGGCAAAATGGCATGACTTTTAGGTTGCCTGGCAACCGCTAATTTCGAGCCCTGATGTTGGCCTTCATAACAAGAGGAGTTGAGTATAGGAGCAAAGAGATCCTTCTGCAGTTGTACAGGGCCCTAATGAGACCAAACCTGGAATATTGTGTGCAGTTTTGGTCTCCCAATTTGAGGAAGGACATTCTTGCTATTGAGGGAGTGCAGCATAGGTTTACAAGGTTAATTCCCGGGATGGCGGGACTGTCATATGTTGATAGAATGAAGCGGTTGGGCTTGTATACTCTGGAATTTAGAGGGATGAGAGGGGATCTTATTGAAACATATAAGATTATTAAAGGTTTGGACACGCTAGAGGCAGGAAACATGTTCCCGATGTTGGGGGAGTCCAGAACCAGGGCCACAGTTTTGGAATAAGGGGTAAGCCATTTAGAACGGAGATGAGGAAAAACTTTTTCACACAGAGAGTTGTGAGTCTGGAATTCTCTGCCTCAGAGGGCAGTGGATGCTGGCTCTCTGGATGCTTTCAAGAGAGAGCTTGATGGGGCTTTTAAAGATAGCAGAGTCAAGGGATATGGGGAGAAGGCAAGAACGGGGTACTGATTGTGGATGATCAGCCATGATCACATTGAAGGGCTCGACGGGCTGAATGGCCTAATCCTGCACCAATTGTCTATTGATTAAATATCTTTTGATTGTCCACGGAAATTCAGTTGCATCCAACTGCTAGATTTTTCTAGGAATTTACTGAATTCATTGTTTTTCTTTAAAGCCCTCACCGTGACCTAGGGCGGTTATGGTGGCACAGCGGTAGAGTTGCTGCCTTACTGCGAATGCAGTGCCGGAGACACGGGTTTGACCCCGACTACCGGTGCTGTCTGCGCGGAGTTTGTACGTTCTCCCCGCGATTTGCAAGTCGAATCGGTAGTAAAGAAAGCAAACTCAATGGTAACGTTTATTTCAAGAGTGGTTGTATACAAAAACAGGGATGTAATGCTGAGGCTCTATAAGCCGCTGGTCAGGCCACATTTGGAGTATTGTGAGCAATTTTGGGCACCATATCTGAGGAAGCATGTGCTGTCTCTGGAGAGGGTTCAGAGGAGGTTTGCAAGAATGATCCCAGGAATGAGTGGGTTAACATATGATGAGCGTTTTGTATCACTGGGCCTGTACTCGCAGGAGTTTAGAAGAATGAGGGGGGGTCCTCATTGAAACTTACAGAATAGTGAAAGGCTTGGATAGAGTGGATGTGGAGAGGATGTTTCCACTAGTGGGAGAGTCGATGACTAAAGGTTAGAATTAACGTATGTTCCTTTAGGAAGGAGATGAGGAGGAATTTCTTTCGTCAGAGGGTGGTGAATCTGTGGAATTTTTTGTCACAGAAGGCTATGGAGGCCAAGTCAGTGGATATATTTAAGGCAGAGATAGATAGATTTTTGATTAGTATGGGTGTCAGATGTTATGGGGAGAAGGCAGGAGAATGGGGTTAGGAGGGAGAAATAGGCCATGATTGAATGGTGGAGTATTGATGGGCCGAATAGCCTAATTCTTCTCCTATCCCTTATGACAATTGTACGGGATAGTAATGAAGGAGAAAATACATAATTTAACCTTAAACATTTTAAAGCACATATCAAAGATTGCAACATGCCCATAAGATAATAATTAAAGCTGAAATGCCATGATTTTTATTAAATGTCATCTTGATTTTTAATATTTAATAGTCTATACAGCTAAAATTAGATTTTTTTCTCACTCCCCATCCCCCCCACTCGTAACAAGGGCAGAGTCCCCCTTGTCCTCACCTTCCAACCTACCAGCCGTCACATACAACAGATAGTTCTCCAACATTTTCACCACCTCCAACGGATCCCACCACTGGCCACATCTTCCCATCTCCTCCCCTTTCGGCTTTCCGCAGAGACCGCTCCCTCCGTAACTCCTTGGTCAATTCGTCCCTTCCTACCCAAACCACCCCCTCCTCTGGTACTGTCCCTTGCAACCGCAGGAAATGCTACACTTGTCGCTTTACCTCTCCCCTTGACTCCATCCAAGGACCCAAGCAGTCTTTCCAGGTGAGGCAGAGGTTCACCTGCACCTCCTCCAACCTCATCTATTGCATCCGCTGCTCTAGGTGTCAGCTGCTCTACATCGGTGAGACCAGGCGCAGGCTTAGCGATCGCTTCGCCCAGCACCTCCGCTCAGTGCGCATTAACCAACCTGATCTCCCGGTGGCTCAGCACTTCAACTCCCCCTCCCATTCCGAATCTGACCTTTCTGTCCTGGGCCTCCTCCATGGCCAGAGTGAGTCCCACCGCAAATTGGAGGAGCAGCACCTCATATTTCGCTTGGGTAGTTTACACCCCAGCAGTATGAACATTGACCTCCAATTTCAGGTAGTCCTTGCTTTTTCCATCCTTCCCCTCCCCTTCCCAGCTCTCCCACAGCCCACTGTCTCCGCCTCTTCCTTTCTTCTTCCCGCCCCACCCCCACATCAGTCTGAAAAAGGGTCTCGACTCGAAACGTCACCTATTCCTTCGCTCCATAGATGCTGCCTCACCCGCTGAGTTTCTCCAGCATTTTTGTCTACCTTTGGATTTCTTGTTAGATCACTTACCTAAAGATTTTGCTGTAGAAGACTACAAAACAGCATTCCTTGCAGGAAGCAAAGCGAATGGCCTACAACATATTGTTCGTGTTTAGCTGGACATATGCACTGTGACGATTGGTGTCCCTTTCTCACTGCATTTGCAAGCTCTAAACCTAATTCATTGCAACATTGAGAGAAATAGTCCTAGGTTTCCGCATTGTCTTCTATTCACATATGGACTGAAGTTGTGCAATGCAAGGAAAAACGGAGTCACTTTCCTACATTGTGGGGAAGGGATAAGAAATTTGTATTAGGTAAGTGCTCTTAATTGCTCAATCTGTTCAAAATTGTAAAAATAAAGCAGCAGAATAACTTTTCCTGGTTTAAATAAAATCTTTATCTGATAGGTCATTAATTGCAACACTTCAAAATGATACCTTGTTGGTGGTAATGGGAGATCACGGAATGACGGAAACAGGAGATCATGGGGGTGACAGCGAAGGAGAAGTTGATGCAGCTTTGTTTATTTATAGTCCACTTCCCATGTTTGAGATCAAAACTGAAGTAAGTCCTGATTTGCAGAATGTTATCTTTATCGCGTTATTGTATTACCAGAGATAGTCATAGAGATGAACGCATGGAAACAGGCCCTTTGACCCATTTGTCCGTGCTGGCCAAGATGCCTCATCTAAGCCAGTCCTATTTGCCTGCATTTGGCCCATATCCCTCGCAGCCTTTCCTATCCATGTACCAGTCCAAATGTATTTTAAATGTTGCACTGAACCTGCCTCAACTACGTACTCTGGCAGCTCTTACTGTATATTCACCACCCTCTGTAAAGATAAAGGTTGCCCTCAGGTAACTATTAAATTGTTCACCTCTGACTTCAAGCCTATATCTTCGAGTTCTTGATTTCCCTACATTGGTAAAAAAGACTGCATTTACCCTATCTATACCCCTCATGATTTTAGACATTGTTATAAGATCACCCCTCACCTCCTGTGCTCCAACGAATCAAGTCCTAGCCTGCCCAACCTCTCCCTATAACTCACACCTTCATGCCATGGCAACATTCTCATGAATCTTCTCTGCACCCTTTCCAGCTTGATGACTTCTTTCCTATAGAAGGGTGACTGAAACTAAACACAATACTCCAAGTGTGACCTCACCAATGACTTGTACATTTATAACATAGCGTCCCAACTTCCATACTCATTTTCTTAACTGATGAAGGCCAATGTACCAAAAGCCGCCTTAACCACCCTATCTACTTGCAATGTCACTGTAGTTGCAGTGACCAATCTAATGAGTATTCAGTGCACTCCTTTAATAGCAAGTTTGACCTTCTTTGGGTGAGAAGATCAAAACCACAGTTGTTGCCTATTAAAACCTTAAATAATTGTAGTAAGAGATCTTTACCCTTGTAATCAAAACAATGTAAAGTTTCCTTCTTCAGTATTTAACTCCTATGTTTTTCGTCACAGTGCTCGAATTACCCCATAATTTTCTTTGCCACTCAAATATCCTTCCACTATATTTCTCTTTCTTCTGCATTTATTGCTGTCAACCTCTCTGGAAGTCACTGCCACCGCAACTCTTTTTCTGCCATTTGTGTTAAATCGCCCTAACAAGCATTTCCTGTCAAAATTTGAAAACCCAGAAATGTAAAATGGTCCACAGTATGTAAATGTTCAATATTTTATGTGCACTATGCAAAAGATCTTTATAAAAAAAGCCGAACTACATATTCTCCATTTGCTTTAACCTTTCTAGTTATCTCTAATTATGTGATTGGATATAATCTTATTTATTTATTTATCCTGTATGTCCTGTATCCTGTGCACTTTACAGGGAGGTATTTTCCACATTTTATTAATTGCTGTATGTTCAAAGAAATTAACCACTGTCTTTTTTTTGTGTTAAATCATGATGACACACTTGGAGTCAGCCAAATGACTTGTTTGTAGTCCGATGTTAGTCAAACATGCAAATTGACAGAAATATTTTCACGTTGATGTTTTGATGAAACACAAATTGCTAATAAACATTTTTTATTTTAAATTAGCTGACATACGTAGAACATAGAATAGTACAGCACAGAAATAGGCCCCTCAGCCCATAATGTCTGTGATATGCAAAAAGGTAACAATGATAAAGGCATTGTTAGCTGTTTGTTGGGTGAGAGTCGTTAATTTTTTGCATATCTTTCATTCATTGTTCTTTGTCTCTGCATCATCGTCTACATCTCTCGTTTCCCTTATCCCTAACAATCTGAAGAAGGGTCTCGACCCGAAACGTCACACATTCATTCTCTCCAGAGATGTTGCCTGTCCCGCTGAGTTACTCCAGCTTTTTATGTCTATCTTCAGTTTAAACCAGCATCTGCAGTTCCTTCCTACACATGTCTGTGCCCATGATCCATGTCCCTCCATTTCCTGCATATCCATGTGCCTATCTAAAAAACACTGTTGTATCCACACATCGCAGGCATCCTCATCTGTAAACAAAATCACAATTTAACCCACACATCTCTTTAAACTTTGCCTCTTCTCATCTTAAAGCTCTCCCTTATAACTTCTAATGTTTGACCTTTTCACGCTGGGAACAATAGTTCTATCAGATCTCCCCTTAACCTCCGGCGCTCCAGTGAAAACAATCAAAGTCTGTCCAACCTCTCCTTGTAGCTAATATTCCTAAAGCTAACACTCCCATCCAGACAACATTCTGATAAACATCTTTTGTCCCCTCTCCAAAGCCTCCACATCCATCCTGTAAAGAGGACCAATACTCTAAACGCGGCCTAACCAGAGTCTTATACAGCTGCATCATGATTTCCTGACTCTTATAATCAATGCCCCGACCATTTGAAGGCAAGTATACCAAATGCCATAATTACTATTCTATCAAATTATGTTGTCAGTTTCAGGGAGCTATGGACTTCGATCCCATGTTCTCTGTATACATCATTGCTGTTAAGGGGTTTCCATTAACTTATACTTTCCCCTTGCATTTGACCTCCCAAAGGCAATCACCTCAGACTTGCTCTGATTAAACTCCGTCTGCCATTTCTCCGCCTTATTCTGCAGCTGATTTATATCCCGCTCTATACTTTGATAGCCCGTTTTCCGGCTATTTTGGTGTCATCTGTAAACTTACTAATCAACCTATCTACATTTATGTCCAAGGTGTCAACTTCTCTACATCGGCGAGACCAAGTGCAGACTCAGCGATCGTTTCGCTGAACACCTCCGCTCAGTCCGTCTTAACCTACCTGATCTCCCGGTGGCTCGTTAACTCCCCTCATCCATTCCCAATCTGACCTTTCTGTCCTGGGCCTCCTCCATTGTTAGAGTGAGGCCCAGTGCAAATTGGAGGAACAGCACCTCGTATTTCGCTTGGGTAGTTTACACCCCAGCGGTATGAACATTGACTTCTCTAACTTCAGATAGCCCTTGCTTTCTCCATCCCCTTCCTAGTTCTTCCACCAGTCTTAATGTCTCTGCCTACATTCTATCTTTGTCCCTCTCCCTCCCCTTACATCAGTCTGAAGAAGGGTCTCGACCCGAAATGTCGCCCGTTCTTTCTCTCCAGAGATGCTGCCTCACTCACCCGCTGAGTTACTCCAGCATTTTGTGTCTACATTTATGTCCAAGTCATTTATATATATCATAAACAACAGAGGTCCCAGCGCAGATCCCTGTGGAACATCACTGGTCACAGACCACCAGAATAACATCCTTCCACCACAACCTTCTTATTTGAGTAAGTCAGTTCTGAATCCATATGACCATCACCATGAATCCTGTGCAGTAAAGGTCCTGACCCGAAATGTCAGTCCGAAGAACGATCCTGATCTTAAACATCACCTGTCCATGTTCTGCAGTATAAAGGGTCCGAACCCAAAAAACATGACCAATTCATGCTCTCCCAGTCTGAAGTATGGTCCTGCCCCAAACGTCACCTGTTCATGTACTCCACAGTCTAAAGAAAGGTCATAATCTGAAATGTCACCAATCCATATCCATACACCCCCAATCCATCATCTCCTGAAGAAGGATCCATACCCAAAACGTCACCTATTCATGTTCTGCAGAAATGCTGCCCGACCTGCTGAATTACTCCAGCACTTTGTGTCTTTTTACTAATCCCGTGCATCTTAATCTTCTGAATCTGGATACCATGGGGGATTTTATAAAATGCCTTATAACATTCTATGTAGCTAACATCCACTGCCCATCCATCTTAGTCGCCCCTCAAAAACCTCAATCAAAAGTAAGACATGTCCTACTGCCTACAAACCTTGTCGACTGTATGTTATTAGCCTATTCTCTTACAAATGGGAATAAATCCTATCCCGAAGAATCCTCTCCAATAGTTTCCCTACCATTGACATGAAGCTTACTGGCCTCTAATTCTCTGGATTATCTCTATAAAAGAACAACGTTAGTTACTCTCCAGCCCTCTGTGATCTCGCTTGTGTCTAGAGAAGATGCAAAGATCTTTATCAATGCCCCTGCAATCTCCTCTCTTGCCTCTTAGTAACCTGGGATATATCCTATCAGGCCCTGGGGATTTATCCATTTTACTGTTCTTCAAGAGCCCCAACACCACCTTGTTCTATATCTTAAACTGCCCTTGCATATTCATATTCTCTACACTGATATCACCTCCATTGCCTTCTGTTTTGTGAATACAAATGCAAAGTACTAATTTATACCTCACCTACATCCTCTGACTCCCCTGAAATTTGATTTCATTTCCCAAATGACTTTTCTTATGTGTGTTATGATCTAATTTTTGCTTCTGTCAGTCTCGATCTTCATTCTCCTCATGAATTGAAGGAAAGAACTTGAACAAGAAAGTTTGTGTGTTTTGAGGAAGAGATCTGATAGTAATGTTATGAAATGATGTATATCTTTCACATACAAAGACAGATTATTTTTGTTTGAAAAAGTTTGTAGTCCCATTAATTATTGATTTTAAACTTTCATTCACCCGTATTTTCTGCATTTAGGATCCAGAGGTCGTGTCTCAGATAGATCTTGTACCAACCCTGGCTCTTCTACTTGGGATTCCTATTCCATACAGTAATATTGGCATGGTGATAGTGGATATGTTTACCTCTTTACCAAAGCTGGGTGATGATCAGTATCTTGAACATGCAAAAGCACTTCGCATTAATGCCATTCAGGTACAAGACTAAAAGATTTGTTGTGTTTTGTTTTCTGTCGCATTGTCGCCTCTATCTTAAGTTGCACACATTATAATTCTAAACCTTATTTTATTTATAACAAGAAGCAAGTATGTTATTAAATAACTCATGGCAAAGTGCAAACTTGAATATTAACAATGCTGTGTCACTACTTTTAGTAATGTTTTGTAATATGTTTATTTTAAAGGTGAATCGATTTTTGGAATCTTATTTTCAAGTAGCTAAGGATCTTCCCTTGGAAAAGCTGAGTTACCTGAAGCAATTGTTTTCCACTGCAATGGCAGAATACAATGACCTGATTACAGACCAACATGTTTCTGAAAAATTTACTCCAAACCAAAATCACCTTGCCAGGATGCAAAATCTGATAATCACAATGCGGCGTTACTTGAGGGAGACCAAGGAAATGTGTCAAGAATCATGGGCCCGATTCAACCCTGTGCACATGCTGTGTGGTATTATACTTCTAACAGCAGCCTGCGTACATTGTTTTCTGGTATCTGAAAACGTGTCAACTTTTGAATCCTTACACAGAGTTCTACTTTTCTATCCAATTATCTGGGGCCTGGCTGCAGCGTTAATAGTCAGTATCTGGATGCTGATATCTGGCATTATGGTAAAGTCTCTGACATTATGTTGTTGGGTGGCTGTTGGGTCACATTTGGGCTTCCATTGGAATTTTTGGAGATCTAAATACGTTAAGAATCAAGTTGCAAACAAATTATCCCAAAGCTCCATTGCTGCTATTCAAGAGAAGTGGAAAAGTTGGTGGAAGATCTTAATTCCTTTGGGACTTCCCTTATTACGGTGTGGAGCCATGTTTTCCAATAGTTTTGTAGTAAATGAAGGGCAAGTAGTATCTTTCCTTTTGAAGTCTATTGTGACTTTCACAGTCCTAAAACTAAAATGGAATGGAAAACTAAATCATGGTTTAAATGTGACAGACATGCATAGGAACCCTAGTTTCGTAACATATAAAAGAGAATCTCTTTACATAATTGGATTACTGGTTACCTTTCTGCTGTGTGTGCTTTGTTCTAATAACTTTTATAACTGTCGTGAAGAACTTGCAAATTGTGAACCCTCTTCCTTCCTCAGGCCTTTGTCAAGTTTAAATAATAGGCAAGAAAGGAACATCCATTACATTTTGTCAGTATTGTCACTTGGATTATTGGTCTACCTCATACGAAAATGGTTCCTTCATTACGGAAACCTCAACAGCTCTCATTTGATTGTGTTTTTTGTACGTTTGGGTTTCCCGTTTATCGCTTTTTGCTCATGCTGCTATTGGGCTGTAAATGCTGCCCCAGAAGAAACTTCTATTAAACTTCATGATCTGAAAGAGAAGATTGTGGTCATTCTCCCATGCATTGTCTTTGGCCTTGTAACAACCGGCTTCTTTATTGTGCTGTGGAATCCAATTACTGTCTTTGTGAAAGAAAATAGACAGTCTGATGAAACTCTTGTCCCTTCCTGTAAAAGCTCTGCTGAAATGAAAGCTGATTCTCTACACGTCATCCCACTGATATACCGTAAAATACAACAATCAATGAAAATACATTTTAATGATGATCAGGATGAATCTCGGACGGTGGCTGCTTATGGACTGGGGACTGTATACTCTGCTGCACTCCTTATTGTTATTGTTCTTTTAGCATTTTTACTTATTCTGCTTCATAATGAGAGAATGTCACTGGCTTTCCTGCTACTGTTCTTGGAGGGATTTTCTCTCCTGGAAATACATGGTACGGCAAGGAATCTTTCATTACAGACTGATAACACAGGTATGTACTTGGTCCAAGAGATTTCATTTATTGTGTAATAGCAATTTGCAGATTTTTAAAATAATAATTCATTGGTCCTTTATAATTTTGCTTTTAAACATTTTGTGTATTGAACAGTAGTTGATCAAAAGCATTAGTTTAAGAACTGATAAAAAGGGCCTTTGACATGAAATCATAACTTGGTTTCTCAACAGATGCAGACCGAACTGTTGAGTATTTATAGGAGTTTATATTTCTTCAGATACCCTCTATCTACAGAATTTTGCTGTTGATTTCAACTTTTGGTTACGGTATAGTCAATAATGATAGTTTTCACTCTTGATTGGACCTTAGTTTTTCTCTGATAGGCCATTGAAGCATAGGTATATTTATGCTTGGATAAGAATATTTAAGACCATAAAACAATGAAAACAGGTTAAAGTCGTTTGGCCCTCGAGCCTGTTATGCCATTCAAGAAGATCATAGCTGATCCGACTATCCTCAAATCCACTTTCCTGCCCTCTCCCCATAACACTTGCATCTGTTGCTGATTTGTATATTTAAGAATTCCGCTTCCACAGCTTTCCAGAGAAAGTCATGCCAAACACTGTCAACCATTTGAGAGAATAGATTCTTCCTCTTCTTGGCCTTAAATGGGCACCTGCTTATTCTGAAACAATGCCCTTTTTTTTCATTTTGTGAAGAGAAATATCATCCCAGCATTTACCCTATCAAGCCCCCCTGAGAACTTTTATGTTTCAATAAGATCACATCTCGTTCTTCTCAACTTCAGTGAGTACAGACCCTACCTTTCCTTATAAGGCAACCCTTTTGCACCAGTCTTCATCCAAGTGAATCTTTACTAGAACTGCCTCTTTCATTGAAATAATTAACTATAAATACAAATATTGTTGTTGCTCTGTTGGTAGGATACAACTCTGACTGCACTATTTCTTTGGTTCCTCAGAAGTAGCTGTCTTTCAATTATGGAGTAGTCTCCTAAATCTTTAACAAATGATAGGAAATGCTGGAAGTGAATTGTATAATTATGTTATAGAATCGTAAAGCACAGAAACTAGCCCTTTGGCCCATCATCAAGTGAATCTTTACTGGAACTGCCTCTTTTTCATTGAAATAATTAACTATAAATCAAGTACTCTTTTGCACTCATTCGACACATTTCACTTTAATTTCATTGAAATAATTAACTCTAAATCAAGTACTATTTTGCACTCATTCGACACATTTCACTTTAATCTCATCATATCGCAGTCAATTTTTTCCAGATGCTACGACTCATCTACACAGCAGGGGCAATGTTCAGAGGCCAATTAATCTATCACGCAAAATATTTTGTGGATTTGGGGATAAATCACAGCACCCAGTGGAAACGCACACAGTCACAGGTAGAATGTGCAGACTGAACAGTCAGTCAATGACGAAGGTCAGGATTGAACCTGTGTAGGTGGAACTTTGAGCATCACCGTGGTACTCCATTGATGTTTGAACAAGGAATATAAAACAAGATGTAGATATCCTGTTTCTTGAATGTTCTCAGCCTGATTAATTTTGGCAATCTCTTAACATGTCTTTTGGTGTAGATGATTGTTAAATGTCTCATGCGTAATTACTACAATAACTGTGACCATATGGCTATTTGGAACAACTATAATTAAATATCATTTATATATTGTGCTTAATGAATCAAATCAGTCTGGTCATTTGTGGGTAAACATTGAAAAGCAAAGTGACCATTCAGGGTGCCAGATTCTTCATAAAATAGTAACTAATTTACTAATTAACGTTTTGGAAGAAATCTGTTGCTTTTATCAATTTCGTTAGATTTTACTTAAAATTCTGTGCCTTAGGGTACAAATGCCCTCAAAACAACAAAAGGTAATAATTGAAAATTGGTCAGTTGGTGGAAAGTTCCATGTAAAAGTTAGGTATTTCCTGAGACTGGGAGTTATTAAATAAACCTGTCTTAAGTGCTGAGAGCGATGGACTATTAACTGGTGAATTTTCTTACTATAGAATTATCTTGAATTGTTTCTGCCATAGATCCTAACAATAGATACAGTGGCTTGCAAAAGTTTTCATACCCCTTGAACTTTTCCACATTTTGTCACGTTACAACCACAAACGTAAATGTATTTTATTGGGATTTTATGTGATAGACCAACACAAAGTGGTGCATAATTGTGAAGTGGAAGGAAAATGATACATGGTTTTCAAATTTTTTTACAAATAAAAAAACTGAAGAGTGTCGCGTGCAAAAGTATTCAGCCCCCCTGAGTCAATACTTTGTAGAACCACCTTTCGCTGCAATTACAGCTGCAAGTCTTTTGGGGTATGTCTCTACCAGCTTTGCACATCTAGAGACTTAAATTTTTGCCCATTCTTCTTTGCAAAATAGCTCAAGCTCAGTCAGATTGGATGGAGAACATCTGTGAACAGCAATTTTCAAGTCTTGCCAGAGATTCTCAATTGGATTTATGTCTGGACTTTGACTGGGCCATTCTAACACATGAATATGCTTTGATCTAAACCATTCCATTGTAGCTCTGGCTGTATGTTTAGGGTCGTTGTCCTGCTGGAAGGTGAACCTCCGCCCCAGTCTCAAGTCTTTTGCAGACTCTAACAGGTTTTCTTCCAAGATTGCCCTGTATTTGGCTCCATCCATCTTCCCATCAACTCTGTCTCATCTGACCAGAGCACCTTCCTCCACATGTTTGCTGTGTCCCCCACATGGCTTGTGGCAAACTGCAAACGGGACTTCTTATGGCTTTTTTTCAACAATGGCTTTCTTCTTGCCACTCTTCCATAAAGGCCCGATTTGTGGAGCGCACGACTAATAGTTGTCCTGTGGACAGATTCTCCCACCTGAGCTGTGGATCTCTGCAGCTCCTCCAGAGTTACCATGGGCCTCTTGGCTGCTTCTCTGATCAATGCTCTCCTTGCCCGGCCTGTCAGTTTAGGTGGACGGCCATGTCTTGGTAGGTTTGCAGTTGTGCCATACTCTTTCCCTTTTCGGATGATGGATTGAACAGTGTTCCGTGAGATGTTCAAAGCTTGGGATATTTTTTTATAACCTAACCCTGCTTTAAACTTCTCCACAACTTTATCCCTGACCTGTCTGGTGTGTTCCTTGGGCTTCATGATGCTGTTTGTTCACTAATGTTCTCTAACCAACCTCTGAGGCCTTCACAGAACAGCTGTATTTATACTGAGATTAGATTACACACAAGTGGACTCTATTTACTAATTAGGTGACTTCTGAAGGCAATTGGTTGCACTGGATTTTATTTAGGGGTATCAGAGTAAAGGGGGCTGAATACTTTTGCACGCGACACTTTTCAGTTTTTTATTTGTAAAAAAATTTGAAAACCATGTATCATTTTCCTTTCACTTCACAATTATGCTCCACTTTTTGTTGGTCTGTCACATAAAATCCCAATAAAATACATTTACGTTTGTGGTTGTAACGTGACAAAATGTGGAAAAGTTCAAGGGGTATGAATACTTTTGCAAGCCACTGTAAGTGACAATATGTATAATGATGTGATAATGGAAAGATTTCATGCAAGGTACTATAAATATAGTGAAAATACACCTTTTATTTGTGTACTTCAGACTTCTGTAAAAGTTTTAAAGTGGATATTTAACTTTGTTTTGGCAGGTGGTAGTGGTGATTACAAATTAACTGTTGACTGATTTTCATAGAAAACGTCACATTTTGCACTGATTTTTTTTTTCTATTTGAAGGCTATTTTACAGTCCCATGGTATGCCGTTACAGCCTGGGTCTTTGCAGCGACACAGTTCTTTTATGCCACTGGGCATCAGCCAACATTCCCAACTATCCAGTGGAATGCAGCCTTTGTTGGGTTCTCTGAAGGGCATAGCACCAATATACTGCCAGCAATATTGGTCGGAATGAATACCTTTGCTTCTCATATTCTTTTTGCAGGTAATTATCTTACTGTTTTAGAAAATTCCATGTTATTCAATGGCAGGTGTTCTAAGCGAATATCTGTATAAAATATTGTGATCTGAAATGCATTCCTGTCAAATATTTTGTTTTAGCAGAGTTCTGAATAATATCTCCCATTACTAAGATTTGACAGTACATGTTTAGAATCACAAAGTCATATAGCATGGGAAAGCCCTATAGCCCAACTCATCCATGCTGACCAAGATGCCTACCTCCCATTGTCTGCATTTGGGCCATATCCCTCTAAATTGTTCAGATCCATGTCCAAATGTCTTAAATGTTTAAATGTACCCCCCACTGCTACTTTCTCTGACAGCTTGTTTGATATACCCACCACATTCTGTGTCCTCTTTGCCCCTCTGGTCCCCTTTAAATCTTTTTTCCTTCCACCTCAAACCTATGCCTTCTAAATTTAGACTTCCCTACCATGGGGAAAAAGACTGTGATCGTCCGCATTATATATGGCCTTCACAGTTTTATGAACCTCTCGAAGATAACCCTTCAGACTCCTACATTTCTCAGAAAAAAGTCCCAATCTATCTACTCTCTCCTTGCAACTCGAGTGCTCCAGTCTATTTTGACTAGGAAAGGTTAAAAAAAATCATATACCTGTTATCTAAACAATAGATTTCAGTTTGAGATGCAGTATGTCCTGGTGTATGATTCACAGAAGGTTTATGTGCAGGTACAACAAATAATTAAGAAAGAAAAGGTTATCGTTAATCAGGGGACTTGAATACAGAACTAATTAATTATGCTTGAATATATAGGATACTGGTGAGGCCATATATGGGGTTAAGTGTACAGTTTAGTCTCTTTTTCAAGAAGAATCCTAATGTGTTAGAAGCAGCTCAGACTGGGCTCACTGTATAGGCTAATGTAGAAACAAGAAATTTCAGATGCTGGTTAATTTAGAAAAGGACACAAATGCTGGAGTAACGCAGCAGGTCATGCAGCATCTCCAGAGACTATGGATAGGTGACGTTTCAGGTCAGGAAGAAGGGGCCAAATGCAAAGTGTTACTTATCGAAGTTCTCTAGAGATGCTGCCAGACCTGCTGAGTTGCTTCATCACTTTGTGTCAAGAGTGTTATATTGTCACATGTCCCAGACAGAACAATGAGATTCTTACTTGCAGCAGCACAACAGAATATGTAAACATAGTACTCTGTAAATGAATATAATACCTGTAATGAATTGATCGGAAAGGTGAGACAGGGTCAGCGAGTTAATTGATTTATATATTGAGAGATCTTGACTAGGTAGATGTGGAGATTATGTTCATTCTTGTGGAGAATCTAGAACAATGGGCCACAATTTGAGACATATGAGACCATTATTTACTCTCTCTCTCTCTCTCTCCAAGGGCATGTCTTTAGGAATCTTTAAAAAGATGGTGGAAGCAATGTCTTTGAATGTTTTTAAGGCAGCGATAGATTTTTATTTGATAAACAACGAGGTGAAAAGTGTCATCCACTGATGAACCATAATCTTATTAAATGGCAGGTTAGACTAAACGGGGCAGGTGGCTTACTCCTAATTCATATGTATTGTATTGAAAAAAATAAGATCTTCTGTAATAATTATACAAGTAAATGAGGCTATATGCTTACATTAGTTCATCTTCAGTGATGAGAGAAATTAGATGACAGTAATTATTACATTCACATTCTGAAAAGAGTCCTTATTTGAAGTAATGATGTGACTGAGGTAAAATTAATCTGTCTACTTTGCAAATACACTAACTTAATTTTTATGTGCCAGTATGTGAGAAAAAGATGTGGCCTCATAGTGAACCTTAGCATAATGCTATTGTATATCTTCTAATTCAAAACATAACAATTCACCACCAATCTTTTTTAGTCCTAAATCCAATCTTTTATCCATGCTGCTGCTACCCATCTTGCTATAAGCACAGCATTTCTGCTAACAAGCTTGTATCATATGCCTTAGGAACTTAAATGTAAAATTCAACTATGCTGCCTTCTACCAAGTTTGTTACCTCTCAAAATCTGTCATGTTGGCCAAAAGTGATTTGCCCATAATAGGTCTGTGCAGCATTTATTTTAGTCGTCCAAGTTTGTCAAAATGGTTATTATTTGGTCATTTAACTGAATGGCCTGTAATTGCCAACTTAATTATTTTCCTCTGATTTTTGTATTTGCTTATTTGAACAGGTAATACATTTTTATTTGGTTATGCAGCACCAATCTCCAATTAGCCTGGTCTCCTTTTGGTGAGGGATTGGAAAATATGACAACAGTAACTTGTTTTCTACCTCTTTGTTAATCCCTTCTGGACTGTGAGCCTTAAAGTATTGCGTGAAGAAACAGTTTTTTCACGTAGTTAGATCATCTGCCAATGCTTCAGTCTACAGTTGTGTGAATAACAAGAGCACCATACATCATCTGGCATCTATGCAAAGATATTCAACTCTGTTAACATCTCTGGTAATGGAAGATGAATTTGGTTGTGGGTGTAAGGAAGTACACTGATTGTTAAATGTGACTAATCACAGTTCCTTGGATTAAATAGATTATGAAGCATTTTTATGAGAAAGAAAACTAGTACTAAAAGTTTATTAATAAGAAATTATCAACCTTGCAATAAAATGCATTGAAACTATTAACTGACTTTTCAGTTATATTCTTGAGGTAGTTGGATGTCCTTTGTTGCTGTTTTGGCCATTTGTCCGTGAAGTGAAAAACACAAAAAACAAGAGCACCAGAAAGGAGTCGGGAGATGAGGGGCTGATGATGGAGATGAGGTTGCAAGAAAATCCTCGGATGTTTTCCACAGCCTTGCTGCAACTGGGAATGCGATACTTATTCGTCTATGGTGTGCAGGTATTTTATATTTTATATTCTGCACAAAAGTCACTTTATTGTATTTCTGCAACGCTGCTTTCTGGAAAAACTAAATTAGCCATCATGTCATTGCATTGGATAAAACTTCATATTGTATCAGACTGCAGACATGACACACTCTAAATATTGAATAATGCAGCAATAGAGTGCAGTCAAGGTAGTTAATCATTCCTATATTGGTTTAGAGCTGGAAAATACTTGACTTGATCATTTCACAAAATTAATGCCTAGACCCATGTAATCATTGCAGCATATTGTAAGTACTCTTAAGTGTGGTCTCACTATTGACTTGTAAAGCTGCATCATGATGTGCCAAGTTTTCTACTTAATACCCTTCCCAATGAAGGCAATTGTGCCAAACGTTGCTTTCACTACACTGTCCATCTGACTCACCACTGTTAAGGAACCACACACATGTAGTCCCAGATCTCTGTTCTGCATTACTCTTCATGGCTCTACTATTTTCTGTGGGGTAATCCCTGCCCTGGTTTGACATACCAAAGTGCAAAACGCCACACTTTTCAGAGTTAAATTCCATTTGTCATTTCTTGGCCCACCTTCGCAACTGTTCTAGAACTTGTTTTAAATATAAATATCCTTCTTCACTCTCGACTATACCATTAATGTTGGTATGATTTGCAAATTTACTGACATCCAAATGGTTAACTGTCATCCAAATGGCTAATGTATAGAACAAACAGCAGTAGCATAGCACTGGTAACAGGGCTCCAATCAGATAAGCAAACCTCCACCAGCACCCTTTGATTCCTTCCTCCAAGCCAATTTAGTAACAACTTTTTTGCATACAATGTAACCTTCTGGACATACCTACCATGTGGAACCTTGTCAGAGGCTTTGCTGAAGTCCATATAGGCAATACCCATTATCCTGCCTGCATCAATCCTCTTGGTGATCTCCTCAAAAAAATATATAAAATCCTTGCCATTCCAAGTGATCTTAAATGGTCCAATAGTTTCCCTACAATTTACGTAAGATTCACTGGCCTATTCCTACTGCACCTTTAGAACATGGGAACCGCATTTGCTATCTTCCAGTCTTCTAATACCTCACCTGTGGCTAATGATGGTACAAAGTTATCCATCAGAGCACCCAGCAAACTTCTCCTTTGCTTCCAATAACTATCTGGGCTGGATTTCATCGGGGCCCTGGCATTGTCTACCTTAACGTGAATCAATATATTTTACTCCTCCACTTTCTTGACACACATGTGTTATAAACGATCAGTGCACACTTCCATAACTCTTCATCCTTCTCCCTGGTGAATTTTGATGTAAAATATTCATGCAGGACAACACCTGGCTGCTGCTCATAAAGACTTCCCATTTGGTTCCTATGGGCCCATAGTCTTTCCCTAGCCAACATTTTGCTTCTAATGTATGTATAAATGATTTTGGAATTCTCTTTAATTCTCTTTGCCATTTCATTACCCCCTTTTACCCTCTTAACTGCTTTCTTAAGATTTATCAATAGACAATAGGTGCAGGGGTAGGCCATTTAGACCGAGCCAACACCGCCATTCAATGTGATCATGGCTGATCATCCACAATCATTACCCCGTTCCTGCCTTCTCCCCATATCCCTTGAGAGCTCTATCTAACTCTCTCTTGAAAGCCTCCAGAGAACAGGCCTTCACCGCCCTTTGAGACAGAGAATTCCACAGACTCACAACTCTGTGTGAAAAAGTATTTCCTCATCTCCGTTCTAAATGGCCTACCCCTTATTCTTAAACTGTGTCCCCTGGTTCTGGACTCCCCCAAAATCGGGAACATGTTTCCTGCCTCTAGCGTGACCAAACCTGAATAATCTTATATGTTTCAATAAGATACCCTCTCATCCTTCTAAATTCCAGAGTATACAAGCCCAGCCGCTCCATCCTATCAACGTATGACAGTCACGCCATCCTCTATAATAATTCTTTAAAATTTGCTGAACTAATGTAAATTATATTGGAAATAAAACAGGTTCATGAAGAAATACACTAAACCAGCTTTGGTTTTGAAGTTGAACCCAATTACAATTAAACGTTTTGTATTCTCAATTATTTCCTCAGATTTAATAAACTTTTCTTCTACTCCACAGCTTCTGGCTTCTGTGTGTGCAGCTGCCATATTAAGACGACATTTAATGGTCTGGAAGATATTTGCGCCAAAGTATGTTGTGCTTCATTAGTGAAGAACTGACTAGCAGATGGGAAGCATTTATTTAAAGGAAGCATTGATTTTATCGTGTTTGCATTTACTGCTTTATTGGGAACTTGACACAATGATGTCCTTTATAATGTGGTGCAAAGCAGTAAAGAAATTTAAATAGAGTAAAATAACAAGAATACGCCAACCAATTATTGAGAAGTTCTGATGATTCGGCATTTGGCTCATCGAGTGATGATTTTAGTGCTCCCTTTAATTCATCCATTTACTCTGCTCTCTAACCTTGCGGGGAACCAGTTTTCCGTTGTCCCTTTAACCTCACCAGAGTCTTGTTTCTTGTGGTCCTTTTAATCTCACTGGGACAGCATGTCCCATGCTCCCATTCACCTCATAAGATTTGTTGAAAATGTTATACTAAAAAAATTCAAGACTCTGTTGGATTATTAATCGGAATACCATCCGATAGTCTGCAAAATTTACCGGCCTGGCACCACCATAGTTCCTAGCATGCTAGATTAAATGGAATTTTGTTGTGACTTCATTGTAGATGGTAGAAGTTTCACATTACAGTAAACTAATGACAATTTTGAATTGTTGAATGAAAAGTGAATGAACACATGCTTAGTATTTTATGCAAGCATGGACTAAAAAAAATCACAGCTTGATCAACTCGTTTTGTCATCTATTCTAGAGTAGACTGTGAAATCACATTTCAGATCACGTAAATTTCGGAATTTTAGCATATATACACTAGGCGTTGCTCACAAGGTCACATTTATTGCTCATCTCTAATTGCTAAATGGATTCCTAAGAAGCATTAGGCAGATATTTGTAGGGAGTTTTAACCAAGCTATTATGAAAACTGGGAATATATTTCCAAATTATGTTTTTGTATGAATTGGTGGAGAATTTGCAGTGGTGTTCTTGTATCCTGGAAATAATTTGTTGCATGGATAGCCTCCAGTATGTTCCTGGATTCTGGAGTATTAACTACAAGGAGAGGTTGAACAAACGTTTTTTTTCTGTAATGCTGAGGGGAGATGTACATAATATTATGAGAGGCATTGATAGGGTAGACAGTCAGAACCTTTTTCACAGATGAAATATCAGACATTTGACATAGCTTTATGGTAAGAGGGCCAAAGTTTAAAGCAGATGTGCTTGGCAAGTTATTTTTACATGAAGAGTGGTGGGTGCCTGAAATGCAGTGCCAGGGTGGTGGTGGAGATACGCATCTTAGATGAATTTATGAGGCTTTTAAATGGGCACATGGATATGGACAGATATGGATCATGTGTTTTTCTTGGCATGGGCATTGTGGGCCAACGGACCAGTTCCTGTACTGCACTGTTCTATGTTCTAAGTGTGTGCAAGCGATCCTTGACACTTATTAACAAAACCCAAATTTAGGTCCTGGTATGTACTGGCATAGATGCTTGATTCTGAGAGGCATTGCAAACGAGACCCTACTATAATCACAAATGAGCCAATATGAATAAAGGTGATCAGTGAGCCAGTTGAAGACATTTGAACCCAGAGGAACTAATGTAACAGTAACAATGTTTGGTATTGAGATGTTGATCTCCATCTTGTTAAATGGTGATGCTCAATGGAGTCAGAAACATTGTTAACGTTCTACTTTAATTGTTGGTTCCAAGCATTTCTCGCATTTCCTGTTTTTATCTCTCGTTTCTAGTATTTGCAGGGTTTTTTTGCCTTTCAACAAAAACATTCTCACTTGTGCCTTTTGTTTAATAGGAATGACATATTGATCCTCAATTTAATATTTCTCGTTTTCTCTTTGCTTCCTAGGTTTCTTTTTGAGGCTTTGGGATTTATTGTGATGAACATCTACCTTGTTATCACTTTTTGTTTTGTGATGCGTGTGGATGTTGGTGTCAATACATGGTTTAAAGGACTCCAGAAGCAGTCAAGGTAGTTGCTGACACCATTACAAATGAACTCCAGTGAAGATTGCTATAGATATTTACAATGGGACAGATTGCCAATCACATTGAATACCAAAGGAAAACCAACCTTAACTTAATTTAATTATCTCTAGATATAGGTTGCCATTGTAAAAGAACCACAAATTACCTTCTTGCCTTCTATAGTCATCAAACAAATGCTGAAGTTCCATTGTACGCACACGCGAAGAAGAGTTTTGAGCCACTGAATAAAAGGTAGCTGTCTGCTGTTTCTTCAGGTTGACTATTAGTCGAAAGAAGTTATTTGGAAATAAGTGCCATTTTTAACATTTCTCTATCTGGCATGTAGATGTGACAGCATAACTTAAATTACATTTTTTTTAGTGAAAGACTTCAAGCATAAAGATAAACTGCCTGCAGTTTAATGTTTTGTAATGTGACAAATTCCTATTGTCATGCAAATTTAATTACAAAACCAAAACAGTTGTAGTATAATTTTTCATGTGAATACTAAATTTAAATCTTTAATGTTCTTAATGTTGACATTTTGCATTATAATGCTGTCAGATGTAAAATAGAGTGCAAATATTGTGCAAATCCTTAAAAGATATGTTACATAGTAATTTCATTAATTCAGATAAAGTGTTTGAAATGCCAATGAGAATACAACATCTTTGTATTTGCCTTTGTATGAGCAGAGTATTCGTCCTAGAATGCAAAACTCATTTACATTAAGTGTGCTCATAAGGTCATAAGGAATAGGAGTAGAATTAGGCCATTCGGCCCATCAAGTCTACTCTGCCATTCAATCATGGCTGATCTTTCACTCCCTCCTAACTCCATTTTCCTGCCTTCTCCCCATAACTAACACCTATACTAATCAAGAATCTATCTGTTTCTGCTTTAAATATATCCACTGACTTGGCCTCCACAGCCTTCTGTGGCAAATAATTCCACAGATTCACCACCCTCTGACTAAAGTGTTGGATTTTTCATCACTACAATTTTAAAAATAAATAAATATCCACTCCAGATTTTTCACGTTTCAGCAGCATAAACATTCCCAATTCTGAGGGAAGGTCACTGACCTGAAACCTTGTTTGGTTTACTTTCCATGGACGCTGCTTGATTGGCTGAGTTCTTCAAGCATCTGTTTTTATTTTCAGATTCCAGCAGTTTTGTTTTCAGTCCTTTGAGTTTGAATTATTTTGGTAAGTTTTTAAATGCAGCATAAATTAATACCTTTTTAATTACAATGGCTTATGTGGAAAGAGCTGCTTTGTATTATTGATATATTGCAGAAATGTTGATCAAATGTTTTTTTTCTTCCAATAGTCAATTAAACTGTGTGACTGTAGATAAGTGATTAGCTGTTTTAATGCTGTTGCAATGTTTGTTTGTCTTGTAAGTTCAATGTTGATTACTTGTTTATGAAATGTCATACTTTGTTAATTAAATTAAAAAATAATTAAAAATTAAAATAAAGATTCTGCTTGTATTTACTTACGGTGAAACAATTGCTTTGATTCATTCTTCTTGCATCACCTCTCTGCATCACATACACTTTATTTTGCTATTGAACTGAGGTCGACAAACTTGGTGAGAGCTTTTCCTGTATTGTTCTATCTCTTTCTATACAGGGATGTGTTAACTCCATGCAAGCACCTATATTAATCTCTTGTCCGTTCCCAAATGCATACTGTACCACATTAAACTAAATTGCTTCCTGTTTCTCACTACTCAAGAATTTTTAACATTTCATCCTACAAATGAATTAATTTATCACCTTTATATTAAAACAATTATGTTCCTAATTTGGTTTGGAAATAATGATTTTATGCATTATTTTCAGTTACATTAATAACTTTTTCACATAAATTCATCCCACCACAGTCCTGATACCCATATCTTCCTTTGCCTATAGTTAATTTGTTGTGCCATTTTCTGATCAGTTTATTTTCTTTCATTCCATCATAATTTAAAATAGCCCTTCAATCGGCTATAATATTTGTCCTACTGAAAGCAATTGTTGAGCATTTGTATAGAAAGACTGCAAATACATTGTCAAGTTGAAGTAAAATGCTGACGCTGCATGTGTGTCAGGATAATTTTTATTTCTGCAAAAAAATTGAGAATGAAATTAGAACAAGAAATTGGGGGGTCTAGATCAACGGGAATGATTGTTTTTGATTAGCAGAGAGGTCATAAGCAAGGAGCAATATTTTTGAAGCAATTGGAGGATGAGAGATTCTTTCATTGAGAGGGTAAGGATTGGGAACTCGCCGCCCAAAAAGTAAAACAATTACGTTTAAATAGTAAATGAATGTGTACTTGAACCACACAATGGTAGTCTAGTGATTAAATTACTGGACGTGTAATTCTTCCCTGTAGCTATCAAACTGTACAACTCCCCCCTTCTGTCGTGGGCTAGACTGAGACTGACTCCCCTCCCCAATCTTTGCACATCCCCAATCCTTTCCACTCGTCACTTTCATTTCATCTTTCATATATTTTGTGTATGTATGACTGTTGGGAGATCACTAAAATTAACAACCCCACTCTCACTATCGACGGCACCACTGTCTCCCCATCTCCTCAGGCACGCAACCTTGGCGTGATCCTTGACTCAACCCTCTCCCTTGAGCCTCACATCCGCCATGTTGTCAAAACATCATTTTTTCACCTCCGCAACATTGCAAAAATCAGATCGTCTCTCACACCCCCCGCTGCTGAAAGACTCATCCATGCCTTCATCTCCTCCCGACTGGACTACTGTAACTCTCTTCTTTTCGGAATCAATTCCAGCAGCATCAAACGACTCCAACTGGTCCAAAATGCAGCCGCTCGACTCATTACCCACACCAAATCCTGGCACCACATCACCCCAGTTCTCAAAGAACTTCACTGGCTTCCCATTTCCCACCGGATCACCTACAAAATCCTGGTCCTCACCTACAAAGCCCTCAACAACCTGGCCCCCCCTTATCTCATTGACCTCCTCTCCCCCTACCAACCCTCACGGTCCCTCAGATCCACATCAGCTGGTCTCCTCTCCACTCCGAAATCAAACCTCTGCACTTTTGGAGGCAGAGCCTTCTCCAGGGCAGCTCCCAGGCTCTGGAATTCCCTCCCACAACCGGTCCGAAATTCTGAGTCCCTCACCATCTTCCAGTCCCGCCTCAAGACCCATCTCTTCACCTCTGCATACCCTTAGTCCCATGTTCCCCCCCCCCCTCTGTCTTACTGCTCTATTTTGTTTTGTTTATTCCTGACTCTCAATTGTAAAGCGACTTTGAGTCCTGAAAAGCGCTATATAAATAAAATCTATTATTATTATTATTATTATCAATTTCTCTCCTGGAATAAATATAGTTCGATGGTATTGTATCGGGTAATCCTGGTGGCTGGATGGGTAATTCAGATTTATAACCAATTAACTGGAAATACTGTGTCGGAAGGAACTGCAGATGCTGGTTTAAACCAAATCTATGCACAAAAAATGCTGGAGTAGCTTAGCGGGACAGGCAGTATCTCTGGAGAAGAGGAATGGGTGATGTTTCGGGTTGAGACACTTCTGGTTACATACTGATTAAGTAGCACTGATAGAAGGAAATGGATGAATCTATCTGGTCAATAATCTTTCATCAGACATTTAAGTCATTTAAAAAGGGGATTGAGCAACTAGATCTCCTCAACTTGGTCAAAAAGGCCCACTTCAAAATTTAATCACTACTCTACTCACTCCGACCTGCGCGAGATAACCACTTATGAGGTGTTTGCACAAGAATCAACCAGAAACAGAACCTGGGAGCCCTCGCCGGGGATCGCCAGAGAAGAGCTCCGACCACCGGCCTGTGGCCTATAACATCCTGAAGCCACGGTCTGTGGAGCTTCTAGCCGCGGGCAAGGCGTGGACTTACTATCTGGAGCCTGGGATCCATCGCCGGAGAAGAGCTCCGACCGCCGGCCTATAACATCCTGAGGCCGCGGTCTCCGGTAGGAAAGTGCAGAGTCAGGACCTCCAAGCCGTGTAGTGTTTGTCCGTCCTGACGTCGGAGTTTGGATCATCCCGACGGGAGGGCCTGTACATCGGGCCGGCCGTAGCGGCGACAATGGAGGGGTTATGGCCCCGACCACAGGTGAACAAACGAGAAGGACTGGCTGAACTTTGTTGCCTTCCACCACGGTGAAGAATGCTGTGGTGGATGTTTGTGTTAAATTTTATTGTATACTAGACCAAGGGGGACCCGTTGCGTCCCGTCCCCTCAACGCGGGGGCTTCCTGCGGCGTCACACACACTAACCACCCCCACACACACATGAGAGCCTGTTTCCACACTATCATAGAGAGTCATAGATTAATAGTGTGGAAACAGGCCCTTCGGGCCAACTCTTTGACTCTATTACTCTACGAGACGAGCAGGGCAGGTTCTTTACACAGAATGGGTGGCGAGTGTGAGAAGAATGAGGGAGAGTTTATAGGCTTCAGGCGGGGCTGTGGGCTGCACAAATAGGCAGACACATTGCATGTCGAATTGAGAGCAGAGAAGTGTGAAGTGAAGCAGCTTGGAAAGCAGGAGGAAATATTTTACAATATTAATGTACATAGGAGACAGCTACAGAGTCAATGCATAGATCTCTGACGTTAAACCTTTATAAATCAGTGGCTTTGGCACAGCAGCAGAAAAGTGTGAATCATAACTTACTCAGTACAAGCCATTCATCCGAGAGTCCCTGTCTACTCCCAGAAGAGCAGTTCCACCAAGTCCAGTCCCTCTCCTCACTGCTCTGTAATCATACCATTTATTTTTTCCACCTCTCCATCAAGTCCCTTTTAGTTCTTTTGCCTCCTAGAGCCATAGAATCATAAGCTCATAGGGGATAGGAGTAGAATTAGGTCATTCGGCCCATCAGGTCACCTGCTACATTCAATCATGGCTGATCTATCTCTCCCTCCTCACCACATTCTCTTGTCTTCTCCCCATAAACTCTGACACGTACTAATCAAGAATCTCTCTATTTCTGCCTTAAATATATCCACTGACTTTGCCTCCACACCCTTCTGTGGCAATGAATTCCACAGATTCAAGACCCTCTGACTAAAGAAATTTTTCCTCATCTTCCCAAAAGCACATCCTTTAATTCTGAGGCTATGGGTCATATAGCATGGAAACAGGCCCTTCGGCCCAACTTGCACACACCGACCAACATGTCCCATCTACACTAGTCCCACCTGTCTGGGTTTGACCCATATTCCTCTAAACCTGTCCTATCCATGTATCTGTCTAAATGTTTCTTAGTTGTTGCATAGCCCCTACCTCAACTACCTCCAGCAGCTCGTTCCATTCACACACCATCCTTGGTGTGAAAAAGCTACCACCGAGGTACCTAATGTACATGTGGTGTGGCAGCGGCTCGACTGCAGTCCATTTGTCTTTTTTAAATTTTTGCCTCGTTAAATGTATGTGTTGATTCTAGTTTTAATTATTTTTTTAGCTGTGTATATGTGGGGGGTGGGGGAAACAGTTTAATCTCTTCCCTGTACGGGGGACCTGACTTTTTCCCTGTCGGGTCTCCGGTGTCGTTGGGCCTAACATCGTGGAGCCGGCGGCGGCCTTTGGCCGGAACCAACCTGAGGGCTTCAGTCGCAGAGCCTGTAGACCTGCTATCGCGGAGCTGCCCATCTTCGGAGCGGGGAGAGCTGTGGTGGCGCGCTGATGCAACCCAACTTCGGAGCTTCGGAAGCTCCGGCCGCAGGCCCGGTGGACGGTAACATCAGGAACTCGCAGGTCCCTAGTGGGAGACCGCTTGTGTGGATGGATGTATGTGTGAATGTATGTGTGGATGTGTGTGTGGATGTATGTGTGTGCATGGATGTGTACATATATGTCTGCGTGCGGATGTATGTGTGTGTGCGCGGATGTATGTGCATGTATGTGTGTGTGTGTGCATGCATGGAAGTGTGAGTACGGATGGTTGTGTGTGGATGGGTGGGTGGACTGTCGCACTGTCATTCACCAGCATGCCATTATCATAAGTAATTCATTCATTGTTTAAATAATTTGACCAAATAAACAGTGAAACGAACGACATTAAAATAAAACTTTATATGATCATTTATTTCCCCAATTTATTTGTTTACATTACATCTGATCTTCATCTGAATATTCTTCATCAGATTCCAAGTCTTTTGATAAGTTTTGATAAGTCCATTGATAAGTTAGTTCAAGTTCAAGTGGAGGGTCAGGCAGAGGCTACAAAAAAAACATCTCATAGTCATTAAGTCTGCATAAAATTTCAACCTCGTCTTAATGTTAATGAGAATAACTGTTACTACCATAGACAAGTTCAAGTTCACATACACCAATTCATTTCTACATAAACATCAGGCATTTCTGACCATTTCTCACTCCAATGGAAGCCCATAAAGTGCAATGACTATTCCTCCGTTTTTCTCCCGTGGTCGGGGCCTGGAAATGGCCGCAACGGACGGCAGTATGTACAGCCTGCCCCCCGCCCGCGGAGATGATCCAAACACACTCCGCGCTCCGCTTTCGAGAATCGGCTGCTTTATAATTGAGACCGCGGCTTCACTATGTTAAGTACATAGGCCCCGCGATCGGAGCACTTTTTCCCGGTAAGTTATCGCAGGCAGCTCCGAGAATAGATGTTAAAGAAAACTTATTAGACCAACAAGCTGGCATTAGTGAAAATGTTTAATTTACTTTGTTATGGATACACATAGTTTAGGCCCTCAACTTCATGAATGAATGAATGAATGAGTGAATGAATGAATGAATGAATGAATGAGTGAATGTACAGCCTCCAAATCTAATTTTTTCACATTATAAAAGGGTGCAATTAAATTAATTAAAGTGGAAAAGGAAGACTGTTTGCCTTTTGAAATTGGTGCGATTATGTTTGCTCCCACAAAATTGCACAAAGAAACCTATAGGGAAAACCCTATAATACATAGTGGTATACGAATCTGGAAACAATTAAAAAAGGCTTTAAAATTGGATAATATATCACTTTATTTTCCGATTGTAAACAATCCTTTATTTAAACCTTCCATATTGGATAAAGGTTTCACACAATGGAAAAATTACGGAATTAAAAAGATGGGGCATCTTTATAGGAAAGGCACTTTTCTTTCATTTCAGGAGTTACAACAGATCTACTGACTACACTCAAATAATTTTTTCAGATATCTACAACTTAGAGATTATGTTAAATCCAATACACAGAATTATAGGACTAGGGAACCAGAAATCCTTGACGAATGTTTGAATAAACATCCTAATACAGAAAAATGAATAACTTATATTTATAACACCCTCTTAGATAATGAGGTCCCATCGATGGAATCATATAGACACACATGGGAAAATGAATTAGGCCAACCTATAACGAAAGATATTTGGGACGAAAGTTTACAATATATACATCAATGCTCGTTAAATGCCAGACATGCTTCAATACAATTTAAAGTATTACACAGATTACATTATTCTAAAGCAAAACTAAATAGAATTTTCCTGCATATTTCTTCTATCTGTGATAAATGTCAGCATCTAGAGGCTAACAACACATACTTTTGCAAATTGTATAAAAATTAAAAAATTCTGGATTGATATTTCTAGAATAATTTCTGAAGTTGTTAATACTAAATTGGATCCCAACTCAAAACTAATAATACTTGGAATATCAGAACAAAGTCTAGCACTCACAACAAGCCAAAGAAACTTCTGAGACTACAGTATAATAACTGGGAAAAAATTAATATTAAAATTTTGGAAAGGTCCTATAACCCCCATAATTAAAATGTTGATTATGGAAATGTCGGAGACCCTACACCTGGAAAGAATCAGACTTGTCTTAATGGACAAACAATAACTTTTTGTTAGAATATGGTCTCCATTCATTGACTATTTGAAGGGGTTGATCGGTTCGGCACGGGAACCTAACTGAAGCTTGAACTTAGGATTAGATGAAAAGTTATACTTTATAACCTACAAACCTATCTCCAATGGTATTATTAGTAAATTATTCCACTCTTTTTTTTAAATCTTGACATTTGTGGGGGGTTTTCCTTTCTTTCTTTCTTACTTTCTATCTATAAAAAAAAACTAGAAGCAGAATCAATCCACAATTGATAATATTAATAATGTATGATTGATATACATGAAATGTTTTTACCATAATATGTCTTTGCTTCTAATAAAAATATTATTAAATACAAAAAAAAAATTAAAGTATATACAGATTAATTTTCATAAATTCAGACTTTAGATCTTACCAGTTCCAGTTGATTCACAAAGTTTCACTGCAGCACCTCAGCAGGGACTTTGCTTTCAAGGCTATGTTCCACTTCTATCCACTTAGCTGCACATTCTTCAGACTTCTTCATGCTTTTCCCACTAAATTCAATTACCCTGCTGCAAGTTTCCACGACATGTATTCCACAGAACTACAAAGAACCTTCATCGGAATCTCCAATAAAACAGGCATCAGTGGAAGTACTCTCAGCCATGTTGTGTGCTCCCTGCCTAACTAGCCTGAAACAAAGCGGGTGATTGGCCACCTGGCGTCCGACTCAATGTCAAACGTGCTTTGGATTAGACTAAAAATACCCCCAAATTTTCCGTTTTTTCTCTAATTTAATAAAAAATGTGCAAGTTTTGTTCTTAACGAGTTTCAGGGATGATTTATATAATATTTTTACACAATATGTGAAAATTTCATGTAGTTCCGTGAGTTGGGTCACAAAACTGCACAAAAAAGCTCCTCGGCCCACAGCCTATTAGTAGACATGTGTTCAGTGTTATTCACAGCTCAGACTGAGAGACGTGACCCTCTCGCTCCCCATCTTGCAGAGACTGACTGAGGCACTCAACAATTCCGGGTTTTATAGTCCCTCTGCAAGGGGCGTGGCCTTCAGGAGAGAGAATCTCAACACTTTTAAAACACTAATAACTTTTTTAGTTTTCATCAATGGGAAAAATCCTCTTGTCCTGCGCAGCGGAGGGGGACTCTGAGTAAGATGGCCAAAATCACAGCCATAAGTGGCAGCGTTTTTTCTAAAATCAATATACAGCACAACAGGAAGTGGTCAAGATCAGACTATTCATAATATAGAGATAGACAAGAGGGACACGAGAAATTGGAGATGCTGGAACCCGGAGCAAAACACAAAGGGTTGAGGAACTCGTGGGGTCAGGCCACCCATTCCTTCTCCCCAGAGATGCCGCCTGTCCCGCTGAGTTACTCTAGCATTTGGTGTCTATCTGGGGAGGGAAAAGGATAGGCAATGTTTCGGGTCGGGATCTTTCTTCAGACCCGACACATCTCTGTCCGCTCCTTCCCCAGATGCTGCCGGCCTGACCCGGTGAAGTTGCAGCCTTTCCATGGCTCACGGTGATACTGATAGCTGAGGAAAGGCCCGCTACAATTTTTATTTAACCAAGAATTCTAAGATTTAAACGTAATAATTGTCCACTCTGAGTCCGAGGAAGAGTCCCGAGTTGCTCCGGTGCTTGGCTCCGTGTCCCAGCGTCTCTCTAGTCTCAGCTGCGATGGCGCCTTTGACAGATTGAGAGGCGGGACGTCCTGCTGCCCCTGTCCTGGTTTCACGCTTCCGTTTCTGCTGAGGTTTTGGCGGCGAGAGGTTCATCGGGGACGATGGAGAGCGTCGGCAGTAAAAGCTGTTTGGAAATCTGGACAGAGGAAAACGCCAAGTTGGTGGCAGAGCTGAAGGTAGGCGCTGTGTGTTGGAGTCAGGATTCGCACTTGATAACGTTGCAATCCATCGTTTACTTAGCTGTCGTCCTGGCATGCCCTGACCCAGTCTGACTCATTCTAAGTTTTAACTGTTTAATTTGGAAGGAAAGTAAATGAAACTTTCCAATTTGCTGTTGATGTGAAATATGGGAGAAGGGAACGTGTGGAAATTTGAGTGAACATGGGACATGCAGCGGTAGTTCACTCAGGCTTCTCTCAAGCATTGTCACTGTCTTTTCACCCACTTGAGCAATGTCAACACCCAATGTCCCATGTCGATTCTAGATTCATGGGCTGAGACTGTTCTCCCTCCCACTCGGCGCAGCTTTCTCTGCTACAACATGGCTTGTTCAAATGAGCCAACTGAATGTAACCCAGGCCTCGATGGTGAGGTGTTGGAACAGAAGATGCCACCGATATTGATTCATTTAACCCACTGGTGATTTGCAGCATTTTGAGGAGACTGCATTGGTGGTATCTCTCCAGTGCTTTGGCGTGTGTGTTTTAGGTGGTTAATTATAGAAGCAAGAAGCTGCTGCTTGGTAAAACATGAATTTTGTGCCAGATTTAAGATCTTGATCTTTCTAAGTATACCACTGCAGTGGATTGCACAGTGGTTCAGGTAGTAAAGCCACTTAACGCCAGATACCCAGGTTCTATGTGACTTTGGATACTGTCTGGGAGGAATTTGCCCTCTCTGCGACCACATATAGTTTGTTTCTGGGTGCATTGGTTTCCTCCAATTCTTTCTATTGAGGGAGTGCAGCGTAGGTTCACAACGTTAATTCCCGAAATGGCGGGACAGTCATATGCTGAGAGAAGGGAGCAGCTGGGCTTGTATACTCTGGAATTTAGAAGGGTGAGAGGGGATCTTATTGAAACATATAAGATTATTAAGGGATTGGACACGCTAGAGGCAGGAAACATGTTCCTGATGTTGGGGGAGTCCAGAATCAGGGGCCACAGTTTAAGAATAAGGGGTAGGCCATTTAGAACAGAGATGAAGAAACACTTTTTCACACAGAGAGTTGTAAGTCTGTGGAATTCCCTGCCTCAGGGGGTGGTGGAGGCCAGTTCTCTGGATACTTTCAAGAGAGAGCTAGATAGGGCTCTTAACGATAGCAGAGTCAGGGGAGAAGGCAGGTACGGGGTACTGACTGTGGATGATCAGCCATGATCACATTAAATGGCAGTGCTGGCTCGCAGGGCCAAATGACCTACTCCTGCACCTATTGTCTATTGTCCACATCCCAAAGACGTGCAAGTTGGTACGTTAATGGGTCACTGAATTGTCCCGAACATGTAGGTGAGTGGTAGAATCTGTGGAAGTAGATGAGAATGTGGGGAGGCTAAAAATGGGATTAAAATTGAATTAAAGTAAATGGGTGGTTGATAGTCAATGCAGTCTTGATGGATTAAAGGGCCTGTTTCTATACTGTATGTCTTATTTTATGTGCATTTTATTATCAATGTATGCCTTTGCTGAGAGGTTACTCCCAAGATACCAAAAATTGACCACATTTTCCAGGGTCCTTTACTGTAAGAGGACTGTTTGGTACTGTGGGCTTAGTCTTCTGCATGGTGAGTGTCAGGTTTAACCCGCAGAGGTGTCCCATTGCATGGAGTCAGAACGGTGGCCATGTGAGGTGAGGGAATGTCCGTTCGTGGGTCGCCATGTCTGGATCGATGTGTCGGTGGAGTGGGCCGCTGGAGGCCTGTCTGGGGCGCATGCATAGTGATTGGTGCTCTTCCTTGCGTTTTCTTGGAGATGCCATGTGATAAAGATTATGTCCACAATGCCTCAAAATGAACAGATTCAACATTGATATTTGGTGAGCAGCTCTTTCCCTACAGAAAGGAGGCTGCTGAGGGGGGTCCTTGGCAATGATTTTCATAGAGCAGAGAGACTCCTCTGTAGTTTCTGCGGTTGGATTTGTTTCATTACGTAAATGTGGTCTTGATTACAGAATCTCTGAGGTGCCCTGTTATTGCAGCAGCATAAATATTTCTTTACCCCTTCTCATGCACGGTGAGATATAGTACTTTGGTGCCATCTAACTCCATGAAAGAGATGACTTTTACTTTTTTTTAAAGGTTGAAGATTATTTAAAAGATTTATCAGAATTCAGAGCAGAAGTAGTTGAAGATTCTTCCATAAACGGTGAGGTGAAGGGAGAGAGGATGATAATAGCCAAGAGATGGAAGATCAAAGTAACCCTGAGGAAGCAATTAAACTGGGTTGTTTGGAAGACTAACTTTCCCTTGTACAGTCAACTACAAAATTCAAGTAACTAGGAAATTGATGTTGAAAATTTACCTTTTCAGTTATAGCATGGAAACGGTATATTAAAATGATCAGTACTGATAAAATATCTGAGAGGCCTTCAAACTTGAGCATTTTGATAATTGACAACTGTTCCAAAATGTTGCACATTAATATAAATATTAATATAGATGCAATGTCAGCATAGTATTTTGCCAAGGGCTGCTTCAAAAATTCTAGGAAAATAATCAGTTAAAATATTTTGTGAGTGAGCAATTGTTGTCCATTCCAGAACAACATAAGTGCATAAGAAATATAAGTGGGGAAATAGGCCATTCGGATCATCGTGTCTGCTCCACCACTCAAAATAATCACAGTTGATCATTTTCCTCAAGCTGCTTTCCTGCATTAAGCATTACGTCCATATTCCTTGATTTATCCCCCCCCCCCCCCCCCCCAATGTATTTTAAAATGTATTGATCTGTCTTGAATACCTCCACCATTTGAACCTCCATCACCCACTTGGGCTGGGAATTCCAAAGGTTAACTATACTTTGGTTGAAGACATTTCTCCTTGTCTCTGTTCTCAGCAGTCCACCCAACTTCGGAAGATTTTGAGAGCGTTGCCCCATTTTAGAGAATCTCTCCTCAAGCAAATAACCCTCCTCCATCTCTTCGTTCATAGGTTTTAGTTTTTTTTACTTTCCAGCACACAGTGCTTTATGTACAATATCTAATATATATTATCTCATCCAGAATATTTCTTCCAATACTGCAATGTGGACAGACATCTTGCGCCAGAACGATGTTTATTTCATCAAACTGCTGGAGAAGATTCAAGGTACTCTTGCTCGTATTTGGTTTAATTATATTGATATCATAATTCGGATCAGGCCATTCAACTTGTCTGTATTGTCACCTCCTTCACCACAAGAGTAGATTATATACACATGCACTGAACTTATTTTTTTAATTGTTTATTGTGTTTACAGAATACTTTGTTGTGCTGCTGGAAGTAAGAATTTCATTGTTCTGTTTTGGGACATATGTCAATAAAACATTCTTCACTCCGTACACACGAGGGGCAACTTACAGAACCCAATTAACCTACAAAGCCACACATGTTTGGAATGTGGTAGAAAACCAGAGCAGCTAGAGGAAACTCATATGGTCACAGGCAGAATGTACAAATTCCCCAAGTTCTGGGCCTCTGTATCTCCCTTTGCAACTGGATCTTCCTCAGCAGCAGACCTCAATCTGTGCAAATTGTAAAACAAGATCATCTCTTTGACCATTAACACAGGAGCACCACAAGGCTGTGTGCTCAGCCCCCTGCTCTACTTTCGTTACACCCATGACTGTGTGACTAAGCATTTTCCCTGTTGGTCCCCTACAGAATATGCAGCATGGTAATTTCTCAAGATCTTGGCTGTCTTTCGTGTAAATGTGCAGCCAAATACAGGAACATTGTAAGTTCAAATCCACCTCACTATTGTCCAACATTTAAAATTCACCTTGTCAGAAAGTATTGTACTGTAGTAGAGCTAGAGTTTCAAAATCCTTGAATAGGTAAATAGTGAGGATAAGTGTAACAGTGCAGGAGGTAATAGTATTAGAAAAGTCAAACAGACGGCAGATGTAATTTAGTACCAAAGAGAAATACCATTGATCAAATGGCATTATTCTTTAGGGTGTGTAAGATCAGAGGGACCTGATTGTGCATAAATCTTCAAGAGTGGTAGAATATATTGGAAGAGTGGTTTGTAAAACACATGACATGACATGACAAGTCTGAAGAACCGAACCGTCACCTATTCCTTCGTTCCATAGATGCTGCCTCGCCCGCTGAGTTTCTCCAGCATTTTTATCTGACATCCTGGAGTCGAGTGTTACGGAATTTTTTTTTAGGCAATACACTTTGCAGCCTGCTTTATTGTTAGCATTGTTCATTAGCTGGGAAACCTTGCCTTGCAATAGAGTTCATTCTAGTCCTTGCTGTCTTTCTGCAGGATTGCCCCCAACTGTCCCCAGCATTCCCCTGGAACTGACAGTTCTGTACAATGCCATTGTCTTAAACATCAGTTTATCTGATGTTGCTTGTAATGATGACTCATTATTGCTGAAGGGTTTTACCCGAGGTAAGTTACAAACCTCCAAGACTTGTGTGTCCTTTATAACTGCCATTTTTATAGTTTGCTCCCTCCCTAACCTGTAAAGTGAGCTGGTTGCAGAATATTTCTTCATTCTTACTTCAGGTTACCTTATTTCTAGATGAGATGGAAGGCTTTCTTTGACAAAACATTGATGTATTCTGATGGAGATTCTGTATTTGAATAGCAGATGCACACTGTTCAAATAAATGTCTAATGACACTTAACCCTCACAAAATACTAATGCTTCGATATTCAAATAAATTCTTTAGTGCCAAGCAAATTTCTACCTTTTCTTTGCACCTTAAGCCACATTTTATGCATTTTGTGCGAAGCCTCTACTTCCTAAAAAAGCTTAGGAAGTTTGGAATGTCCCCAACAACCCTCACCAACATCTACAGATGCATTTTATTGGGATGCATGACAGCTTGATTTGGGAACAGCTCCATCCAGACCGCAAGAAAATGCAGCGAATTATGGACGCAGCTCAGACCATTGCACAAACCAACCTCACTTCCATTGACTCCTTTTTTACCTCAAGTTGCCTCGGCAAAGGCCAGCAGCATAATCAAGGATGAATCTCACCCTGGCCACTCCCTTTTCTCCCATCTCGCATATGGGGCAAAAGGTATAGAAGTGTGAAAACACATACCTCCAGGTTCAGGAACTTCCAGATTTCCTCCCAGCTGTTGTCAGGCAACTGAACCATCTTACCGCAACCAGAGCTGAACTACTATCGGACAGACTATCTTTGATCGGTCTTTACTGGCTTTACCTTGCACTAAATGTTATTCCCACTGTGATTGGCTCAATTGTAATCATGTATTGTCTTTCCGCTGGTTGGTCAGTAAACAACAAAAGCTTTTCACTGTACCTCGGTACACGTGATAATAAACTAAATTGAACTGAACTTGTGGCTGAGAAGAATGCATTCACAACCTCAGGATATTCAAAAAAGATTCACGTGCATGCAGGTGGTTTTGAAATCATAAGTGACAGAAGCAGAATTAGGCTATTCGGCCCATCAAAACTACCCCGCCATTCAATCACGACTGATCTATCTCTCCCTCTCAACCCCATTCTCCTGCCTTCTCCCCATAACCTCTGACACCTGCACTAATCAAGAATCTATCTATCTCTGCTGTAAAAATATCCATTGACGGCCTCCACAACCTTCTGTGGCTTCTGCTACTGCACTATAGAGAAGTATGGCAGCCATTTTACAAATAGAACTTGCATAAAATGTGAAATTTATGTACAAGAGAACATAAAATGTACCTTTTGGGGCTTTTTCATGTAAAAAAAAAACAAAAGCTGTTAAGACTCCAGTCCTTTTATTTCATCCAAGCTGCTTCTTTTCATTAGAGCAGCTTGTGTTCACCCAAGTAAATGAAGGATATCTCTTAGTGAGCATGCATTCTTTGCAGTGACATAACAAAATTCACTGTTATTCTTTATAATTGCTGCTCATGTTAAATTATTTTTTTATTTTATGATAACCAATGTTATTAAAACCAATTGTCTGCCTGGCCGTAGTGTGTTTTGGCCTTTGGGCTTTACATTTAAGACCTGTAAAATTACTGTCTTCATTTATCTTTACAAATTTTTTTGAAACAGGATTAGAAGCGTATGGTAAACATTTTGATGAACGAGGCATCTTGAAATTATGGGAAATGACATTTCGGAGCATCAGTGACCCAACTTTTATTCAGACAGTTGATCAGCTGATATACCTGCAATGCCTGCTATGGCTATCTAGAAATCAGCTGGAGGATGTTGAGGTTGTGCTGCATATGTTAAGAGAGAGAGTAAGTATGGCTAGGCAGAGAGAGATTTATTACTTTGTCATTGCATAATTCTTTGCCTATTATGGTGGTTCAGGTTTCTTTGTTCATTCTAGAATCATAGAGTCGTACGGTGTGGAAACAGGCCCTTCAGCCCAACTTACCCACGCCGGCCAACATATCCCATCTGGACTAGTGCCACCTGCCTGCGTTTGGCCCGTATCTTTGTAAACCTGTCATATCCATGTAGCTGTCTAAATGTTTCTTAAATGTTGCAAGAGTACTTGCCTCAACTACCTCCTTTGGCAGCAGGTGCATACACCTACCACCCTTTGTGTGGAAAAACGTACCCCTCAGATTGGTATTAAATCTTTTCCCCTTCACCTTAGATTTATGTCCTCTGGTTTTCAATTCCCCTATTCTGGGCAAGAGATTCCGACTCCCTGATCTATTCCTCTCATGATTTTGTATACCTCTCTAAGATCACCCGTCATACTCCTGTGCTCCAAGGAATAGTCCTAGCCTGCTCAACCTCTTGCTTTAGCTCAGACCCTCTAGTCCTGGCAACATGCTTGTAACTTTTCTCTGCACCCTTTCCTGCTTGGCAACATCTTTCCAATAACATGGTGCCCAAAACTGAACACTATACTCTAAATGCGGCCTCATCATCGTCTTATACAACTGCAATGTAACCTCCCAACTTCTATACTCATTATATCAAGGAAGATAATTGGATCCATGGCATAAAATAATATGCTGCAAACATCGGTCAGGCAACATTATTGGTGACACCGAGTTAAAATTTCAGATGGAGAACCCGACATCAAAACAAGGAAAGTGAGTTACTCAGTGTGCGTGTTTGCTTACTTTTCTAGCTTTAACAAAGAATCCTTGACCTGAAATTTTAATTTTGTCTCTCCACGGTAGTCTAACCTTCTGAGTGTTTCCAGCTTTTTATTTTTATCACACATACAATTATCTTTCCCTTTTCACAGTTGCTTCCTTACCCACTTAGTATTTTCAGTTTAGTTCAGTTTAGCGATACAGCGCGGAAACAGGCCCTTCGGCTCACCGAGTCCACACCGACCAGTGATCCCTGCACACTAACGCTATCCTACACACAATGGACAATTTTCTATACTTATACCAAGCCAATTAACCTACAAATCTGCGTCTATGGAGTGTGGGAGGAAACCGAAGATCTCGGAGAAAACCCACACAGGTCACGGAGAGAATACAAACTTTGTACAGTACAGCACCCGTAGTCAGGATCGCACCCAGGTCGCTGTAAGGCAACAACTCTACCGCTACGCCACTGTGCGTTCTTATTTCAAATTTCTCAAATCCACATTTTTTTGTTTTCAATTAGATGTGAGATGTGTAATATGTTTTTTATTTAAAAAATTGAAAAAGAGCTACCTAATCAAGGAAATACCATACTGAATTGTGGGTTGCTTGAAAGGTGAATGTTGATTGGAGCAGAAGATGTTTCCCTCAGACCCAAACTGTGAGACATGTCTGAAGAAGGGTCTCGACCCGAAACGTCACCCATTCCTTCTCTCCAAAGATGCTACCTGACCCGCTGAGTTACTCCAGCATTTTGTGTCTACCACCAGACATTTCATTAATCTGTCTACATATCTGTTCCTCGATCTTCCACTGTTTATAGGAGGGAGGAGGGGGGCAGTAGTACACTTCCATTAGAGTGATTGCATCTTTCTTAGGTCATCCTGGAGTAACTTGGATCACAGGCATTTGGGTAGGAAAGACATTGTGGGTCTTTGGGAAGGGTTATTTTTGTGTAAGTCTGGCTTTCCATGAAGGACCTAAATTTCATGGTGTATTTATAACCGCAGACGAGAACTAAAGAACATATTGCCAATATGTTAGGTTTGCCTGTTCCCCTTGATTCAGGTTGATACATTATGCAATAGATAGCTGTTTATGGGGAGAGAAGCTGATGAAATATTTAAGTCAATGAAATTCAAAGATTTGGGAGTAGTCTTTAGTCTGTAGAGAGTAGTCTGAGCACATGATGCTGTTCCAATAAGAAGGGAGTTAATTTTCAATAGAAAATAAAGATTTTACACTGAATTGTATTTTCTAAATGGTGGTTCTACTGGTTAATATTTGAAATAGATGTGTTTGCTCATTCTGTCCTTCAATGGCCGGCTGAAAATTAACACACGTCACACTGAAGGATGATTCAAATATCATGCAGATCTCAAACAATTATTTCTCTTTGATTCAGCCAAATTCATCATTCTATTACTGGAGCTGACTTTGCTCAGTAAATCACAAGGCACAATATTTTACAAAGCTGTTCCATAGGTATGAGTCTGAAAACAGTGATTCAGGATCTTCCCAGCTTCTTCCCAACAACCATCAGGCTATTGAACACCACGAACCCCAACTAAACTTCGAATTATGAACTGTCTTGGTTGTACTTGGGACTTCAGACTTTGTTTTGCACAATATTGGTTGATTTTGTTCACTGAATTTCTTTTGTTTGTTTATTATGTTATCTATTGAGTACTGTGTTTACAAATCTGCTGCACTGTTACATTGTTCTGTTTCAGTACATATGACAATTTAAACAATCTTCTTAAATAAAATAAAAATGAAACCTGATGAAACATACTTATCCAAATATTGTTTAAAACAAAACTAGTCCATGAACTGTAGATTTAATAATAGTATAGTTTCTGAAATAGTTCCGTAATACCATAAAGATTTTTTTTTAACGAATGCTATTTCTTTTCTTTGTGTTTGTGTTTTCAGAGCTCCTCGGTCTCTGGTGTGAATATACAGCATGATGATTTGTGGCAATGCATTAAAACCGGTAACCTATTGAAAGATAGCAGTGGAAGTCATCTTCTGTTGGTGCAGAGTCTCAGCACTCTCGGAAAGTTGATGTACACCTGTGCTACATTTTTGCGAGGTACAAGACTATCCAAAGGATCCAATTTGAAAACCTGGTTGATAGATTGTGAATGTGAAAATCTGTTGCTTCATGTAGTGTTTAATTATTTTGATGAGTGGTGCTGTTTTGGACATTACATTTTATATAACGTTACAGTACAGAAACAGCAATCAATAGAGCGGCAATGTGCTGCAGTAACTCGGGTCAGGCAGAATCTCTGGAGAACATGGATAAGTGATACTTTGGGTCGAGACCCTTCTTCGCACTACCATTGAGAGACGGTCTCACAGCTGCCAATTCATGTTCTCCGGGGATGCTGGGTTCCTGCTGAGTTACTCCAGCTCTTTGTGTCCGTTTGTCTATGATGATTGGCCCAAATTTGGAAATTGTTTGAGGATTCACCTGATAATTTTGAGGTAATAATACTGTGGACTATGAACCTGTTCATGTTCTTTAACATAAGCATTTAGAATGTTTTTATCTTGAAAAGTACTATGTTTTATAATATAAACGAATTTTTAGAACTGTTTTCCATAAAATTCCACATAATTTTTTTAAATCTGTATTTTACTATGAGTGGGCTAGAGATATTAATTCAGTCAGCACTTTTGTTCAGTGAAGTCTGGCCAGTGTCATTCTTTCAAATGAATTGAATAGTTAATACATTTACTTACAAATGTGTTCAGCAAGCTGCTAAATACATTTTTTCCTTTTGCGATTTGCTTTTGAGAATTTTCCCACAAATTAACTTACTGTATCTCTTAATTGAAACTGTTCACATTACAGTGAGCTCCTGGGAAAAATAACACCTAGACTAATGCAATAGAAAGACTGCATTACATGAACATGTATGTAGTCAACAATCTGGGCACAAGGTGGCAGTGGTCACAAAAGATTTGACCCATTCTGCTGAAATGTAGAAACAGGGAACTGCAGAAGCTGGATTACAAAAGAGGACACAAAGTGCCGGAGAAACTCAGTCAGACAGCATCTCTGGAGACATGGATGGGTGACCTTTTGGTTCAGGACCCTTCTGCAGACTGATTGTAGAGGGGTGTCGAGGGGAATGGGGGCTGTTTCTGTTCCAATTCAAATTCAATTCTATCAATTTCTGCTATTTGATTGCCAAATTATCCAGATCAGGGAATGCCGAAGAAAATCTATTCTGGAATACTACCTGGTCTTGAAGATAAATTGACTTTTTTGTTATAATTCATTCATGAGATATGAGAATTACTGACAAGGCCAGCATTTATTAACCATCCATAATTTATCATTAGAACGGATGATGAATAACCTTCAAGGATAACTGCAATGCATGATGTGAAAGCATTCCCACGGTGCTTTTAAGGTGGCGAGAACATGATTTTGACCCAGGAATGACAAAGGGTTGCAAAATTAATGTGTTGTATATCTTGGAGAGTGATAGATGCGTGCGAGGGTTTTAAAAAGGAAAGACAATAATCAAAGTAATATCAGCAGGCCAGGCAGCATCAGTGAAGAGAGAAATAAATCATTATCCTTTCATCAGAACCAGTTTTGTTTCCCCAGAGGGTGGAAAGGGTCTGGAACCCACACCCTGAAAGGGTGGTTGAGGCACAAACTTATTATATTTTAAAAGTACTATTCAAATTGTAGGGCTGTGAACCAAGTGTGAGGAGATGAAATTCAGTGTGGTAAATGCATTAAAACGCCTTGGGCTTGAAGGCCGAAGGATCACCTGTGTCATAAAGTTTCAATAATGAGGATGTAAGATTTCCCATGGAAGTTTTGAGAGCAGCCATATATTGTTTTCTTTACCCTCCTGGGATTCTCTTGGATCATAAGCATAAGAGCAGAATTAGGCTATTCGAGGCCCATCGAGTCCTTCTCTGACCGAGCTTGGTGCAGAGTGCCTGATTTGGGACGTGGTATGTGGATTATGTAGCCAGCCCTTCAGAGCTGAGTGAGCCTGGTCAGGGTCTCGATGCTTGGGACGTTGGCTTAGAGCAGGATGTTGATGGTGAGTTTGTGGTGTAATCTTTGAGAGATGGCCCTCAAGACAGGGAAAGTCATCCATATTTTTTCAGGATCTCGTGTTTATTGCAGAAAATGGAGCAGAATTGTGCAATAGGGGTCGATGTTTGGTTTGTTTTATAGATATTTGGTGCCAGGTTTGTTCATTCTCTCTATGCTTCGGTGAATGCATTTCATTACTTGTTGCACCACAGAAAGGCATATCAGGACCAAGCTAGCTCCAGGGATCAATCGTGTTAGTCCCATTATTCCTCCTCAACCTTATTCTCATGCCGATAAATTCATCTTTAAAAAAAACTAAAAACAAGGTGATTTGCAATAGTCGCATTAGCTACTAGTCTACTAGCATGTCCTTGGGATGTGAGGAAACTGGAGACCTCAGGGGAAACTAAACAAATTCTCTTAGTTAATAATATCCTTGGCCTGAAAAAATGTGATACTGATATTTGCAAAAGTGGTTAAGTGACTGTTCCATCAATGTAGATAAGTCATTTGAAGTCAATTTGAAGCATTCATATTTACTGTTGATATGAATCTTGAGTGAGATAGTTTTATGAATTGCTTGAAGCTTAAGGCAAATAAGTGAAGATTGTATTTTGTGTCCTTAATAGGGTTTCGTAAAGTAGAACAAGGTCATTATCTGGAAGCCATTGATATCCTGCAGCCGGCAGCTGAGGGACTTTGCTCCAAGAGAATTCTGGCAGAGATCTATACACTGATCGGCTACAGTTCAGTACAAATGGTAGACAAAATCAAAATTAAGTTGCATTGTATTTAACCAGAATTTTATTTAAATTGTGAGTGAAAGAAAACATTTGATAATATAAATGAAAACTAAATTAATTTTGATAAATGACAATTGTTTACATTTAAACATTGTTTAAATGTTGTTTATATATGGAAACATGATTGAAAAACAATTCCTGTGTATCGAAATATAAAATGTACACCCAGTTAACCTGTTTGGGTGACAAGATGGCAGTTCCATACTGGTGCATTCGCAATATTAAGCAAAATCGTTCAAATTATAGATCAAAGGATATATCATAGTACATGGAGCAGTAAAGCACAAGAGCAGGCCCTTCAGCCTATGATGTCTGTGCTGAACATGCAGCCAAGTTATCACTTATCTACCTGCACATAACCCATATCCCTCCATTACCTGCATATCCATATGCCTATCCAAAAGTCTTTTAAATGGTACTAACCTTTCTTCTTCTACCACCAGTGGGAAACATTGATTCCGCTGTGTGGGGATGTTCATACTAAACTCTATCGTGTATTGTGTTCTTTTTATTCGTGGCTGTATGGTAACTCAAATCTCACTGTACCAATTGGTGCATGTGACAATAAATGTAACTTGAACTTGAACCCCCGGCAACACGTTCCAGGCCCTCACCATCCTCTGTAAAAAAAAAACTTGTCTGGCACATTTCCTTTAAATTTTGCCCCCTCACCTTTAAGTGATGCCCTCTAATATATGATTTTTCCATCCTGGTAAAAAATATTCTGACTGTCTACCCAATCTATGCTTGTCATAATTTTCTATACAGTAAACTCTCGTTGGAACGGACCATGGGGGGGGGGGGCGGGGTGGGTACTGTCTGTTATTACCCATTGTCCGCAATAACCGATTAAGGGATCACCTAGTAATAGAGTATCATTGTTTAGCCTCTCAGTCTGGAACTGGGCCTGGAATCCAGGTGAGTTAACTGCCCCTTCCTGTGAGTGGCCGAGGGAGAGGCGAGGATCGGAGGAATCAATGGTCACGGTTCGCGGGCGTTCGGGGTGGAGGTAAGGGTCTGCGGTGGCGACGGTGGCAGGGACGGCCTAGAAGCTGCATAGGAGGGTGTGTGGGCTGGTGTTGGCATGACGTCTGGCCTCGAAGCAGCTGGGGAGGTGGTACAGGCCAGCATTAGGCAGTCAGGCCTGGCGGTAATGGTCAGTAGTCCAGCCTGGATGTGGCCGGGGAAACGTTGCGGGCTGGGGATGGCATCAACTTCTGGCCTGGAAGTGGGTGTTGAAGGCGGTGCAGGCTGGGGTTGGTGCCGTCAGCTGCTATAACCAATATCCCTTATAAAGAAGTCTGTAATAACGAGCGTTTACTGTATTTCTATCCGGTCTCTCCGCAAACTCTAGCGTTCCAGAGAAATCTATCAGTCAAATAAAAAGTCTCTCCAACCTCTCTGAGCTAATGCCCCTAATCCAGGCATCAATCTGGTAAACCTTCTCTGCACCCTTTCTAAAGCGTTGACATCCAATCTGTAGTGGGGCGAACAGAACTGTACACAATATTTCAAATATGGCCTAACCAAAATCCTATAATAGTTTATAAACATAGTTTGCTAGTGGATCAAAAAGATTATTTTGCTAAATAAATGTGGATTTCAAAATGGCCTGAGGTATTCTTTGCTTTGGTGGTGGCTTGCTCTTGGTCATGTCACTCTGTCATGTTTGAATGCTAATTATGGCTACACAGGATATGAAATTAGAGTTGTGGACCAGGTCATTTGCATGATGCTTATTTGGATTCGACTTTTCGTAATTTCTTCACTCCTGGTATCGCTGTTATGAAATTAGATTGAATTTCTATTCTTTTTTTTTAGATTCCAGCTGTCTATCTTTTTCAAAAGTGTCAGTAGCATTTATAATTTACTTAGAAGGATTGTATTGAACATAATATTAGTCAGATATTGAACACAATATCAGCCAGAGTATTTGTATAGTAAAATTTAAATTAAACTTGTTTGGGATGTGGTTGGCATTGTTTTAAATATAAAGATAGGATTTTCTAAGAATATTACATTTATGCCAGAGATGTGTGTGTGTGTTTTTGAATTTGTTTTAGGGCAGACCACAAACTGGATTGCAGTATTTTCGGTGGGCACTCCAGGCAGACATCCAGTGCTTCCCTGCATTGTATCATGCTGCAATGGTCTATCGGCAGCTGGAGATGGTGGAAGCTGAACTAGAGGCCTTAAACCATCTCTCTGTGGTGAGTTCTAATTTTGTTCATTACATTTATATTCTTTGCCCATCTTTCAGTTTTAATATGTAATTGCAGCTGAAATCAATAAAATGTGTGCATTCTGCTGGACATGATTTGTTGCAGATGTTGATGACTTTTGGAGGATCATTGCAAGATTATGGGCTAAATTTGATTTGTCTGTGAAGAGAGAGTGATGTTGATGGAAACTATTTGAATCAATATTTCCAAAGAGCACTGAAACATTTATCAGCATATCAGAGATGTATAAATCCGCATGGGTCCCAGCTATGCCTGCCTCTTTGTAGGGTACGTTGAACAATCCCTGTTCCAGAAGTACACTGGCCCTATCCCCGAATATCTCCATTGACGACTGCATTGGTGCTACCTCCTGCACCCATGCAGAACTCATGGACTTCATCAACTTCACCACCAATTTCCATCCTGCACTCAAATTTACTTGGACCATCTCCGACACCTCCCTCCCCTTTCTTAATCTCACAGTCTCCATCACAAGAAAAAGACTATCGACTGACGTCTATTACAAACCCAGTGACTCCCACAAGTATCTCGACCACACTTCTTCCCACACTGCTTCCTGCAAAGACTTTATCCCCTACTCCCAATTCCTCCATCTACGCCATAACTGCGCCCAAGATGAGGTGTTCCATATTAGATGTCCTCATTCTTTAGGGAATGGAGGTTCACTTCTCCCATCATAGATGAGGCCCTCACTCGTGTCTCCTCGTTACCCAGCAGCTCTGCCCTTGCTCCCCCCTCCCCTAGTCGCAGTAAGAGAGAGAGTCCCCCTAGTCCTTACCTTTCACCCCTTCAGCCATCGCATATAATGCATAATCCTCCGAAATTACTGCCACCTCCAACGGGATCCCACCACTAGCCACATTTTCCCATCTCCACCCCTTTCCGCCTTCCGCAGAGACCGTTCCCTCCGCAACTCTCTGGTTAATTCATCCCTTCCCACCCAAACCATCCCCTCCACAGGTACCTTCCCCAACAACCGCAGAAGATGCAACACCTGTCGCTATACCTCCTCCCTCGACTCTATCCAGGGACCCTTCGAAGGACACCGTGGCTGGCTGGCGGACAGGCCGGCAAAAGGCGCTGAGGTGGCGGCCGGTTCCGCTGTCCGGTCCCGGCGGCCGCTCGCAGCCACCCGAGCTACTTCCCTCCCCAGCCACAATGTGGTGGCTCCGCGCCTGGAGCGCAGCGGTGAGTGTGTGAGTGAGTTGCTGGCATGATCCCCGACCCCCTCCTTCTCAATGCTCCTGCCCTCCCCGCAACTTTATCCCTGGCAGCCCAGCCAGGTTTGCTACTTTGTGCAGCCCAGGCCATGCTGACCCAGGCCAGATTCCCCACACGCTGTGGAAAGGAACTCTCCTCTCCCCCTCCTCCCTCCTGCGGCGCTGACCTTTTACAGCCGCTTCCCACTTCACACAATTCCTGGGTCGAGGGCGTGGCAGGTTCTGCGGAGCAGTCTCTACAAGAGTAGCATTGCTCGGCCTAACCTTCGGCCTCCAAGACGCAGGTAAATTTTCGGGCCTTATTTTAGAGTAAAACATTGCGTCTTCATTGCCGGGAAATACGGTAGTTCTCTGCACCAGTACTGCCATGTTCAAGATTTCTGCATAAGTTTAAAATGTTCCCCTTGCTAATCGCTCTTGACACAAGCCTCCTCAGAGAATTGTACCAGAGTGACACAATGGCACATCTGGTAGAGCTTCTGTGACCCAGGTTTAATTCTGACCTTTGAATGCTGCCTGGGTGGAGTTTGCATGTTCTCCCTGTGTCCATGTGCGTTTCCTCTGGGTGCCTTGCTTTCCTACCACATCCCAAAGACATGCAGATTGATGGGTTAATTGATCACTCTAAATTGCCCCGAGTGTGTAGATGAGTGTTGGAATCAGGAGGGTGGGGGGTGGGGTTGATGGGAAAGTAGGGAGATTGAAATGGGGTTAGTGTAGGATAACTAATTAGGTGCTCGATGGGTGGCACGGGGCAGTTTATCTATAAAGAAAGCAATCTAGTTTTGCTTTTACAAGGACTTTTCAAAAATTCGCTGGACACATTACTGAGGCAGTTTCAATTAGATGCTTCGCTTTACAAACAGCACTTACAACAATGCACTGCAAAGCGGCAGCAAAACCCGAGAAAAGTGTTGGCTTACTATATAATGTTGGGCAGATCGCTGGTCAACTCATGATTCTAAGCAATATTGTCTCCTAGAATTAACTGATGTAGTAAGCTGAAGCTAATGTGGGTGCACTTCACCATTTGTGCCCTTCAATATCCTTTGTGACATTTAATGATAATGTTTGGATTTATTCTTGCACGACCATGGTTTATCTGAACCTGGATTCTGTTTATTTATCATGTTCTTGCCTTTTCTGTAACCCAGCATGACTAGCAGAATATTGTACATTGGACATGTCCTGGGTAATGTGGCAGCTTTTCTACCAACAGGCTTGTATTAGCAGCTTTATATTTTAATTCTTATCAGGGAGCCTTATGTCCCTCAGACCCTTCCCAAAGGCATCATTTCTGAGTTCCTTCAATAGCAGTGTTTGCAATCCCTTAAGTAGCTCACCCCTGATTGGTTTTAATTTTGTCCTCTCTTTATGGATACTAGAATTATTGGCCATTTCTTTTTTGCATAGATTTGTAATTGCACTTTATGCAGAAACGGACATCTGGCCAAGTCACAAGTTGTGGTTTTGCCATCTGCCAGTTGCTTGTTTCTAATCCCTTTGTGTAATTAATTGCTGGGATGGGGGTGGGGTGTGGCTGTGGCTGATAATTTTGAATGTTTTTCTCTCGCAACATGACATAGCATCCCCAGTTCATAAATGTCTCTTCCTTCGGGGGAATGCGACTTTTTCTTGTCGTATCCCCCTTCTCTGCCTCCGTCTGCGCTGAGGCCAAAATGGCGGAGCTGCCGAACTCCAACTCCAACTGCGACCGACCGACCTTGAGGCTCTGGAGGCAGAGCCAGGACTTACCAGCGCGGGGCTGGCCGGCTTCGGGGCTGCGGTGGCGTTCCGTCGGTGGCGACCGAGGACACTGGTGGCGACCTGAGTCCGGAGGCTCGGCCACGGGCCCGGTGGACGACATCGTCGGGTCTCGTAGGTCACAGGTGGGTGACCTGTTTTTCTGGAGCTCCCGCAACTACAGCTGCGTCCGCTGGACTGGAGGGCAGCAGCTTCGACAGCTTCGACCACCCCGTGCCGCGCAGTTTGAACCGGCCTGTCGCGGAGCGGAGCACGGATTCAGCCGCGGGACTGACCTGCCATCGCCCGGCGGGGTCACAACGTCGGAGGCCTGGATCGCCTCAGCGCAGAGGGAGAACGATGAGGGAAGAGACAGAGACTTTAAGACTTTTGCCTTCATCACAGTGAGGAGGTGCCTGGTGAACTCACTGTGGTGGATGTTAATTTGTGTTTATTGTGTGTTTTGTTATTTATTATGTGTATGACTGCAGGCAACAAAATTTCGTTCAGACCGAAAGGTCTGAATGACAATAAAGGAATCGAAGTCTAAGTCTAAGTGATAAGAGAACTGGCTGGCAAACAGGAAGCAAAGAGTTGGAGTAAACGGGTCCTTTTCACAATGGAAGGCAGTGACTAGTGGGGTACCGCAAGGCTCAATGCTGGGACCCCAGCTATTTACAATATATATTAATGATCTGGATGAGGGAATTGAAGGCAATATCTCCAAGTTTGCGGATGACACTAAGCTGGGGGGCACTGTTAGCTGTGAGGAGGATGCTAGGAGACTGCAAGGTGACTTGGATAGGCTGGGTGAGTGGGCAAATGTTTGGCAGATGCAGTATAATGTGGATAAATGTGAGGTTATCCATTTTGGTGGCAAAAACAGGAAAGCAGACTATTATCTAAATGGTGGCCGACTAGGAAAGGGGGAGATGCAGCGAGACCTGGGAGTCATGGTACACCAGTCATTGAAAGTAGGCATGCAGGTGCAGCAGGCAGTGAAGAAAGCGAATGGTATGTTAGCTTTCATAGCAAAAGGATTTGAGTATAGGAGCAGGGAGGTTCTACTGCAGTTGTACAGGGTCTTGGTGAGACCACACCTGGAGTATTGCGTACAGTTTTGGTCTCCAAATCTGAGGAAGGACATTATTGCCATAGAGGGAGTGCAGAGAAGGTTCACCAGACTGATTCCTGGGATGTCAGGACTGTCTTATGAAGAAAGACTGGATAGACTTGGTTTATACTCTCTAGAATTTAGGAGATTGAGAGGGAATCTTATAGAAACTTACAAAATTCTTAAGGGGTTGGACAGGCTAGATGCAGGAAGATTGCTCCCGATGTTGGGGAAGTCCAAGACAAGGGGTCACAGCTTAAGGATAAGGGGGAAATCCTTTAAAACCGAGATGAGAAGAACTTTTTTCACACAGAGAGTGGTGAATCTCTGGAACTCTCTGCCACAGAGGGTAGTTGAGGCCAGTTCATTGGCTATATTTAAGAGGGAGTTAGATGTGGCCCTTGTGGCTAAAGGGATCAGAGGGTATGGAGAGAAGGCAGGTACGGGATACTGAGTTGAATGATCAGCCATGATCATATTGAATGGCGGTGCAGGCTCGAAGGGCCGAATGGCCTACTCCTGCACCTAATTTCTATGTTTCTATGTAAGAGCGGAATTAGGCCATTTAGCCCATCAAGTCTACTACGCCAATCAATCATGGCTGACATATCTTCCCCTCTTAATCCCCTTTTCCTGTTTTCTCCCCATAACCCTTGACACCCGTACTAATCAAGAATCTTTCTATCTCTGCCTTAAAAATATCCATTGACGTCCTGCACAGTGTTCTGTGGCAATTAATTTGCTTGGGGATGCAAGGCAATAATGATAGTCACCAAAGGCAGGTACAGATTTACTGTGTGTCGATAATGAACCGAGGTGCTCACCACTAGTGCCAATTACTGGCTTGTAAATTGTCCTTCCCTTCTATTCAAAATCTATTTTGTTTGCTTATATGATGTATATCTCCATGTTCTAACTTAAAAATATTGTAGTTGACATTTGATTTGACTCTATTGAACTGAAATGCCAAACGTGCTATGATTCTTTTCCTAGCTTTTGGAAAGTTGGGATCAATCTAAGGATGCCAATCATGTTGAACCTCAAATTTTGATCCAACCTGAACAACTGGTTCGGATTCCTTCAACAAGTCATTTGTTGACCAGCGTAAACCAAGTGTATGTAAAACACTCCCTGGCCAGAAGGTGTCTTCAAATGGGAAGGTATGCAAAATTTCCATTTCATGGACTGCTCTTGGTAAGCCAATGAGTGTACTGGTTCAGGAAGGTAATCCATCAGGTCTAGGGACTGGTATTTAAATGCCTGCTGAGGCAATATTGCTCCCATTCCAAGAGTTCGTGGAATACAGGTCCACCAGAGATTTTCCAGCAAATGGTGGTCCTTTAATCCGGACAAAATTACGAGAGCACACTTGAAACCCCCCATCCCCCCGAAAACGTGGCTCCCAGGTCAAGTGAGGTGATCTCGACCTCATCCGGGTTTCCTTGCCAATCGATGGGTCGAATTTGCCCCCTGCAGCCAGGGGTCTGGAACTTCGACCCGGCCGGAGCCGCCAGATCTGTTCCCACAGCTGTCTTCCGAAATGGACTTTGCGGGCCGGTATCTCGGCTCCTCGGCTGCCTAGGCAGACTGTTCAGGTCCTATTGGACTCCTTTTGTAGGCCGTGACCTCTGTTGGTCACGGCAAAACAGATTATCCAGAAAGGCTCTGGAACCAAGGATGCCGGAAAATCGCTGGTGGATCTGTAAGAGTTCCACACATCTTTCTGTTAACATAAATCCCAAGACTGGGTAAGCTGGGTTTGTTCATTGCAGAGAAGAGGCCACTAAGCGGGCAAGTGACAAAGTTACACAGAATTATGGGGCAAAGATATAGTAAATTGGAAGAGACTTTCCCCCATATTAAGGTGTGTCTAAACGAGAGAGCATAAGATTTGAGTAAGAGGTATGAGATGTGGAGGGGATCCGAGTAAGATTTTCTGATTACCTAGAGGCCGTTACAATTTGAAATGAACTAGATTCCTGGCATAAATTGTAATTATGCATATATGGATACACAGTGGCTTGCAAAAGTATTTTGCAAGCCACTACTCAGTCAGATTAGAACATGGAGATATAAATCATATAAGCTTGCAAAAGTATTTTGCAAGCTTATACTCGCTAGAATTTAGGAGATTGAGAGGGGATCTTATAGAAACGTACAAAATTCTTATGGGGTTGGACAGGCTAGATGCAGGAAGATTGTTCCCGATGTTGGGGAAGTCCAGGACAAGGGGTCACAGCTTAAGGATAAGGGGGAAATCCTTTAAAACCGAGATGAGGAAAAACTTTTTCACACAGAGAGTGGTGAATCTCTGGAACTCTCTGCCACAGAGGGTAGTTGAGGCCAGTTCATTGGCTATATTTAAGAGGGAGTTAGATGTGGCCCTTGTGGCTAAAGGGATCAGGGGGTATGGAGAGAAGGCAGGTACGGGATACTGAGTTGGATGATCAGCCATGATCATATTGAATGGCGGTGCAGGCTCGAAGGGCCGAATGGCCTACTCCTGCACCTATTTTCTATGTATCTATGTATCTATTCATACCCCTTAAACTTATCCACATTTTGTCACGTTACAACCACAAACGTAAATGTATTTTATTGGGATTTTATGTGATAGACCAACACAAAGTGGCGCATAATTGTGAAGTGGAAGGAAAATGTTACATGGTTTTCAAATTTTTTTACAAATAAAAAACTGAAAAGTGTCGCGTGCAAATGTATTCAGCCCCCTTTACTCTGATACCTCTAAATAAAATCCAGTGCAACCAATTGCCTTCAGAAGTCACCTAATTAGTAAATAGAGTCCACTTGTGTGTAATCTAATCTCAGTATAAATACAGCTGTTCTGTGAAGGCCTCAGAGGTTTGTTAGAGAACATTAGTGAACAAACCGCATCATGAAGCTCAAGGAACACACCAGACAGGTCAGGGATAAAGTTGTGGAGAAGTTTAAAGCAGGGTTAGGTTATAAAAAAATATCCCAAGCTTTGAACATCTCACAGAGCACTGTTCAATCCATCAACCGAAAATGGAAAGAGTATGGCACAACTGCAAACCTACCAAGACATGGCCGTCCACCTAAACTGACAGGCCGCGCAAGGAGAGCATTGATCAGAGAAGCAGCCAAGGTAACATGGTAACTCTGGAGGAGCTACAGAGATCCACAGCTCAGGTGGGAGAATCTGTCCACAGGACAACTATTAGTCGTGCACTCCACAAATCGGGCCTTTATGGAAGAGTGGCAAGAAGAAAGCCATTGTTGAAAAAAAAAGCCATAAGAAGTCCCGTTTGCAGTTTGCCACAAGCCATGTGGGGGACACAGCAAACATGTGGAGGAAGGTGCTCTGGTCAGATGAGACCAAAATTGAATTTTTGGCCTAAATGCAAAACGCTATGTGTGGCGGAAACCTAACACTGCACATCACCCTGAACACACCATCCCCACTATGAAACATGGTGGTGGCAGCATCATGCTGTGGGGATGCTTTTCTTCAGCAGGGACAGGGAAGCTGGTCAGAGTTGATGGGAAGATGGATGGAGCCAAATACAGGGCAATCTTGGAAGAAAACCTGTTAGAGTCTGCAAAAGACTTGAGACTGGGCCGGAGGTTCACCTTCCAGCAGGACAACGACCCTAAACATACAGCCAGAGCTACAATGGAATGGTTTAGTTCAAAGCATATTCATGTGTTAGAATGGCCCAGTCAAAGTCCAGACCTAAACCCAATTGAGAATCTCTGGCAAGACTTGACAATTGCTGTTCACAGACGCTCTCCATCCAATCTGACTGAGCTTGAGCTATTTTGCAAAGAAGAATGGGCAAACATTTCAGTCTCTAGATGTGCAAAGCTGGTGGAGACATACCCCAAAAGACTTGCAGCTGTAATTGCAGTGAAAGGTGGTTCTACAAAGTATTGACTCAAGGGGGCTGAATACTTTTGCACGCGACACTTTTCAGTTTTTTATTTGTAAAAAAATTTGAAAACCATGTATCATTTTCCTTCCACTTCACAATTATGCACCACTTTGTGTTGGTCTATCACATAAAATCCCAATAAAATACATTTATGTTTGTGGTTGTAACGTGACAAAATGTGGAAAAGTTCAAGGGGTATGAAAACTTTTGCAAGCCACTGTATCTGAGCCTGGATGTATCATTTGTTAAAAAATGAATCTGTCTAAGCCAGGGGTGGGGAAACTTTTCATGTTGGAATGCCGCATTAAATTAGCTGCAATCTAATAAGGCCGCATCCAAGAAACTTCAATTAGATATACTTCACGACATTTATCTTGAAAGTTGTTGAAGAAATCTATTCCTCGTGTTCTACCCGTAAGAGTGCCCAAAGCGAGTAAATCTTCATAGCAATAAAATAGCCCTCGTGACTTACTAATGTTTTAATTGTGGCCGTCAGTCGGGGAGGATTATTTCGTTGAATCTTCTTTTACTCTTTGGTATTTGAAATACGTTCATTTTAAGATTAAAATATAAATAATAAAAGACAAACAAAAACATATTAATAAAAATAAAAGGATTCGTTCTACAAAATTTGGATTCATTCAAAAGGCCGAACTTAATGACCCAGAAGGCCGCATGCGGCCTTAAGGCTGCAGGTTCCCCACCCCTGGTCTAAGCGCATGCTAGCACATAAAGGTTCACAAAGCACAGGAAAAGTCACGACATGGTCTTAAGCTACATCCCTAACTGATTTGAAATTTTAAAAAGATATTTCCTCCTCCATTTACATCAGGGGTTGGCAACCTGCAGCCCCCAGGCCGAATGCGGCCCGTAACCCGAAATCATCCGGCCTGCAGGCGTATTTTTTGTCCCGTAATTATCCGGCCCACAGACTTCCATCATCTCCGGTACCTCCCGGACCCGAGGCCGCGGTGCCCAGGCGCGGTGACCCAAGGACGCAAGGAGGTCTGCGCTGGCGGCCGCAATGGAAGAGCCGTCGAGCAGCGGCGAGCGGCGAATGCCGCCAAGCGCAGCCGAGCGCTGAGCTCTGCTGTATCGCATCCTGCACAAAGCCACCAGCACGGCCGCGCACCTCCTGTGTCTGGGCTTCACTGTCGGGATCGGGGTTGTCAATAGGCCGGGGACGAGTGAGTAAGAGTGGCATCCTCGAAGGGACGGGATCCATGTGTACATGTGATAGATGTGTCCCGCCATCCACTCACAGACATGCGTCCTGGCCCCTATACAGAACAAGGTTGCCGACACCTGATTTAAATCATCCCCTGCATTCATTAAGATCAGGTACCAAGCCTGGTAGGGAATGTTTTTCGGAATCTTAAGACAACTTTATTTCAACATTCTGGATTGTTCTTAATTTCCACAATTTAACTTTTTTGTTTAGAACTGAAGAAGCAGCGGAACATTACCTTGATCTTCTGGCTTCGTTTTTTGAAGGATCGCAAAAGGAAGTGAGTGCTTATTTACAACAAATATTGGTGTTGCACAAGTTTTATACTGTGGAGATGGCGACATAGGTGTCACAGGATAGACGGGTGAATGTAACAAAAAGGGCGGTTAGGGTCAGGTTAAACTGAAACAAGGATTAATCACTTTAGAAGAGGGAGAAATCACAACATCGCCAATAATAACAAAACAACTGCAGAGAAGGTGTTGACAGCCAAATAGAAACATAGAAACATAGAAATATAGAAATTAGGTGCAGGAGTAGGCCATTCGGCCCTTCGAGCCTGCACCGCCATTCAATATGATCATGGCTGATCATCCAACTCAGTATCCCGTACCTGCCTTCTCTCCATACCCTCTGATCCCTTTAGCCACAAGGGCCACATCTAACTCCCTCTTAAATATAGCCAATGAACTGGCCTCGACGACCCTCTGTGGCAGAGAGTTCCAGAGATTCACCACTCTCTGTGTGAAAAAAGTTCTTCTCATCTCGGTTTTAAAGGATTTCCCCCTTATCCTTAAGCTGTGACCCCTTGTCCTGGACTTCCCCAACATCGGGAGCAATCTTCCTGCATCTAGCCTGTCCAACCCCTTAAGAATTTTGTAAGTTTCTATAAGATCCCCTCTCAATCTCCTAAATTCTAGAGAGTATAAACCAAGTCTATCCAGTCTTTCTTCATAAGACAGTCCTGACATCCCAGGAATCAGTCTGGTGAACCTTCTCTGCACTCCCTCTATGGCAATAATGTCCTTCCTCAGATTTGGAGACCAAAACTGTACGCAATACTCCAGGTGTGGTCTCACCAAGACCCTGTACAACTGCAGTAGAACCTCCCTGCTCCTATACTCAAATCCTTTTGCTATGAAAGCTAACATACCATTCGCTTTCTTCACTGCCTGCTGCACATGCATGCCTACTTTCAATGACTGGTGTACCATGACACCCAGGTCTCGCTGCATCTCCCCTTTTCCTAGTCGGCCACCATTTAGATAATAGTCTGCTTTCCTGTTTTTGCCACCAAAATGGATAACCTCACATTTATCCACATTATACTGCATCTGCCAAACATTTGCCCACTCACCCAGCCTATCCAAGTCACCTTGCAGTCTCCTAGCATCCTCCTCACAGCTAACACTGCCCCCCAGCTTAGTGTCATCCGCAAACTTGGAGATATTGCCTTCAATTCCCTCATCCAGGTCATTAATATATATTGTAAATAGCTGGGGTCCCAGCACTGAGCCTTGCGGTACCCCGCTAGTCACTGCCTGCCATTGTGAAAAGGACCCGTTTACTCCTACTCTTTGCTTCCTGTTTGCCAGCCAGTTCTCTATCCACATCAATACTGAACCCCCAATGCCATGTGCTTTAGGTTTGTATACTAATCTCTTATGTGGGACCTTGTCGAAAGCCTTCTGGAAGTCCAGATACACCACATCCACTGGTTCTCCCCTATCCACGCTACTAGTTACATCCTCGAAAAATTCTATAAGATTCGTCAGACATGATTTACCTTTCGTAAATCCATGCTGACTTTGTCCAATGATTTCACCACTTTCCAAATGTGCTGCTATCCCATCTTTAATAACTGACTCTAGCAGTTTCCCCACTACCGATGTTAGACTAACTGGTCTGTAATTCCCCGTTTTCTCTCTCCCTCCCTTCTTAAAAAGTGGGGTTACGTTTGCTACCCGCCAATCCTCAGGAACTACTCCAGAATCTAAAGAGTTTTGAAAGATTATTACTAATGCATCCACTATTTCTGGAGCTACTTCCTTAAGTACTCTGGGATGCAGCCTATCTGGCCCTGGGGATTTATCGGCCTTTAATCCATTCAATTTACCCAAAACCACTTCCCGACTAACCTGGATTTCACTCAATTCCTCCAACTCCTTTGACCCGCGGTCCCCTGCTATTTCCGGCAGATTATTTATGTCTTCCTTAGTGAAGACGGAACCAAAGTAGTTATTCAATTGGTCCGCCATATCCTTGTTCCCCATGATCAACTCACCTGTTTCTGACTGCAAGGGACCTACATTTGTTTTAACTAATCTCTTTCTTTTTACATATCTATAAAAACTTTTGCAGTCAGTTTTTATGTTCCCTGCCAGTTTTCTTTCATAATCTATTTTTCCTTTCCTAATTACGCCCTTTGTCCTCCTCTGCTGGTCTCTGAATTTCTCCCAGTCCTCCGGTATGCTGCTTTTTCTGGCTAATTTGTACGCATCATCCTTCGCTTTGATACCATCCCTGATTTCCCTTGTTATCCACGGATGCACTACCTTCCCCGATTTATTCTTTTGCTAAACTGGGATGAACAATTTTTGTAGTTCATCCATGCAGTCTTTAAATGTCTTCCATTGCATGTCCACCGTCAACCCTTTTAGAATTAATTGCCAGTCAATCTTGGCCAATTCACGTCTCATACCCTCAAAGTTACCTTTCTTTAAGTTCAGAACCATTGTTTCTGAATTAACAATGTCACTCTCCATCCTAATGAAGAACTCAACCATATTATGGTCACTCTTGCCCAAGGGGGCACGTACAACAAGACTGCTAACTAACCCTTCCTCATTACTCAATACCCAGTCTAAAATAGCCTGCTCTCTCGTTGGTTCCTCTACATGTTGATTTAGATAACTATCCCGCATACATTCCAAGAAATCATCTTCCTCAGCACCCCTGCCAATTTGATTCACCCAATCTATATGTAGATTGAAGTCACCCATTATAACTGTTTTGCCTTTGTCGCACGCATTTCTAATTTCCTGTTTGATACCATCTCCAACTTCACTACTACTGTTAGGTGGCCTGTACACAACACCCACCAGCGTTTTCTGCCCCTTAGTGTTTCGCAGCTCTACCCATACCGATTCCACATCCTCGAATCCTAATGTCCTTCCTTTCCATTGCGTTAATGTCCTCTCTAATTCGCAACGCTACCCCACCTCCTTTTCCTTTCTCTCTATCCCTCCTGAATATTGAATATCCCTGGATGTTCAGCTCCCAGCCTTGGTCACCCTGGAGCCATGTCTCCGTGATCCCAACTATATCATAGTCATTAATAGCTATCTGCACATTCAACTCATCCACCTTATTACGAATGCTCCTTGCATTGAGACACAAAGCCTTCAGGCTTGTTTTTACAACACTCTTACCCCTTATACAATTATGTTGAAAAGTGTCCCTTTTTGATTTTTGCCCTGGTTTTGTCTGTCTTCCACTTTTACTTTTCACCTTGCTACCTATTGCTTCTACCCTCATTTTACACTCCTCTGTCTCTACGCTCACACATTTAAGAAACCCTTTCCCTTTAACTCCATCCTCCACTATCCCATTCGACACCCCACCCCCCTTATTCAGTTTAAAACCACCCGTGTAGCAGTGGCAAAC
>CM075977.1:354635105-354794420 GCA_038087875.1 Malacoraja senta
CCTGTCTCACGAGAGCCCTGGTCTCCCAACTCAAACCCCGTTCCCCAACGCAATATTGCACCAGTCACTCATAGCCCCCAATTGCGCAGGCACAGCTCATTTTCCACCATCCCCCAGCACTCCCCCTCCTCTTCACCCTCCCTCTTCTTTCCCCTTTTCCCCTCTCCTCCCCTCCCCCAAATCCCTCCCTCACCTCTTCCCTCCCTCTCCTTTCCCCTACCCTCAGTCACTCCCTCCATAACTCCTCTCCCCTCCCCTACCCACCTCCTATCGCTCTATCCCCCACTCCTCACCTCCCCCTATCCCCCCCACTATTCCCTCCTGACCTCCCTGCTGCCCTCCTCTCCCTCCATTCCCCACTCCCTACCTTCCCCCCTCCTTTCCCTCTATTCCCCCTCCTCACCCACTCTGCTCACCTCCCCCACTTTGCCCCTCTCCCTCCCTACCCCTTCCTCTCCCACAATCCCCCCCATGCTCCCTCTCCTCCTCCCCTCCCCTAATCCCTCCATCACCTCTCCCTCCCTCGCCCCTACCCTCAGTCACTCCCTACCTCCCTCCCTCCATCCATAAAAAGCAGCATCTGCAGTTCCTTCCTCCACAGGTCATTCATTGTTACCTTGGTTTAGATCCTGTTGATTTGACGATTGGACCAGTTTGCATTGTGTGTGTGAGCGCGAGATAAATCAGAGTTTTAGTTATGTACTGGACTAAGTGGGACCTGTTGGGTCCCAGCATCACACGGGAGGGCTGGTCCCCCAACGCAGTATTCCACTTCTCCACCAATTCCAATATTGGTGGCCAGTGGGGGGGGGGGGGGAGTGCTAGTATGGGTGTTGTGGGCTGAAGAGACTGGTTTCCAGAGGGCTAATATGGACATTGTGGGCCGAATGGATTCTTGGGGCTGGCGGCTCAGTCACTCAAGCCTGTTGTGCTGGCAGCTCACTCACTCACGGCTGGTGGGCTGGCAGTTGACACGGCTATTCCTTGAAATTCCATTTCAAGCAGGGTGCAAGGCCACCAAATTCAAGTGCAGTTTCTTACCATTTCAAGCAGGGTGCAAGGCCACTAAAGACAGCGGGTGGTGACCTCTCCCTCCTCCATCTTGCAGAGACTGAGCCACGACCACACTTCTGGGTTTTATAGTCCCTTCCCCCTCTCACCAGAAGGGGCGTGGCCTTCATGGCGTGATTGACAGGAGAGAGAATCTCAACATTTTTAAAACACTAATAACTTTTATTTCTCATCGATGGGAAAAATCCTCGGCACCTGATGAGCGTAGGGGGACTGAGTAGATGGCCTAAATCACAGCAGTACGTGGTAGCGTTTTTTCTAAGATCAATATAAAGCGCAAACAGGAAGTGATCAAGATTAGACTTTTAATTATATAGAAGGCAAGGCAACTTTAATTAGGCAAGGCAACTTTAATTAGGCAAGGCACTTTAATTAGGCAACACAGCTTTAGCATTTCCAAACCAAAGGCAACACAGCTTTAGCATTTCCAAACCAAAGGCAACACAGCTTTATCATTTCCAAACCAAAGGAAACACAGCTTCAGCATTTCCAAACCACAGGCAACACAGCTTTAGCATTTCCAAACTATATTTTCAAACAACATTAAAGGCACTGAGTCAGTAAACCACTCACAGTTTAGTAGACATGTGTTCAGTGTTATTCACAGCTCAGACTGAGAGACGTGACCCTCTCGCTCCCCCATCTTGCAGAGACTGACTGAGGCACTCAACAATTCCAGGTTTTATAGTCCCTCCGGAAGGGGCGTGGCCTTCAGGAGAGAGGAATCTCAACATTTTTTAAACACTAATAACTCTTATTTTTCATCGATGGGAAAAAATCCTCTTGTCCTGCGCAGCGGAGGGGGACTCTGAGCAAGATGGCCAAAAATCACAGCCGTAGGTGGCAGCGTATTTTCTCAAATCAATATACAGAACAACAGGAAATGGTCAAGATCAGACTTAGTAATATAGATAGATAGATATTCATGTATATAATTCTGTAAAATCTACTTTTTTTCATTGGGTGGCTGCTCGCCTGCAGTCTGTTAGTCCCTTCTCTGTTTTTATTATTTTAAGTATGTTTTAAAGGTATGATTTCGTGTTTCTCGATGTGTTTTATGTGTGGGGGGGGGGATCGGGGGAAACCTTTTTCAGGTCACTTACCCCGGCGGAGATGCGATGCGATTTTTCTCCGTGTCACATCTCCCTCCCCTCCTGTGGCCTACAACGTGGAATAGTGCAGCCTTTCCTAGAGACTGGCCCGGAGCTTCAAGCCGCGGGAGCGGCATGGACTTTAACATTGGGAGCTGCGATCCTTTGCCGAGGGTCACCAGCGGAGCTCCGACCGTGGGGCCTATGGACTTTAACACCGTGAAGCCGTGGTCTCCGGTAAGAAGAAGCCGACTTGAGATCTCCATGCCACGGAATGTTCCGATCCATCCCGACGCCGGAGTTTCGATCATCCCGGCGAGAGGGCTTGAACATCGGACCTTCGGCAGCGGCAAGCGCCATGGTCGGGAGGGTTCAAAGGCCCTGACCATGGGTGAACAGAGGAAGATGACTGAACTTTATTATCTTCCATCACAGTGAGGAATGTGGATTCCATTGTTGCTTTTCACTTAGTATGGCTGTATGGTAATTCAAATTTCACTGTACCTTAGTTGGTTAAGTGACAATAAACGCAAACTTGAGCTTGAACAATCCTACCTAAGTACATGAGTGTAATAGTCTATTATACCGTGGCAGTGCACATGAGTCACCACGTTTCTGATGGCCATTTTGTATCCTTAAAGTTCAACGTTCTTAAAAATGTAGGGTCTGAACTTGGCCTTAAAAGTCCATTGTTCTGGCAGTGGCACATGGTCAGAGTTACAGGGGTCGACCTGCCCTGGTGATGATGTCAGTGTCCAGTCTAGTCTTTTAGAATGAAAATAAAAAATTTTGCATCAGAATTTTATTTTGATATTAATGAAGATCTCATCACCCTTGACAAAAGCATACTTAGATAAAAAACTAGGGTGGCACAGTGACATAGCGGTAGAGCTGATGCCTTACAGCGCCAGTGTCCCAGGTTCGATCCTGACTACGGGCGCTGTCGTTACGGAGTTTGTACTCGCTCCCTGTGACCGCGTGGGCTTTCTCCGGGTGCTCCAGTTTCCTCCCACAGTCCAAAGATGTACAGGTTTGTAGGTTAATTAGCTTCTGTACATTGTAAATTGTCCCCAGTGTGTAGCATAGTGCAAGTGTACGGGGTGATCGCTGGTGGGCGTGGACTCAGTGGCCGAAGAGCCTGTCTCCATGCTGTATGTAAAGTTACATATCTAATTATTCACAAGTATGAAACAAGTATTTTGGGAAAAAATAAACAAATTTAGCACCTTGAAGAAAAAGTAGATTGTGTGGCATATTAGGATAAAGGATTGTGGGGCAACAGGGAAGGTCAGAAATACAAACACAAGAAACTGCAGATGTTGGAATCTTGAGCAAAATACAGTGCTGGAGGAACTCAGTGGGTCAAGCCGCATCTGTGGTAGGGATTGGATAGAAGGCCATCAGTCTGCTTGGAGTGGGGGGAAGAAAGCTGGAAAAAGAGGTAGGGGCTGGACCAAGCCTGGCAAGTGATAGGTGGCTTCAGGTGAGAGGGAGGGGGGTGGTTCATTGACGTGTGGGTGGAGTAAGTGCCAAAGACTAGAGGTGAATGGAGATAAAAGGGTGTCAGATTAGGAGAGAAATGGAGGAGTAAAATGTAAAGCCGGAGGTCGGGATATGGTTGGAAAGGGGGCACGCGGGAGGGGAAAGAGGGAGGATGAAAGGAATACTCGGGGATGGAAAATTTGTGTATGAAGATGGGGAAAGGAGCAGAGTGGCAAGGGTGTTGGAGATGGTGGGAGAATGTGCGTAAGTTGGGGGGGGGGGTGAAAGGAAAGAGGAGCTGTAGGGAGGTATTTCAAATTGAGAATTTTCACTTTTATCCCCTCTGTCCCCTTACACCCTTATCCCTCCCTTGTGCTTCACATTTCACTCCTCTCCTTATCATTACACCCTTTTAACTCTTCACCTTTAGCCTTTGTCACTTACTCCACACATTCGGCAATCAAACTCCCCTCTAGCCTGAACCCACCTATCACTAGCCAGGCTTTGTGCCACCCCCACCTTTACCAGCTTCCGCCCCCAACTCAAATCCCTCCTGACATTTTTCTTCCCGTTTAAATAGAATTTCTGAAACAAGTTATCAACATTCAAAAATAAATTTTACAAACAAAGACCTCAGATCGGCATCAAAGGAAGGAAAAGATCCATGGCCTAGATATTTCAAGCTTGAGGATAATTAAGAGTCAATGACATTCAATTTGTTATTTACAGAAGTCTTAAATATTTTGCTGGGTGATTGAAGAAATAGGGACACAAGGGTTGTTCATGAAACGAAACAGTTTTTTCATCAATAGAGGAGGCTGAATAAATTAATTTGATTCAGATTTAAATTGATTTATTGTCATGTTCACCAGTGCAATAAGATTCTTTGTTCACAGAGTAAATAGTACAGGCACTACCTGACTTAACGCGAGGGTTACTTTCCATGAACCTTTATGTAAGTCAGATTTTATGTAAGTAGGAAACGTCATCCCCATCCCCTGCCCTGAAAAATCTCACCTAGAGTATTAATCGTCACAGCAGTATCTGGCCACATCCCTTGACCGCACTGGGGCTGAGTACAAAATTGTTTACGTCAGTATAAGTTTACACAAGTTGTCTATTGCGTCAGTCGGCGATTGTCTGTATAAATAGAGTAATGATAAATACAATGAGTCCAAATAAGCAGAACAATGCAAGATTGTAGTGCAATCTGGGGTAGTGCAAAAAAAAAAGTACAATAAAGTAATAGAATAAGGTAAAATTAAGAGTTAAGAGCAACACCTCCAGGAAGTGGGTGTAAAAGGATTGGTTCAGGAGTCTGATAGTAGTGGGGAGGAAGCTGTTCTTAGATCTGAATGGCCGGGCTTTCAAGCTCTTGCATCTTTCTTCAGAACGTGGAAGAGAGAAAAGGGAATGACCAGATTGGGAGGCATCCTTGACTCTATAGTGATGATCGTGTGATGGATTCAATTTTGGCAATGAATCAGTCTTATATTTGCTCTAATGCTGCTTTGAATGTGGCAGCATGATCCAAGTCTTTGATTGCAAGGTTAATAGAAATGCATTGTTGAGTTCCCCTGTATAACACAGTGCTGAAACTTAGGTTGTAGGAGTCAAATTCTTGCAGCTGTCGGCATTAAACCAAGTAGGTGTGAATGTTTTTAGGACTGTGTAATTGTGAAGATAGCACTGAAATGTTTATACCACAATGTATGTCGGAAATAGACACAAAATGCTGGAGTAAAGGGCCTGTCCCACCAGCATGCGATTGCATGCGTCTAGTGCGACCAAACGTGGTGGCTTGAGGTGTACGGCCTCGCGGGGCCGGTCCCACTTCCAACCGTGGAGCCGTCTGGAGTTGTGCGGGGCTGGTCCCGACATCATACTCACCAATCAGCTGGGCAGGAGGCGGGCCGACTGAATTTGGACGTCGGGCGGTTACGTCATCACGCAACGGCACGCCGGGCGGTGACGTCATCGCGCAACGCCATGCGCTAGGTGTACGCCGTCAAGACGCGTACCGAGGTCAGACGATGCGTTTGCCGTCGAGACGCTGTGTCGAGGCGGTGCGTGCGGCCTCCATGCGGCAGTGGGCCGGCAGGCCTTTGCCGCGCGGAATTTTTTAACACTATCAGTTTTTCGGAGCCCCGCGCGATGTCGGGACCAGCTCCGCACAACTCCATGCGGCTCCGGCGATCGAAGTGGGACCGGCCCCGCGAGGCCGCACGGCTATAGCGACCACGTTAGGTCGTGCTAGTCGCATGCTCGTGGGACAGGCCCTTAACTCAGCGGGACAGGCAGCATCTCTGAATAGAAGGAATAGGTGACGTTTCGGGATGAGTTCCTTCTTCAGACTGAGCGTGAGGGTAGAGGGAGTACAGAGATAATAAAGAATAAGAGATCAAGAATTGCAGATATGCACTGGGCCTCACTCTGACAACGGAGGCCCAGGACAGAAAGATGAGTGTGGGAATGGGAGGGGGAGTTAAAGTGTTTAGCAACTGGGTGATCAGGTAGGTTTAGGAGAACTGAACGGTGGTGTTCAGCGAAAGGATCGGCAAGCCTGCGCTTGGTCTCGCCGATATATAGGATCCACACCTGGAACAGCAGGTACAGTAGATGAGGTTGGAGGAGGTGCAAGTGAACCTCTGCCTCACCTGAAAAGACTTGGGGTCCTTGGATAGAGTCAAGGGAGGATGTATAGAGAGAGGTGTTGCATCTCCTGCGGTTGCAGGGGAAGGTACTGGGGCGGTGGTGGTTTGAGTGCGAAGGGACGTTAACCAGGAAGGTGTGGAGGGAACGGTCTCTGCGGAAAGTGGACAGGGGTGGAAATGGGCAGATGTGGTTACTGGTGGGATCCGTTCTGTCCTGGGCCCCCTCCAAATTGGAGGAACATCACCTTATATTTTGCGTGGGTAGCTTACACCCCAGCGGTATGAATATTGACTTCTCTAACTTCAAGTAATCCTTACTTTCCCTCTCTCTCACCCCCCCCCCCCCTTCCCAGTTCTCCGACCAGTCTGACTGTCCCTCTGATTACACTGTATCTCTACTCTGTCTGCTTTGTTGTCACCTCCTAGCTAACAAAGGTCTATTCTACATTTTCCTTGACCTGCATCTGTTTTGATCTCTTACATTTCCTTATCTCTGTAACTCCCTTTCCCCTCACGCTCAGTTGAAGAAGGGTCTCGACCCGAAACATCACCCGTTCCTTCTATCCAGAGATGCTGCCTGTCCGCCTGAGTTACTCCAGAATTTTGTGTCTATCTTTGGTGTAAACCAGCATCGGCAGTTCCTTTCTACACAATATACAAGTCGGGTTCTTCCAGACATAGGGAGAATTGCAATTGAAAGAATGGATGCTGCAAGATGAGAGTGAAGTGAGAGTGTTCCCTGGGAAGGACCTGACGGGCTGGTGAAGAGCAATGCGCTCAGGAATCATACATTTTACAAGAGCGCACAGAAACCCTCAAGTCCAGTTTATTGTCAATGCACAAGTATGCTGAGGTTCAGGTACATTGGAAAATCTTGCTGCAGCATTACAGGCACATGGATTCAGAGAAACACAAAAACAATTTATACATCAATTTAATAAAACTTTCTAAAAGAAGACAACAAAAAATCAAGATATTAATTCATAAGGTAATTAGAAAAAATACAAGTATTTAGTAGTGTAAGAGGTGGGCTGTTGTGTTCTCGTTATTGAGGTTGTCATGCACCAGGGCTCATCCAGCTGCTCCTGACCAAAGGTTACCAGGGAGATCTCTGAAAGATCATGAATACAATCAAAGTATCTCCTCTGGGAAGTGAAGGTCCATGTCAGTTCCGCTTGTCCCCATAGTCTGAAGGAAACATGGATGAAGTCCCTTCTTGATTGTGTAGTTTGAGTGACCTCCCTTGTGCAGTAGTGAGCTGCAAATGTAGGATGTAGAAACCAACTTCCATGGCCCGTGTTGATGAAAGTATTCACTGAGACCTGAATGAGAGAAAAGCAGCAACTTTATTGTTAACAGAGCTATGAGTCAAGACTCCGCGGCCTGTCAGCACCTTCTCCCCGAGTGATCCTTACAGCTGGTTTATATATATTTTATCAAACAATGGCAGGTGTTTAAATTATCTGGGTGAGGGGCCAGTCAATCCCACAGCAACTCCCTAGCCAATCAATCCCTGAGCAACTTATCAGCGAATTAACCCTTAGCAGCCCCATAGCAACTTAATCATGTTATTTTAGTCATTGCGGCTCAACCGTATCTATATTTTGGCTATTGCAGGTACTCAGCATCTGGCCTTGTGACTTGGCCAAGCACAATTAGCCAACAAAGTTAATGTTCAGTAAGCATGTTGCAGTGTCCACATAGTCAAGTATCCCTCCATCCTCTCTGGTTCTGAAATTTACTCCAACACCCAGAATAGTTAGGTAAGAATTGAGCATAGATACACAAAAACATATATGTTAGTGGGAAACAGGTTTCAATTAAGGCCAAAAAAAGGCAGTGCAAATATTGTCCTCTTTAATTGTACAGTTTCTAAAGAAATTGGCTTAGAAAAACGTACTCCAGCATTTAGTGTCTATTTCAGTATAAATCAGCATCTGCAGTTCCTTCCTACAAATCTTGGCTGATCTACCACCGTGTCATTTTCCTGCACTATCACCCTATCTCATCTTTAAGATCCAGAAATCTATTGATTTCTATCTGAAATGCACTCGGTGACTGTCTCCACAGCTGCCTGGGGCAGAGAATTACAAAGATTCATCACACTCTGAAGGACAAAATGTCTCCCCTCTCAATCCGAAACAGTTCATTCCTTATTCTGAAACCGTGACAGCTGGTTCTGGTGCCAGACTCCTCAGCCAGGAGAAACATGCGTTCTGCAACCAGCCTGCCAAGCCCTGTATGAGTTAGAGAGTACAATCCTAATTTATTCTACTTCATATTTAAAACCTGCCATCCCTGGAATCAATCTGATGAATTTTAGTTGCATTTTCTCTGTGTCAGCTATACCCCATCTTACATTAATAGACAAAAAAATTACACAGTACTCCAGGTGTGGTCACTCCGAGGAGCTGCACCATTGCATTATTTTATACAGTTAATTTTAAATTCTCTTGTAATATGGGCAGACATATTTTGTCTTTTTATAGGTTGGCACAGTGAGGCAGCTAGTAGAGCTACTGTCTCACAACACTAGAGACCCATGTTCGATCCTAACTTGGGTATTGTCTGTGGAGTTTGCACGTTCTCGCTGTGACCATGAAGGTTCCTCCAGGTACTCCAGTTTCTTCCCACACCCAAAAATGTGTGGGTTTGTAGGTTAATTGGGTTCTGTAAATTATGCCTAGCATGTAGGGAGTGTATTAGAAAGTAGGATAACATAGACTAGTGGGGATGAGTGATTGATGGTGGCATGGACGTGGGCTGAAGGGCCTGTTTCCATGCCATTCTAAGTAAACAAAACATCCTCTGACATCCCTCTTCATCCTGACTATGGCTTGCATTTCCACATAGTTGTGTGTCACTGGTCAACTTGTACATTTTATTTCATCCCCTCAACCAGATTACCGATACAGATTATGAATAGTTGGGACCCTGGCACCACTTCCTGTGGCACTCCATGAGTCGCAGACTGACAACTTGAGACCTTGTATATTTTTACAATTATAATGATGCTTGTATAATATCCCTTATTTTATGTTCACAATCTCTTGTGCAGAACCTTGTCGAGTCTTCTAAAAATCAAATTCATTGCACCATTAGCTCCCCTTCATTGACTTTATTGTCTACATCTTAAAGAACTCCAAAAGATAGGGCGGCACAGTAGCGCAGTGGTAGAGTTGCTGCCTTACAGCGTCAGAGACCCGGGTAAGATCCTCACTACGGGTGCTTGTCTGTACGGAGTTTGTTTATTCTCCCCATGACCTGCGTGGGTTTTCTCCAGGATCTCCGGTTTCTGTGTCTACAACTATGTGAAAAAGTTGCCCCTCAGTCATAGAACGATACAGCGTGGAAACAGGCCCTTCGGCCCAACCTGCCCACACCGGCCAATATGTCCCACTTACACTCGTCTCACCTGACTCCATTTGGCCCATATCCCTCCAAACCTGTCCTATCCACGTACTTGTCTAAATGCTTCTTAAATGTTGGGATAGTCCCAGCCTCAACTCTGGCAGCTTGTTCCAAACATCCACCACATATCAATTCCTCTGATGATTTTATACACCTCTATATAAGATCACCCCTCATTCTGCGCTCCAAGGAGTCCCCAACCTCTCCCTATAGCTCAGACCCTCTGGTCCTGGTAACATAGTAAGAGTGATACAGTGTGGAAAAAGGCCCTTTGGCCCAACTTACAAACACACCGGCCAACCAATTCCCAGCTACACTAGTTCCATCTGCCTGTGTTTGGTCCAAATCCCTCCAAACCTGTCCTATCCATGTACCTGTCTGACTGTTTCTTAAATGTTGGGATAGTCCCAGCCTCAACTACCTCTTCTGGCAGTTTGTTCCATACACCCACCACCCTTTGTGTGAAAAGATTACCCCTGAGATTCCTTTTAAATCTTTTCCCCTTCACCTTAAACCTATGTCCTCTGGTCCTCGATTCACCTACTCTGGGCAAGAAACTCTATGTATCTATTCCTCTCATGATTTTATACACCTCAATTTTATACACCTCAATAAGGGTCTGATTAGGAACAGTCAACATGGATTTGTGCCTGGAAGGTCATGTTTGACTAATCTTGAATTTTTCGAAGAGGTTACTAGGGAAATTGATGAGGGTAAAGAAGTGGAGGTTGTCTATATGGACTTCAGTAAGGCCTTTGACAAGGTTCCTCATGGAAGGTTGTTGGGTATTAATGGTGGAGTAGCAAGATGGATTCAACAGTGGCTGAATGGAGATGCCAGAGAGTAATGGTGGATGGCTGTTTGTCAGGTTGGAGGCCGGTGACTAGTGGGGTGCCTCAGGGATCTGTGTTGGGTCCACTGTTGTTTGTCATGTACATCAATGATCTGGATGATGGTGTGGAAAATTGGATTAGTAAGTATACAGATGATACTAAGATAGGTGGTGTTGTGGATAATGAAGTCGATTTTCAAAGTCTACAGAGAGATTTAGGCCATTTGGAAGAGTGGGCTGAAGATGGCAGATGGAATTTAATGCTGATAAATGTGAGGTGCTACATCTCGGCAGGACAAATCAAAATAGGACGTACATGGTAAATGGTAGAGAATTGAGGAATGCAGTTGAACAGAGGGATCTAGGAATAACTGTGCATAGTTCCTTGAAGGTGGAATCTCATGTAGATAGGGTGGTAAAGAAAGCTTTTGGTGTGCTGGCCTTTATAAATCAGAGCATTGAATATAGAAGTTGGGATGTAATGTTAAAATTGTACAAGGCATTGGCGAGGCCAATTCTGGAGTATGGAGTACAATTTTGGTCGCCTAATTATAGGAAGGATGTCAACAAAATAGAGAGAGTACAGAGGAGATTTACTAGAATGTTGCCTGGGTTTCAGCAACTAAGTTACAGAGAAAGGTTGAACAAGTTAGGTCTTTATTCTTTGGAGTGCAGAAGGTTAAGGGGGGACTTGATAGAGGTCTTTAAAATGATAAGTGGGTTAGACAGAGTTGACATGGATAAGCTTTTCCCATTGAGAGTAGGGAAGATTCAAACAAGGGGACATGACTTGAGAATTAAGGGACAGAAGATTAGGGGTAACATTAGGGGGAACTTCTTTACTCAGAGAGTGGTAGCTGTGTGGAATGAGCTTCCAGTGGAAGTGGTGGAGGCAGGTTCGATTTTATCCTTTAAAAATAGATTGGATGGGTATATGGACGGGAAAGGAATGGAGGGTTATGGTCTGAGTGCAGGTAGATGGGACTAGGGGGAAGTAAGAAGAAGGGGGGGGAAAAAAAAGTTTGGCACGGACTTGAAGGGCCGAGATGGCCTGTTTCCGTGCTGTAATGGTTATATGGTTATATCCGTAAATCTTCTCTGCCCTTTCCAGCTTGACAACATCTTTCCTATAATATGGTGCCCAGAACTGAATACAATACTATAAATGCGGCCTCGCCAACGTCTTATACAATTGTAACTTGACATCGCAACTTCTATATTCAATACCCCACTGATGAAGGCCAATGTGCCAATGGCCTTTTTGACCATCCTATCTACCTGTGACTCGCCTTTAAGGAATCAAACACCTGTACTGTTAGATCCCTATGATCTACCACTCCCCAGAGCCCGACCTTTCACTGTGTGGGTCCTGCCCATGTTAGACATCCCAAAATGCAAAACATTTCTCTGTATAAAATTCCATTGGCTTGGTATAAGTGTAAATTGACCCTAGTGTGTGTAGGATAGTGTTAATCTGCGGGTATCACTGGTCGGTGCGGACTTGGTGGGCCGAAGGACCTGTTTCTGTGCTGTATCTCCAATTTTTTTAATTTTTTTTTACATTCGTCAAATGTTGAGGGCCTTGAGGATCAAGATCCTGTTGCAATTTTTGACAACCAACTTCATTATCTGCAAAACCACCCACTTTTGTATCATCTGCGAACTAGCTAATTGTACCATGTATGTTCTCATCCAAATCATTGATGTAGATAACAAACAGTAACGGGCCTAGCACTGAATCCTGAGGCACAACACTAGTCACAGCCCTCCAGTCTGAGAAGCAACTTTCCATTATCACCAGGGCCGGCCTTAGGAGGTGCGGGGCCCAATTGGGAAAAAATTTAGTAGAAATATAAATAAATAATTATAAATGAGTCACGTGTCGTGAGTAACATGACAATTCGGGGGAGAGTTCCTTTCACAGCGTGTGGGGAGTCTAGCCAGGGGTAAAGTTGCGAGGATGGAAGGAGCGCTGAGAAGGAGAGGGTCGGGTTCATGCCAGTAACACTCACCACTGCCGCGGCGCTCCGGGCACGGAGCCACCACATTGTGGCCGGGGAGGGAAGCAGCTCGCCTACGAGTGGCCTCCATCACCGGACAGCGGAACCGACTGCCATCTCAGCGCCTTCTGCCGGCCCGCTCACAACTGGCAGTGCTCTCCCGTCTGAACAGTGAGGGGACCAGCTCAAGAGCAAATATCAGAGCGGAGTGGTCAGCGGGTGATGGATAACATCACAGCGGGCGGTGGAGCTTACTCTTGTGTCAGCGCGAACAAGGGATCAATTGAGGTTACTCGCCCTGACATATGGAGTAAGCTCCACCGCCCGCTGTCCTGTTATCCATTGCCTGCTGACCCGCTCTTGAGCTGGATGATCCCCGGTCAACCCCCTCCTTCTCAAACCTCCTGCCCTCCCCGCAACTTTACCCCTGGACAGACTACCCACACTCTGTGAAAGGAACTCTCCACACTCTTCCCCCCCCCCCCCCCCCCCCCCAGCCGCTTCCCACTTTACAGCCGCTTCCCATCAGCTGCTAGCAATGAGGGATAGACTTGGCTATACCTCAGTACAGTAACATCGTTCTTGATGTTGCTGTACTGAGGGATAACAAAGTCTATCTTTCTTGGCTAACAACCTAACCTTCGGCCTCCAAGATGCAGGTACATTGTTTAGCAATGTTACACAATTTTGAGATTTTAAAAATCAAGTCTGCAATTTTATCTAACTCTGAAGTTGGAGATAGACAAAAGCTGGAGTAGCTCAGCAGGACAGGCAGCGCAGCGACTCTGGAGAGAAGACCCTTCTTCAGACTGAACTGAACTCTCGTCGGTGAGAGTACTTGTGATTGTCTGAAGAATGATCTCGACCAGAACCGCAACCCTCTCCCCAGAGCCCCTGCCCGTCCCGCTGAGCCACCACAGACAGGGAGTTGAAGGTAGACACAGGGGGGTCCACCTTCAACTTCAGAGCCAAACAAAAAACACAGAGTGCTGGAGGAACTCAGCGGGCAAGGCAGCACCCGTGGAGGAAACATCACTTATCAGGAGCCGCCACGGGCCAGGACTCACTCCCCCCACCCCCCCAACAGAAAGGAACCGCAGATGCAGCCATCACCGCAAAACGTCTAAGAAGGAACTGTAGATGCTGGAAAATCGAAGATAGGCAAAAATGCTGGAGAAACTCAGCGGGTGTGAAGCCCTGTCCCACTGTGCGAGTTCACCCAAGAGCTCTCCCGAGTTTAAAAAAAAATCGAAACTCGTGGTAAACACGTAGAATGAACGTAGCGAGTACGTCGGAGCTCGGGACGTTTCAATGGACAATAAACAATAGGTTCAGGAGCAGGCCATTTGGCCCTTTGAGCCAGCAGTGCCATTCAATGTGAACATGGCTGATCATCCACAACCAGTACCCTGTTCCTGCCTTCTCCCCATATCCCCTGACTCAGCTGTTTTTAAGAGCCCTATCTAGCTCTCTCTTGAAAGCATCCAGAGAACCTGCCTCCACCACCCTCTGAGGCAGAGAATTCCACAGACTCACCACTCTCTGTGAGAAAAAGTGTTTCCTCGTCCGTTCTAAATGGCTTACCCCTTATTCTTAAACTGTGGCCCCTGGTTCTGGACTCCCCCAACATCGGGAACATGTTTCCTGCCTCTAGCGTGTCCAAACCCATAACAATCTTATATGTTTCAATGAGATTCCCTCTCATCCTTCTAAACTCCAGAGTGTACAAGCCCAGCTGCTCCATTCTCTCAGCATATGACAGTCCCACCATCCCGGGAATTAACCTTGTAAACCTACGCTGCACTCCCTCAATAGCAAGAATGTCCTTCCTCAAATTAGGGGACCAAAACTGCACACAATACTCCAGGTGTGGTCTCACTAGAACTCTGTAAAAACTGCAGAAGGACCTCTTTGCTCCTATATTCAATTCCTCCTGTTATAAAGGCCAACATGCCATTTCTTAGCGCTAAGGACAGGTACTCGGGAAACGTAATTCGTGAAGATTTTTCAACATGTCGAAAAATGTCCACATGTAAAATATACTCAGGATGTAAAAATGTTATACTTTTTAACACGTAGTCATGCCGTAGTAGCTCGTGAGTTTACCGTAGTAGGACGTGGTGTCCTATGTCACTATTGTATGTTCATGATGGAAATAAGAATACTCTGTATATTCATTACCTTTGAATTGTAGTTTTATGTAATCCTCCCATAATTTCTGAGTTCCATTTCACAATATCTATCAGACATACAGAATGTTGCAAGGTAATATCTTGCCCAAACTCAATTGTATCTTTCTATCTCAATAAATATCACAAAATATGCCATTGTTTCAGCCACATTATGACAAGATATAGATTGTAGGTTATTTGTTATCAGTCACCCCCATCCCAGAAACATCAGTACTTAAAGATGAACATTTGTTTTACTAATTTACGAGCATGTACCATAGGTTGATCCATATCCAACAAAATGTTGTGATAATTGCATAAAATGTATTATTGTCTAAGAAATTTGGTGTGGAATGATAATCCATCTCAATACTCATTTAGGCAAGTCCCAAGCTATAGATACTTTCCCCCCACCCCCAATCGCCCTCGCCGATCTTCATTGAACCTACCATTTGACTGATCTTTTACTCAGCTGCTGTAACGTTTCCTTCCTATCAAAATCTCTGTGTAGCATCTCTGTCCCAATCTTCCAATTCCCACTTTGAAATAAAATACAACCTTCGACAAAAATTTTGCAGCAGGATCGTTATATAATACAAATATATGGTATTTTATCCTAGCATCGCCCCCCCCCCTTACCACCACACAAGAAGCGTAACTTGAAGCATTTGCATTTGGAGAAGTTCGATACGGACCAGGAATGAAAATTAATAGCTATGAATCGATTAACAGCGAGCTACGAGGTTAGATTGAGACACCTGTCAGAGGGCTAAGAAACAATCCTGAGTTGATGGCGTATTGTTTTAAGTGAGCATTTTGCAGCGACCTCACCATATTCTGGTTAAATATTCTTTCACGGAAATCTCCTATTTCACTTTGAAATTATATTCATTTATAACCGTTTGTAACATCAGTAACCACCTTGATGTTCGTGCGTTAGTACCGGGTATGCTTGAAACTATTTATTGTAATGTACTGTATCTTTAAAAAAAACTATATCAACCAGGTATGAAAATTACACTGAATCGAACGATGATTCAAAATGCGTGGGAATCGACTAATCGCGATCCTGCTGCGAAATGTTTAAGTCGAAAACTATTTTATTTCAAAGTGGGAATTTGAAGATAGGGACAGAGATACTACAGAGATTTTAAGCTCTTGGGTGAACTCGTACAGTGGGACAGGGATTGAGGCAGCAACTATGGAGCGAAGGAAATAGCCGGGTCTGAAAAAGGGTTTCGACCCGAAACATTGCATATTTCCTTCGCTCATAGATGCTGCCTCACCCGCTAGGTTTCTCCAGCATTTTTGTATACCGCAAAACGTCAATGATTCCGGGAATGCCGAGAGAGCTAGAGAGAGGTGGGGAACGGAGAGAGAGAGAGCGCATGGGAGAGGGAGGGAGGGAGAGAGCGAAAGACAGAGAGACACAACGTGGGTCGGTAGGTAAATTGAATGACTAACCTGCACACCAAGAATGTCACCAAGAAGAAGTTCTCAATCATGATGGTGAGTTTTAAGAATACTCAATGTGTCATTAATGCATCAATCTATAACCTCAGTAAAATGTAATTATGTTTTGAAGAAGTGATGACGCCGCGTGAATTGTATTCAAAGGAACGCAGCGTCATAAATACTTCTTCTAAAACACAATTACACATTTACTGAGGAATGTGGATCGATGCATTGATGACGCATTGGATAACTACTTGTTAACTACTGGCTGTTAACACATCTGGCTGTTAACACATCGTTTGTGTCTGATGACCGTACAGCGCTTGTATTCCATGTACAAAACCATGTAAGTTTTGTAAAAAAAATCCGTATGGCGAATGTTTTAAAAAAAAACTTTAACAAAGCGAATTTGTATTTCCATATGAAATACGGAAAATTAACGTGGGGCCCCTCTTGGACGTGGGCCCAATTTGGAAAAATCGGTCCAATCGGCCTAGGGCCGGCCCTGATCATCACCCTATGCTTCCTTCCATGGAGCCAATTTTCAATCCATTCAGCAAACTCTCCTTGGATCCCATGCGATCAAACCTTCCAGAGCAGCCTACCATGTGGAACCTTGTCGAATGCTTTGCTGAAGTCTACAGCTCTGCCCTCGTCAACCTTTTTGGTCATATCTGCAAAAAACTCAAATCAGATTCGTGAGACACGACCTTTCACGTATAAAACATGCTGACTATCCCTAATCAGATCTTGTCCATCTATGCCTGTATATCCTACCCCTCAGAATACTGTCTCGTAACTTTCCAACTGAAGATGTTAAGCTCACTGGCCTACAGTTCCCAGCATTTTCCCTGCAGCTCTTCTTGAATAGAGGCACATTTGCCACCCTCCAGTCTTCTGGCACCCCTCCTGTATTTAACGAACACTGGTAAATTTGGTTTTAGATTTGATTAAATGAAAACCATTTTGATGAGATACAGTGAGTTGGACTTGCCAAATATGAATATTTTAACGGTCTTCGGGGAACATGCATGGTTGCATGAGTCTACACAAAAGACAACATTTGGTTCTTTCCGGACTAACAGCTGGGACCCATCGCGGGGACGGAGTGACGCAAGGACGCAGCCGTGTGAACCGGGCGGACAGGGACGGAATGACGCAGGGACGTAGCCTCGTGACCCGGGCGAGGGCGGGGGCGCAGCCGCGTGAGCCGGGCGGGGACGGAGTGACGCAGCGGGCGAGGGCGGGAACGCAGGGACGCAGCCGCGTGAGCCGGCGGGCTGGGACGGAGTGACGCAGGGACGCAGCCGGGCGAGGGCGGGGCCTCGACGAGGATGACGCGAGCGGCCGGAGGAAGGTTCTGGATTGGGCCGGCCGGCTGTGTGACGCGCCGGGCGCAGTTGAGGGGTGGGGGAGGGGCGCGCAGGTTCAGTGTGAGCAGCGAGTGACGGGGCAGCAGAGCAGCCGGAACACGGGGCAGAACCACGTCCGCCGCACGGTCACTAAACCCAGCGCGCACGTCGAAGAGGAAGGCTGATCGGCCATGGCATCGGCAGGAGAGTGAGTGTGCACCGGGGTCGGGTTGGGTGGATGTGCCGGGAAGGCGATGTTTGTTCCCCACCCCTCCTGTCGTTCAAGGCCGGTAGGCCTCAGGCTCGTACACTGCAGTGTTGAGGGAGAGGCCGGGCCGTCCAATTTCACTGTGTCATTCGGGCCTAGGTGCCAGCGCCGCCCGCTCTGCGCTTCGCTGGGCCCGGCCGCCCGTTTCCCCGTGCCCGGAGCGTCGGCTCGGAGGGAGGGGGGAGGCGGTCACGTCGGGCCGCATCCACCGGGATGACGAGGTTTTTTTTGTAAGGGCCTAGTTCACGGGGCCTCGAGGTGTTTCCTCGATCGCTGCTCGACATCTCGCAGGGATCGTGATCAGTGTACTCTAAATAATTAAAAAAAAACACACATTTTCCAAATCCCATGCCTGTGTTTGCCCGGTCATATATTTCATATTTCGCTGCTCTTGACGCCTGACATTTAAAAATGTCACATGCACTGGTGGACGGAAATAATTAGAACGGATAGAAAGGAAAATAACAATTTATTTCAGTTTCGGTTTTATTGGGAATCTACTCCTGTAGTTCCTCTTTAAATAGCCATGACACCGTGATTTGGGGCAATCGGCGTTCGTATTTTATATGTACGAAAATATGTAAAGGAAATAGGTGTGACAAATTGTATATTTACACATCATGTATGTAAATTATTTTTGGTTGTATCAGTATCATTTAAAAAGGAAGGCTGTAGACGTTTCATGTTATGAGCTAAATGTTCTGTTGTCCATTCAGTTTCTCTATACATAGAAGGAAATTGAGGATACCAGACAGACAATTGTGGCACCCCATATTTATCGAGGAAATCTCCACCAACTTTTCTAATGTTGTATTTTTAAGCTCGTGTTGAGATTGTCTACTATGTGGGCATGCATATCTTACACCCCAGTTGTCTTCCAGATAGTGGAGATGATCATATTATGGTAATCTTAGTTCTTTTGCAAAGTTTATTATTCACAGTCATTTTAGTGAATAATTCCACCCAAATGTAATATACCTAGATTTAAAAAACTCTATGTGCCTGGACTTGCCATGCTAATCGTATAATGGTGTGCTTGTATAGCAGTTTGCAAAGCTTTCCAAATAGAATTTCCCATAGTCTCCTTTTACAAAGATATTAACGGTATCGCACTACTTTTTCTGGATGACTTGTCCGTCACATTATTTCCTTCTGTATGCTGAAACAACACCTTAGCATAAATTAATCAAATTGATTATTTACTTTAAACTTTCCTGAGTAACATTGAGTTGAATTCTAAAATTATCATTTGAATTAGATAAACCTCTTTAAAAATCATTGAATTGGCCAATAACTTTTGCAATTAAAACCAGAAATGCTGAGCAGGTCATTCTGGGTGTTTCCAGCATTTTCGGTATTTATTTCAGGTTTCTAATGTAGGCAATTTTTGGTTTTAATTACTTGAGGTTTGGCTGCAACAAATGGAAATAGCTTTCATGTTTCTCCCTTTGTTCAATTTTGTGCTATTCATTTATTTTAAATAAGTAATAATGAAAGGTCAAATCATTTTCATGCAGTCATTATTCCATCAGTTGTTATAAATCGACGGTGAATGACTGCAAGATTAAAACAGCATCCTAGTTTTGAGTGTGTCAAATATTTGTAGCATTTTTAATTTTGCAGAACTGGAATAATTTTTTACCATTATCCTCAAGTTGTCTCTTTTGATAGAGTATGGCTAACAAGGGTGCTGTGCCTCTAATCTAAAGCCTGCATTACCCTGGAATAGTATTTGGTTCAATTTATGGTGTAATATAAATTTCTTCAATATAGAATTGCTTAATTATTTTATTCAAGATCATGTTTGGCACCAACTCAAACAGCCAAATATCCACTCTTCATAATTCTGTTTCTGATTCCCTACCATTAGTAAAAAATATATTGATGGAGGAATGCGCTGGGATAGGCGATATGAATGCAAGGTGATGGTAAGTAGTGAGAAAGGTATATGCACAGTGGGGGGAGAGAAGGGACATGCACAATATGAAGTACTTTTCTTCCAGTTTGTGTGTGGCCTCACTCGGGCAATGGAGACCAAAGATAGGAAGGAGAGTGAAAATGGATAATAACCACCAGTCCTTGGTGGGCAGAGCGCTAGTATTCAGCAAATCGGTCACCTTGTCTGTTATAAAGGTAGTCTCCCATTCTTGTCATTAGTGACCTGTCAAAACAATGCCAGAATTTTGAAAGAGTCTGTCATTGTTATCAGCAACAGGAAAAATTGAAAAAGTGTGGCGGCTCCCAAGGGCCGGGCTATTCCTCTATCGAACCCCTCGGCACGGGAATGAATTAGTCCGGGGGCGGCCCTTAGCTTCAGGGATAAAGGCCAGGGGTTTAGGCGCGATTGTTCTCTTGTAGACCCGACTGGACAAGAGAACAACAGCTAATAAGGTCGGTGGGAGCGCAGCAAGCCGGCAGCGTGTTTTTTAGTGTGTCCTAATGTGTGTTTTTGGTGTGTCTTGTGTGGGGGGTGGTGTGGGGGGGTAAGGGGGAAACCGTTCGGTCGCCTCCTCCACGGAGAGGCGACTTTTTCCATGTCGCCTCCCCCGTGGCCTAACATCGAGGATCGTGCGGCCTTTCCTGGAAATGCGCCCGGGGCTTCAGCGGCGGGCGCAGCGTTGACTCTCGTCGCGGAGCGGGCGAGCCCTCGCCGGAGGGGAGTGATCCGTTCGCTGGCCCACAGCAGCCTGAAGCTGTGATCTGCGGAGCTCCAGCTGGCGCGGCGGCCGCAGCCTGCGATCCCTCGGAGACCCGGGAGGAGAAGAAGCTCAGACCCGCGGGGACTTACCATCAGGAGCGGGGTCCCTCGCCGGGGACCCCTGGAGAGGAACTCTGACCGCCGGCCCTGCGGTCTGCGGTGCTTCTGGTTGCAGCACGGCGGGGACTTTAAATCTTCGACCGCCGGCCTGCGGCCTACACCAACCTGAAGCCGCGGTTCAGGACTTATCTGGACTTTGCCTTGTCTGAACTTCTGGACTCCCGCAGCGGCGGCTGTGGAGGGTTGATGTCCTGACCACGGGGGAAAATGGAGGAGGACTGGCCAAATTTTGTGCGATGTTTGTGGTGGATGTTTGTGTTAAATTTTTTATTGTGTTTTTGTGTGTTTTTTCATTGAGCCGCTGCTGGAAAATTCATTTCACTTTGGTCGCGCTCCTGGATGGGCACACGCCGTGCCTAATGTTTGAATACACTTACCTGCATCTGCTGCCGACTGACATCCGCCTGCAGCTCACCGACGCCTCATTCGCTGACACCAGGGCCCTCGGCAGGCGCGCTGACACGCTGTGGATTGCGCGCCCGGATGATGTTAGCGTGCTGGCCGTCACTCCGGTAGTGCCCGATTTCCGCCAGTTGGGCAGGGGAGCTGTGTAGGGGGTGACAGCTGCGCCCCGGAGACCTGTGCGATCGCCCCCCCCCCCTCCCGCGGCCGTGGCGGGTACCGCACTTGCAGTCCCGCATTAGCAGGCTCCAAGCAGCACCGGCAGGAGGCACTGGTGATACTACTACCGGCGCTGGGGTGCCGTAGCACGACAATGCCGCCAGCCATGCATGTTCCCGGGAAATGCCGGGGCCGGCTGCCAATAGTCCCCGCGGCGGCCGGCCAGATTCACCGCCTCTTCGCCTGGGATCGGCACTCCGGGGGTCGCTTCCTCGTGGATACCGGGGCAGAGCTGAGCATCTTGCCCCCTTTGCTGGCAGACATTCGTTCCGGTAAGCGGGTGCCCGTCCTCACCGCGGCGAATGGCAGCCCCATCCGTACGTATGGGGCTCGCACGGTCCAGATCGTTTTTGGCTCCTGACGTTTTTCGTGGAAGTTTACCATCGCCGATGTCTCCCAGCCGTTGCTCGGTGCCGACTTCCTCTGGGCTCCCTCCCTCCTGGTGGATGTCAGGCGGCAGCGCTTGGTCCACGCTGTCACGATGGAGCCAATTGCGCTACGTCTGGATGAGCTGATTGCACGACCCCTGTCGTCCGTGGATTCCTGTTTTGCTCGGTTCATGTGGCACGGTCTGCGCAAGCAGGTAGGCCACTGGGCCCGCACCTGCATTCCGTGCCAGACGGCAAAAATCCAACGCCACGTCCGGCGCCCCTCCAGGAGTTCGGTCTACTGCGCCGCCGGTTCGACCACCTCCATGTGGACATTGTGGGGCCTCACCCACCGTCCCAGGGCATCACCCACCTCCTCATGGTGATGGACCGCTTCATGCGGTGGCCAGAGGCCATATCGCTGGCCGATACCTCGACAGCTACGTGCGCTCGTGCGTTGTCCGCACACTGGTTTGCTCGCTTTGGGGTGCCGGTGGACTTATCCCTGTAGCTAAGGGCCACCCCCGGACTAGTTCATTCCCGTGCCGAGGGATTCGATAGAGGAATAGCCTGACCCTTGGGAGCCGCCACAGGAACCCCATTCCCCCACCAGAACAGGAGGCACGAAACACACCGATGGGCGTACAACCCGACCGGACTGCGTACGGAAGTCGGCCGACAGAGGGACCGGCGGAGGGACAGGAGGAGGGAGCTGCGAAGGTGGTCGACCGTGGCTTACCGGTTGGGTGTGTGGCTGCACCGCACCACGGCCTATCACCCGCAGGCAAACGGCCTGGTGGAGAGGTTCCATCGGCAGCTGAAGGCACGACTCTCCGGCCCGGACTGCATGCCCGTGCCGACATTCCGCCCGCACATGCCATCCGCCCTGCGGGACTGCCCCTATGTTTTTCTGCGCCACGGCGCCCACCGGATGCTGCTCCAGAGGCCGTATGAAGGCCCGTTCCGAGTGCTGGAGCACGGACAGACAACCTTCGTGTTGGATATGGGGGGCCGGCCGGAGGCCGCGCCGATAGACCGGGTAAAGCCGGCACATTTGGACATTGACCAGCCTCGGCCGCGAGGTCGCCCCACTTCGCAGCTCCCTCCGCCGGTCCCTCTGTCGGCCGACTTCCGTACGCAGTCCGGTCGGGTTGTACGCCCATCGGTGTGTTTCGTGCCTCCTGTTCTGGTGGGGTAGTGGGGTTCCTGTGGCGGCTCCCAAGGGTCAGGCTATTCCTCTATCGAATCCCTCGGCACGGGAATGAACTAGTCCGGGGGCGGCCCTTAGCTACAGGGATAAAGGGCAGGGGTTTAGGCGCGATTGTTCTCTTGCAGATCCGACTGGACAAGAGAACAACAGCGAATAAAATATCTCCCAAAACACCTGGCTCCTCGCCTTCATTTCGGGCTTATTGTCGTGCCACAAAAGCATATTTTCTAATCAGTGAGTAATTGCAGAAGGATCCGATTTCCTCGTGCATGTATAACAAAGCGCTAGAGTGCTGTTGCAAGAACAATTGATGGAGTAAGGGTTTTTTTGTAACGGGGGATTGAATACAGAGGTAGGGAGATTATGTTTCAGCAACGTAGGGCATCAGAAGAGATTAACTGGAATGATACCTGGATTGGGAAGAATGTTTTATGAAATAAGATGGGACTGCTAAGAGGTTTTAATGTGGTGGATATGAAGGGGATGTTTCCTCATTTTGGAAATTCTCGACTAGATTTAAAAACAAGTGGTTGTCTATCTGAGAGAAATTGTGTTTCTGAACGTTTTGATTCTTTGGAGCTCCAAATGTGGTGGAAGAAGTGTCTTAATACTTTTGAAGATAAGGAAGTAAAAATTGTCACGGGATAATCAGGGATGGAGAATGAGGGAATAATTTGTTCATGCACGATGTTGATCATTTAACAGAGCAGGCTTCAGGGTCCTACTGCTGATTTCATTGTATGTCTTCCAGTGATCCTTTTTGATTATGTTTAGGTTTATTATTGTCATGTGCATTGAGGTACAGTGGAAAGCTTTGTTTTGCATGCTATCCAAATAAATTAGATACTATACATAGATACAATCAAGCCAAACTCAAGTACAACACATAAAGCAAAAGGAAAAGCATATGTACCCAATTCAACCCCTATAATACACGAACACTCTTTCTGTTACCAACACCCAGTTTTAATCACTTCACGTAACTATTAGTTACTTTCCCTTCGGTGAACAGTTGTAAGGCATTTATAGAATTTGCTTCCTTGATCTCTTTCCTCCTCTTTAAGACCCACCTCTGACCAGCCAATCTTTCGGTAATCTGTTCTAATATCTAATTACGTAATGTGGAGTCAAATTATATTAAAGTTGTTAAAGTGAAGAACCAGAGATTTGAACAGCGGGCGGGGAGGAACCGGGTGGGGGAGGTGGAAGGGGAGGAGGAGGTGGAGCAAAAGGAGGAATGAATAATCAATATTTCAGTTGGAGACACTCCCTCAGGACTAATCCTGATGCAAGGTCTTGACCTGAAATTTCAACAATTCCATTACTCCACCCTACCCCAGTTCTTTTTTGCTTCAGATTCCAGTCTTGAGTTCAAAGATTTTACTTTGTGCCTTTTCCCCCTAAGTACTGGAGAATGGATTAGGGACTCTATTTTTCAGGAGAATCCAGGGGCGTGGAGAACTTTATTTTTTGGATTATCTTCAGTTTTAGCTTAGTTTAGAGATACAGCGTGGAAACAGGCCCTTCGGCCCACCAAGACCACACCGACCAGCGATCCCCGCACATGAACATTATCCTACACAGACTAAGGACAATTTACCCAACATCAAGCCAATGAACCTACACACCTGTACGTCTTTGGAGTGTGGGAGGAAATCGAAGATCTCAGTGAAAACCCACGCGGTCACGGGGAGAACATACAAACTGTACAGAGAGCACCCGTAGTTGGGATCGAACCCGGGTCTCCAGCGCTGTAAGCTAGCAACTCTACCACTGCGCCACCTGGTTCGTTTAAAAAAACAAATTGTGTCTGCTTGGGGGGGGGGGGGGGTTACAACAACCTAAGGGATAGGGACAAAATGTGTAGGAAAGAACTGCAGATGCTGGTTTAAGCGAAGGTAGGCACAAAATGCTGGAGTAACAGGCAGCATCTCTGGAGAGATGGAATGGTTGACGTTTCTGGTGGAGACCCTTCTAGGGGACAAATTTGATTGCTGAACTGGGATGGGCCAAATACTGCCTGCATTATAAGTATAAATTGATGAAAGATATAGTAACATTGTAATTATAGTGGATGAATAAGTTGATATATATAATTTGACACAGCTATACATTTAAATTCCAAATATGGCCTGGAGATATGTTGAATCTTGCACATTTCAATGCGACTAGCTTGGACACATCAGTGGTAAAGGCAGTTCAGTTCATTAATGTATTTGTGAACTTCTGAAGCAATTCTCACAAATACCATTCGATTGTATAGGTAATGCAATTGATTCTGTTTATTAGCATGGCTGATTTGCTCAGGTAAAATGTGTAATTATTGGATGTGCAATAAAAACTGTCATCACTGAGTTGAAATGGGGGGTGGGGGTGGGCAGGGGGAAGAGGGCAGGAACCGATTTGGCCACAAAAGAGTAACAAATCTCGTTAAAACACCAGTTATAAATTTTTGTCCTGGATCCCCCACTGCTTAAATATCTGTCGTCTGTTATGAAGAAACTGTTATTGAACCTGGTGGTCAGGGTTTTCAGGCTTCTGCACTTTTTGATGATAGTTGTGAAATGAGAATGTTGCCTCACTAGTATGGGTCTTTGATGACATTGTTTTGAGCCAGCACATCGTATGGATCCCTTTGGTAGAGAGGTCAGTTCCTGTGGTAGTGTCTACCACTCTCTGTAATCTCCTTCATTCCTTGGTGTGCAAGTTGCTGAACCAAGTTAATATGTCCTCCATCGTACACCTGTAGAAGTTCAAGAGAGTATTTGTCGACGTACTGAATAGCCTATCAATCTTCTAAGGCAGTGCAGGCATTACTGAGCTTTCTTTGTGATTGTATCAATGTGCTGGGCCCAGGATAGATCTTTAGAGAGATGCATGGCCAGGAACTTGAAGCTGTTGACTCTCTGCAGTGCTGTCCCGTCGATGAAGATGGGCTTTGGGATCTTTAGCTAACCCTTCTGAAGTCAACGATCAGCTCCGTGGTCTTGTTGCTGTTGTTCTGTCACCTATCCACAGATTTTCATTCTCCCTCCTATACTATGACTTGTCATTATATGTTATTCATCCTACCCGTTCTTACATAGGAGTTTAAGAACCGTAGCTTTATCAGACAGACAGGTTATTTTGATTTTGTGACATCTTTATTAACGTTGCATATGGAAATTATTTACACAGATTTATTTTTAAGTGGAGATTGATAGGGGTTTGTTATTAGAAACAAAAAAATATTCTTCAGGCTTGGTTCAATCAACATTTTTCCAGTTTTTTCCTGAGCAATTTTTCGTCCTTAGCTTGAAGAAATGAGACAAAATAGAAATTGAAACATGGGAAGAGAGAAAATGTTGTAAATATCAGGATATGCCATGCTTGTGAAGAGAAATGGACAGTATTTCACATTTATCTGGTGAAAAATTAAACTTATAACTGGAAATGTAAAATTATTTGCATTGTTGAATTTGGGCTGGAATGCACTTAGCTAAAAATTGAGGTACTGTTCCTCATACTTTTATTGCATTTCTTTTTGATCGTGGCATGGTGAATTAAAATATCAGCAGCTGAAACTCAGGGTTGTTCCTCCCAACCTAATGGGGGTAATCAGCAAAGGGGTTTGTTTCATACCCCTTATTAAAGACATTGGTGCAAAGGCTTCATGTGAAACTTCCACCATTTACCTTTTCTAACTCAAATGTTTTTGAGGACTTCCATACACAAATGTGTGAATGCACAAGTCTTAAACTGCCACACAGCATTGTGGTTGTGACTACTTAAAATTTGGATACTTCCTGGAGCCTTAGCAACTATTTTTTAGTGGAATTTCTGATTAGAAAGCTCATTGTAGGCCATGGGCCGAGCATCGAAAATGTGTCTAGAATTTAACTTTCGTGACCCATGGTATGTACTTAAAATTTGGCACAGATTTCATAACTCGTCAGTGCCAAAAGTTGCACGCTAATTAATTAAGCTAATTAGAAAATTAGATCGAAAAGTAAGCGCCATCTAGTGCTCAATGCTCATTGTAGATGTGAGGCTTGTAATGTAAGGCAAAAACTCCGTGCTGTGGTCTATTTAAACCATATTATTATACCATATATATGTATGTGTGTATATATATATGTACACACACACACACACACGTGAATATGACTGGAGTTATATATAATATATAAAAATAATATAATGAATATAATTGTTAGTGTGTATGTTGAGTGAGACTGCCGCAGAGGTCCTGGGTTTCACCGGCTCCTGAACCCGCCTAATTAATGGGTGAGGGCAGATCCTGTGCGTTCCCCGTTTACTGAACCCCGCTGACTGCCAGTGTGCAGAGTGGGGTTCACGGCTGGGGGAAGGCTAAGGCATCTTCCACTGAGAGAAAAATGCCTAACCCTAACTTGCCCCACCCCCTCCAGAGCTGCCCACGGCTGGAGTTGGTGCCGCTTTTGGACCAGCTGTGGACTCAGCGCGCCAACCTCGGACAGCATGCCCTTCTGAATCATCATGGTGATGATGATGGGGAGCAACACTGCCCTTCACGCCGCCCGGGCTGCCTTTAGCACCCCAATAGCGCCGGCTCCGTCCGTCCGCCCACTCGCCTGCTGCAACGCTGGCCGGCAGCCCGACCGACCCCTCGCAGCATCCACTGGCCTACCGACAGCCCGACTGACCCCTCGCAGCGCCTACCGACAGTCCGACCGACCCCTCGCAGCACTCACCAGCGGGCCGACAGCCTGGCCGACTGACTGACCCTAACCCTAATCCTAACTCTACATTTTTATTTATCATTTTTATTTAACAGTTCACAACACAACTTTACAAAGCTAAATCAGTTGTAAAATATAATTATCAGCAAGGTTAGCATTACCTTTATTCCTTCAAAACCGTGTTATTGTTTTGATGTTATTAGGAGGCAGCCATGATCCCAGAGTGCTCGCTGCCTCGTTAGCATGAAACGAAGCGCGTGATTGGTCAATTGGCGTCTGACTCAATGTCAAAGTGCTTTGATTGGACAATTTGTACTCGGAAAATTTGAGTTTTTCTCATTTTAAAAATATTTGCAGGTTTTGTTCTTGACGAGTTTCAGGTATGATTTCTATAATATTTTTGCACAATGTTATAAATACAGGTAGATACGTGATTTGGGTCACGAAATGAAACGAAAAAAGCACCTCGGCCCACGGTCTATTGTGGGTTTAAAGTTTGATCTGACTTCTGGGTCTAAGCTGCCTCTATTGTAACTCGATTGTAATCATTTATTGTCTTTCTGCTGAATGATAAGCATGTAACAAAAGCTTTTCACTGTACCTTGGTGACATGACAATAAACTAAACTAACTAATCTAGAAAATGAGGTGATTCTGGGATTTTTTTTCATTCTCAATTCTATTCTATTCCCGTGTATGGCCGAATAAGTTTTATTTCTTTAATGCTGTTCTGAAATTGGTGCAGAAATTTATTGAATATTGGCCAGATAAATATAAATATTTTATTTTCATCTTAAGATTGTGTAATATGTTACTGATCCATTTGGTGGGTAAAAATATTGCCATATGTCCTACTATAGATCTTGGTAATCTGCCACATATATGTTGGGAAATCTGAGGCTAACATTATGTATTTACCAGAGAATGAATTTTGCTGACCCTCTCATTCTGCTATCTTTCCAAGAAAAAAAATGTTCTGGGCATTTTAGATCTTGCATGCCATCATTTTCCAACTAAGTATCCAACATTAGCTTGTGACATCAATTTATTTTTGCCAACTACGTAACTTCCGGAAGTGGCGGCGCTGTCGAACAGCAGCGGCTCGCCTGCAGTCCGTCTGTTTTTACTTTTGTTCTTGTTTTCTTTTGTCCTGTTTTAGTTAAATTTTAGTTTATTGGGTTGTGTATGTGTGGGGTGGGGGGGTGAAACATGATTTTTGTCTCTTCCTTCGGGGGAATGCGACTTTTTCTTGTCGTATCCCCCTTCTCTGCCTCCGTCTGCGCTGAGGCCTAATGGCGGAGCTGCCGGCCTCCAACTGCAACCGACCGACCTCGAGGCCGGCTGCGGTGGCGTTCCGGCGGTGGCGACCGAGGACACTGGTGGCGACCTGAATCCGGAGGCTCAGCCGCGGGCCCGGTGGACGACATCGTCGGGAGCTTGCAGGTCACAGGTGGGTGACCTGTTTTTCTGGAGCTCCCGCAACTACAGCTGCGTCCGCTGGACTGGAGGGCGGCAGCTTCGGCCACCCCGGGCCGCGGAGTTTGAACCGGCCCGTCGCGGAGCACGGATTCAGTCGCGGGACTGACTTACCATCACCCAGCGGGGTCACAACATCAGAAGCCTGGATCGCCTCAGCGCAGAGGGAGAACAAAGCGGGAAGAGACAGAGACTTTAAGACTTTTGCCTCCATCACAGTGAGGAGGTGCCTGGTGAACTCACTGTGGTGGATGTTAATTTGTGTTTGTTGTGTGTTTTGTTATTTATTATTATATGTTTGACTGCAGGCAACGAAATTTCGTTCAGACCGAAAGGTCTGAATGACAAATAAAGGAATCTCTAATCTCTACGTAGGAGAATGTGCTAGAAATTTTGTTTGAAAACTATATTAATTACTGCTTGCTGCATTGGAGTTGTCTCTTGAGGTCATAGTACTAAAGTGGAGACTAGTGGGTTTGTAAAGCATTTGTCAGATCAAATTGTTTATATAATGTTCCATCTATCCTTTTTGTTGTTTGGAAAGTATCAAACGTGTTGAAAAATAGTATCCTGGTTAAAAAAGGCTTCATCCTTATTTATTTATCTTTACTGTGTTTACAACTTTATCTGGGTGTATTCTTTATTTAATATGTCTGAAATACTATCTGTGCATGCATCCCTGTGTTACGAAGGGGTCGTGTTCCTAAAAAATGATCCATATTTTTATTTTCACTCGTACAAAACTGCGTCAACTGCACGTGAAAAAAAATTGTTCATTTACTTTTATTCCATGTAATTCCTGGTAATTTGCTTATCACTTGTACCTTAATTGATACACGTGACAATAAAAGATCTTTGAAACCCTGTTAGTGAATTTCCATTACCGAAAGCTGTAGCTTGGGGATCGCCTGTAAATACACTGGAGGAAAGACTATTACCGATATCTGAAGTTATAATTTCTAATGAGAGACAATGGAGAATGATAACATTTTTGGAATAACCTTTTGTCAAATGCATATAATGACGACTATTGACAAACACTAAACTGTATCTTGATTCACAGTATCTTAAAGCTGTATTCATTATTCAGTTCAGTATATTAGTAGCAAAGCTAATAATGCCATTTATAATTTCTTCCTTGATGTTGTTTAGAAATTTCCAATGTATTTAGTTGGAAGCCTTTGAATTGTTGATCTTAAATGCTAATGTAATTGAATGTATCCTGAAATTTAAGCAGTGGAATCCAGCATGAAATACTTCATGGTGTTAGGACAATAACCTCTCCCTCAATATCAGCAAGGTGAAGGAGCTGGCGACTTCAGGAAGTATGGTGCAGTACACATTTTCGCCAACATCAATGATGTGGAAGTGGAAATGGTTGAGAGCTTCAAGTACTTGGCATTACTACTACCATTGATCTGTCGCAGACCAACCACATTGGAATGCTATGTGCTCTGTTTCATGGAGACATGGCCCACCCTCAGCTCCCCAAATTCAGCTCTATCTTCCAAAGGCAGTGATTGAAGAGTGCAGTCTTAGTGGTGAGGACTGCACAGAGCTCATCAGGACAGGCAGCGAAATGACTGCAGGGTTTCAGTCAGTAGAGTGAGCGATAGCGATGTTCAATGACTCGGCAATGGAACTGAACGAGTGTGTTTCCATCAGACTCATCTGAGTGTTTCGGCAAATTTGATGTGCCACCAATGACTCTTACAACTTCTACAGGTGACCATTGAAAGCATGCTGTTGGGATGGATCACAGCTTGGTTTGAGAACCGTTCTGTCCAAGACAGCAAGAAATTGCAGAGTTGTAGGTGTAGCCCAGTCTGTCACACAGACCAGACTTTCCACCATTGACTCCACTTCATGCTTCCTTGGAAAGGGAGACTTGTCCCACCTCAGTCATTTTCCTTCTCCCTGCTCCGATCCAGCAGAAAGTACAGAAGCTTGAAAGTGTGCACCACCAGACAGAGAATAGCTTCTTCCCCTCCATTATCAGACTTCTGAGCGGTTCTTCCATGAGCTGGGGTACTGTCCATGTCACCTCTACCTCACTGAGGACACTGGACTTTGTGTATGGAACTGATGATGCTCTACAATGCGCCACAATACTGCAAACTCGTCTAACTGACCATGTTCCCCTTTACTCTATCCATTAAACTTGAGTTTGATTTGATTGTATTTATGTATGATATATCTGATCTGGTTGGATTGCATATAAAACAAGCTTTTCACTGTACCTTGGCACACATGACAATAATAAATAATAAATCTAAACTTTTTTATTTTGTAGGATTAAATCTGATGATTTATCAACTGCTATTCTGAAGCAGAAGCATAGACCTAATCGATTAATTGTCGATGAAGCAATTAATGAAGACAACAGTGTGGTTTCGCTGTCTCAGGTATGCTAATAATTATGCAGTAGGCTAAGATGCAAAACTAACACCTCTCTCCCCCCAGGTTCCCCATATTTGCTGAGTGCTGAAATGGTGTTTCAAAGGAACTTCATAATATTTAATGTAAAGGGTTGTTCATTATTCGTGACCTCAACTGTTTTACTAGCTAATACAACCCCCCCACCAATCACATCACACACCATTCACATCATTTTGGAAATTTGAATTTCTAGCGCTCTGCTTTTTATTTTGGATTTCAAAATCTACATTTTTAATCTACTGTCAATTTAATGTGCAGCAGTGGCAAACTTGGCCATTTCAATTTGTTTAGCTCCACCTTCTCTTCAGTGTATTAGATCACGCTGCTATTATGGAGCAAATAAAATATATTTTTTGCATGAAATATAAAGATTTCAGTAGCTTGAGCTTTTGTGCTACTGTTTTGTATAGCAAACCAAATTATATTGTGCTATGAGGTGGGTAGACGAGTGGGTCTTTTTCATGGTCAATTTTGCCTAGAAATTTAAATGTTGAATAAGGTTCATATTTTGATAGCTGGCTACTGTATAAGGCAGAAGTAAACTTTCTTTGTAGAATTTTATTGGCTGCGCTCACTTGCATGACAAAATTATATTTTACCCAGACTATCACAGATTATGGTAAAAATTGTCTTGGACTGATTTTAAAAGTGCCCCATAACTGTAACAACTAAATGTTTTAAACCCTTCAAATTTGTGTTTGATATTTTGACTCCAAGCAGAGAACTTCATCTTGGTATCTGCTGTTATCAATGCTCCTATGAAGTTTTGGTTCACAGAGATGCTTGTAATCTGCTTTAAATTGTTGTTGAGATTCATAGATCTGTGTCACAAAAACAGCAAGTTTTCTAAAACAATTATTGCCACAGTTCCCTTTGATTAAATAGCATTTGATGCTTCTTTTTTTGACCAAGAGAACGCTGTTGGCAATTGAATGCAGGCTATCCAAGATAACAAATGGTTTCTGTTTTTACAGATGTCCATAAGTCAATTTCTGTAAATTGGAAAATACTAACAAATCATTATAGTGACCACACTGCCACAATGTTGTAACAAATGGCATTAAACGCATGAGATTGATAAGAAAAATTAAGTGGACAGAGAAAGGAAATGAACTAACAAACACACCCCTTTTCCTCTTTCTTGTTGCTCACTTAGATACACGCCCATTTCTCCCACATTCCTGCCACTTATTCTCCTTCCTCATATACCCCTTCATCTAGCTTCACATTTCAAGCCATCCGCAGAAAGCAACTGGTCCAGATAGTGTCCCTGACCGCATCCTCAGGATCTATGTGGATCAGCTGGCAGAGGTATTTGCAGACACCTTTAGCTTCTCACTCCTCCATTCTGAAGTCCCAACCTTCTTCAAGAAGACCACCAGTGCCAAAGAAAAGTATGGTGGAGTGTCTAATGAGTACCATCATGTGGCTCTTGACATCCACCATCATGAAGTACTTGGAGAGACTGGTGAAGGCGCACATTAACTCCAGCATCCCAGCAAGCCATGATCCACTGCAGCATGGTTCCCATTGCAACATGTCCATTGCAGGTGGCGTCTGTCGAGCCCTAAACTAATCTCTGGAATACCTAGACAACAAGGACCTCCTACATTAGACTTCTATTTATACACTACAGCTCTGCTTTCAACACCTTAATCCTATCCAAGCTCATTCCAAACTCGTGGATCTGGGAATCTGCACCCCTTTGCCATTGGATCTTCGACTTTCTGACCCACAGATCGCAATCGGTGAGGATACGTGATGACAACCCCTCGCAATAATTCTTAACATTGTAGCCAAGCAAAGATGAGTTCTCAGTCCCCTACTATACTCAACTCCCTATACACTCATGGCTGCATGGCCATAATTTGGTTATAGCTCCATCTGCAAGTTTGCAGAAGACACCATTGTAGTTGGCTGAATCACAAACCATGATTAGACTGGGAGCAGGAAGAGGTAGAGAAGTTAGTAACGAGGTGTTGTGGCGATAACCTTTCCCTCAATGTTAGCAAGACGAAGGCACTAGTTTTTTGTTTTGGGAAGAATGGTGGAGTGCATTTCCCAATCCGCAAGTCGAAATGGTTGAGATCTTCAAGCTCCTTACCGTTAATATTACCAATGCTCTATTGTGGATCAAGCACATTGAAGCGACAGCCATGAAGGACCGCTGACCTCCTTGGGTGATAAAGGAAATTAGGCATGCCCCCAATGACTCTTACAAACTTCTACAAATGCACCATTGAAAGCATATTGTTCGGTTGCATCACAGCTCGGTTTGGGAACAAATCTGCCCAAGACTGCAATAAATTGCAGAGTATTATAGATGTAACCCAGATGGACCAGACTCCCCATCGTTGACTCCATGTAGACTTCATGCTGCCTCGGAAAAGTAGCTAACATAATTGAAGACTTGTCCATCCCAAAGGGCACAGGTTTAAATCGGTGGGCGGCGCGACTTTCGTCTGCAGCGGCCTCTGCAGTCCGTCTGTCTTTTTATTATTTTTGTCTTGTTTTTATGTAGTTTTTTATTATTTTTTTTGTCGGGGTATGTGTGTGGGGGGGTGGGGGGGGGGAAACTTTGAAATCTTTCCGCTGCACGGGAGACCCGACCTTTTCTTTGTCGGGTCTCCGTTGTCGTTGGGGCTGGGCAACGTGGAGCGGCCTCCAGCAGGAACGACCTGGGGCTCCCGTGGAGCTGCGGACTACTCACCGTCGCGGGGCTGGCCGAGTCCGGAGCGGGTGGAGCTGTGGTGGAGCGCTGCTGCTACCCGACCGCCGGAGATTCGGAGGCTACAACCGCGGGTCTGGCGGACGGCAACACCGGAGGCCCGCGGGTCCCCTGGTGGGAGACCGCTTTTCGGGGCTTCTGCAGCGGCGACTTCTCCCGCCCGAGTTGCGGGGTTGAAGCGCACCTGGAGCGGGGCTTTATCCCCCCGCGCGGCTTGGAATGGCCACCGGACTTTGCGGGCGCGCGCCGGGGCTCTTACACCAAGACCCGGTGCGCGACCTTGCATCACCCGGCGTGGCTTTAATGGCTGCGGGACAATGGCTGCGGGACAATCACCATCGCCCGCCGGGGGCTTTGACTTTGACTCTGACATCGGGGGGGGGGGGGGGGGAGTGCAGTGGAGAGATACGTTTTTTTGCCTTCCATCACAGCGCTGTGATGGATGTATGTGTAAATTGTGTTGTGTCTCGGGTCTTCTTCGTTTTGTATTGTATGGCTGCAGAAACGGCATTTCGTTTGGACCTCAAGGGGTCCAAATGACAAATTTGTCCAAAAGACAAATAAATTGAATTGAATTGAACTTGAAAGCATACACCGCCAGACTTGGGAACAACTTCTTACCCTCTGTTATCAAGGTTATGAATGGCTCCTCCATAATCTAGGCACTTTCCAAGTCACCTCTACCCTATTGCAGACATTGAACTTTGTCTATGGAACTGTTGCACTACAATGCTGAGAACTAGATTCTGCACTCTGTATCTTCCCCTTTGCTCAACCTATTGTACTTGAGTTTGAATTGATTACATGTATGTTTGGTATTATCTGATCTGATAACTTGGAAAACAAAGCTTTTCACTACCTCAGTACACGTGACGAGAATCTGTTTATCTCACCGCATTTTGTCCTTTCATTTCTGGCTTTTTTCCAACCATCTCCCAATCAAACCACCCTTGCCTATATCGACCTATAACTTACCAGGCTTTGTCCCACCCCTATCTCTCTTCCAGCTCTCTCCCCCAATCAATCAACACCCATCCATGTTCTCCAGAGACGTTGCCTGACCTGCTGATTTTCTCCAGCACTGTCTCTTTCTAAGGAAACTCATTCTGCCATTTGTGGAAACATACACGTATGTTTTGTCTGGATAGGATGCAAAACAATGTTTATTGCGAGATATACCAACAATTTATATTTTTGTACTCATGTCAATGACAAACCAAGATGAACACATATATTGGTATACCAATGTATGTTGAAATGTTAATTTAACAATATATTGTGGGAGCTCGTTTGTATATAGTGGTGTCCTTTGGTCAGGCGTTCACAGACATTCAGGGGACAGCCTGTATTATCTGTCATGTGGCTATGCTGCAATTGTGCAAAATGGTTTTTCTGTGCCTTTTGGGATGTTTGACACAAACAATTCAAACTTTGATGTCCTAACAGCTAATCGCAGACTTGGTGACATCCAAGAATGCTAACATGGCATAAGACTGAAGATCAAAGTGATTATGACCTATGCCACAAAATCTTTTGGCAACAATTTCTTCTCTTAGTTTTGTTTGCATCTAAGAGAATATTCCACAAACTAACCTATTCATGTGCTTTTGTATTTGCATAACGTACGCCACAAAGCCAATATTTGTACTCGTGCAAATACCCGTTCCAAGGTCTGCATACTAAAAGTGATCCATTGTTCCTATTTTTATGGAACTAGTATGGGTGAAATGAGCAAAATGCACATGGAAAATACCTATCTAAGATTGCTAATGAGATATTGTGCCCATCCTGATGGGATTATTTGTGTTTAATGCAACATTTTATTTCTCCTCAAAATATATTTTAGAATTTTTGTTAAGAAATAATCTACAATTTGGTGTCGTTTTTAAATAACAAATCTTTATTTTAGTTTTGTTATCCCCAAATATCCCCTTCGATAGTGTGCAGTGTTACTGTTACAACAAATTGCAAACCAATATGCACGTTGCTCACTTTGCAAACATTTAGCTTGCTTGCACAAACTTGATCTAAATCTAGAATAGCAGCTCCTAATTGAGAGAAGATGTTTGGAAGTATACTGAATTGTAATCTGGTCTATTAGACCATTCAGTATTTCTTGGGTGACATATTTCCTCAATCATATTTAAACATATACAAACAAGAACACATTTCCAAAACTTAAAAGTGCAGTATCTATCAGTGGGAAAAATAATTGAGACGCGATCTGTCAAGATACTGTATTCATCCTTTTATGATGTTGACAATTAGCTTGACCTTTCTGATTCAACCCTGAATACTTTGTCATTAAAAAAAAGTACTCCAATTATTGTATGATGGCATTGTGACCAATCAGTTGTTAAATCTGTAAGAACTAAATTCATCAAATTGTTTAAAACCTGTTTTCAAATAATTATTAAAGAAATGCTCATTCCAGCTTTTTTTGGAAACTGTTCAGAAATCGTTCTTCAGTTTCTTCACTTTAGTGAAGACTTATTGATTGTAAGTAATCTCATCATGCATCTTGCCTGGAAAGCAATTATGTGTGAAACGTGATATGTCTAGTTTGTCTGTGCACATTTATGCCTTTCTTTCATGTAAATGGCTCAAATGTCATAGTTATGAAGACATTTGAGTGAGTAAGATGAAACCAAGTAAAAGCCTAGGATGACATTTGGTTAGCAGGAATAAAAATCCCCATTGGGAAGTGAAACAGCGAATCGAACGTCAAGTCAAACACAGTTTAGATTTATAGTCATACAGCACATAAACAGTCCCTTTGGCCCAAGCTTGCCAATTGCCTCACTAACCCTTTCTCACTGTCATCACTTTAAGTGAATTATGTATTATATATCTCTATTCTACAACATTATCCAGGGCCTACCATTTACTGCGCAAATCCTGTCCCAGTTTAACTTGCTGAAATGCAGCACTTTACACTTGCCCATGTTGAGTTCCAGCTGCCATTCCTTGGTTCCCTTTCCTCAGTTGATTTAGATCCTGTTGTATGACCACCTTCACTGTCCACCATACCACCAATACCAACTTTGGTGTCATCAGCAAGTTTGCTTGCCATGAAAACAACATTGCCATCCAAATTGTTAATACAGATGACAAACAACGGTGGACTCGGCAGGAGTCCCTGGCAAAAAAAAAAAAAATAGACACATGTATTGCCCCATCCAAGCCCTTGGCACTATGGTATTCCCTGTCAATAGTAGGGAAGTTGAAGTTGCCTTCTATTACAATATTATTATTATTGCAACTACCTGTGATCTAACTACATTTGCTGCTCTACTTCCTGCAAACTATTGTGGAGTCTGTAATGCAGTTCCATTAAAGTGATACCCCTGAAGCCTAAATGAATCCTCTCAAAGTACTGCCATGATGCTCTCCCTAATGAAAAACAAACTTCCACTTCTATCATCCCTGTAGTGTCTATAACCTGGAAAGTTAAGCTGCCAGTCTCTTGTTTTTTTTATGCAGACTAACTCCATGTATTTTGAAAATTATTTTGACCCGTTTTGGTTTGTCGTTTATGTGTGTGAGAAAAGCACAAAAACTTGACTTGATTTTGCACCCTTATTTTCCTTTTCCGTTTAACCTGAATCGTTTCAATTAAAAGTTGCATCAGAATGCATTGTAACAGCATGAGACATTTGACTGTCAATTGTCCATTAAAGTATTTTTCATTTATCTGACATACCGCTGACTTTTGTTAAAATAAGTTTCCAAAACTCTTACATAACACTAGGCAGTTGTAAATCTGCTGGAGATTTTGTGCATAAACCTTCCAGAGGAAAAAGAAATAGGAAAGGTGATTCAATACACATTCAGTGATCTAACTGAAAAACAAGCAAGAAGCTCATTAAATATTTAAAGCATGACATGCTTCAGAATGAAGATAGACACAAAAAGCTAGAGTAACTCAGTGGGACAGGCAGCATCTCTGGAGAGAAGGAATGGGTGACTTTTCGGGTCGAGACTCTTCTTCAGTCCTAGTTACAAAAGCTGCATATTGCAAATTTCTTGACATCAAGGAAAATGGAATGAATACATTATCCTAAAAATGACCTGGAATTTCTCCGAAAAGTGAGTACTTTGTTCAGTTTTTTGATGCCAGTAGGATCAGAAGACTTGCTTGATCCCACAACTTTCTTGTCTACCGCAGGCATGTTCCCTCTCCCTCTGAACCTTGGCGGATGGTATATAGTAACTAGTCAGTTTTGCTCCGTTTGGTTGCTGTTTGACTCCTGCTCCTTGGCATGAAAACATTATTGCTCATATAAGCGGTTTAACTTTCCAAGCTACAGCACTGCTCTGTCAACATTATGCCCGTTCATTGTCCAGCCTGAAAGTCTTGACCCCAGGTATGCCAGAGGTTGCCATTTGAGAATGAAAACAACCTGCAATTTCATTCCCCTGAGGATATAGCAAAACAGTAACATCAATTTTGTTTTGTTTTGATATTTCCAGGGAATTGTATGCGGCATGTTGTATGAGAAATGCTACATTTATTGGGAATTTGTTTTGTAACTCATTGCAGAAATATTTTTTTAATATGTAGTAAGAGTCCGACTATTGTGCCTTGTAGAGATTTGTAAGCAAATTAAAAAAATGCAAATAAAATACAACTTTGGAAAATATACTAGCATTTATTAATAGATCATTTTTCAGTGATTGTTAGATAACCCCTCAGCATTTTTTCTGTATGCAAGGTGATAAAAAAATGGGAGAATTTTTTAAATCATTTCCCAAGAAAAATCACTCTAGAAACAACAATATCAACTACAGAAAAAATCCTCTTGCAGCAACATAACCTCCAACTTGCTCATGCAATTTTGTGTTATCAGCTAAATGCTTTAACATTTTATTTTGCATTGGATGCTATCATTACTTAATGAGTGAAAATCTATAAATTTAACAGGCGAAGATGGATGAGCTTCAGCTCTTCAGAGGAGATACTGTGTTGCTAAAAGGAAAAAAGAGAAGAGAGACGGTTTGTATAGTTCTATCCGATGATACGTGCTCGGATGAAAAGGTTCGCATGAACAGGGTTGTGCGCAACAACTTGAGAGTTAGACTGGGTGACATTGTGAGGTAAGTGTGTATTGGAGAAAGGTGAAGCGCAACGTAGTGTGATAAGTCTGCCGACAAGGGAGGTGCCTTTGTAGTCGGCTGTGCTCACCTCCACTGTGCTGAGGCCAGATGCCAGCTCTCGCCACACCACATGTGGGGAGCTCCGACTGCCGGCCCTGCGATCTGCAGTGCTTCCGGCTGCAGCGTGGCGGGGTCTTTAGATCTTCGACCGCCGGCCTGCGGCCTACACCAACCTGAAGCCGCGGGGAGGCACTGATTCAGGACTTATCTGGACTTTACCTTATCTACTCATCTGGATGCCCGCAGCGGAGGGTTGAGGTCCCGACCACGGGGGCAAATGGAGGAGGACTGGCCAAATTTTATGCCTTCCACCACAGTGAGGAATGCTGTGGTGGATGTTTATGTTAAATTTTTATTGTGTTGTGTGTTCTTTTTCATTGTACCGCTGCTGGCAAATTCATTTCACTTGCACTTTATGTGCAAGTGACGAATAAAACTGATTGTGATTGTGATCACACCTACCCCTTGACCATGACCCCACAGACGAACACCAGGCTATCATCTCCCAGACTGTCTCTGATTTCATCACCTCTTGCAATCTGCCTTCCCTAGCCCTACACTGCCCACTTCTACCTCCTCCCCAAAATCCACAGAGAACTGCCCTGGCAGACCTAAGGTCTCTGCATGCTCCTGCCCAACTGAAATCCCTATTCCCCACCAGGAAGGTACCAAGGCCCACCATTTCTCCCTTGAACAGAGACCCAATCAATTTCCCTCTACTAACACTCCAGTACCTGTTGGAACTTGCCCTCACCCTCAATAACTTCTCTTTCGACTTTTCACTTTCTCCATGCTAAAGGTACAGCCATGGGCACTCGCATTGGCCCCAGCTATGTCTATCTCTTTGTTGGTTAGGTCGAACAGTCCTTGTTCCAGGTGTACACGGGCCCTATCCCCCAACTCTCTTTTCTGCTACATCGACTACTGCAATGGGGCTGCCTCTTGCACCTGTGCAGAACTCATGGACCATTAACTTCACCACTAATTTCCACCCTGCCCTCAAATTCACCTGAACTATCTGACACCTCTCTGCCCTTTCTTGATCTCTATGTCTCTATCACGGGATACACTATGGACTGACATCTACTAGAAACCTACCAACTTCCAAAGTTATCTTGACTACACTTCCTCCCACCCTGCATCTTGCAAAAATACTATCCCTTACTTGTAATTCCTCTGTCTCCGCTGCATCTGCTCCCAAGATGAGGCATTCCATATGAGGACATCTGAGATGTCCTCGCTCTCTAGTGCATGTGGTTTCCCCCCCCGACTGTCATCGATGGAACTCCCAGACGCAACGAGTTCCACTTTGCCGAACACTTACGCTAGGTCTGCCATGGCCTACTGGATCTCCTGGTTGCTCACCACATGAACTCCCCTTCCCATTCCCACACTGACCTTTCTGTCCTGGACCTCATCCATTGCCAGAGTGAGGCTACACGCAAATTGGAGGAACTGCACCTCATCTTTTTCTTGGGTAGCTCACAACCCAACGGTTAATTCTCTAATTTTAAGTAACTTCTACGAACACTCCCTCTCTGCAGTTCATTTTTATTACAACTTAGTGTGACTAGATATTTTTTGAAATTTTTTCACTCTTATTCTTCAGCATTCAACCATGCCCGGATGTAAAGTATGGCAAACGAATCCACGTACTTCCCATTGATGACACGGTTGAGGGGATTACTGGAAACCTATTTGAGGTCTATCTCAAACCATATTTCCTGGAAGCTTATAGACCAATAAGGAAAGGTAAACGTTTGGTCTGCTTGAAAATATTTTCTGAAACGTTTAAATTTCTCCACATAACTTGTTCTATCTTACTGACTTCTTGCCATTTTGATAGCAAGGTGAAAGGTTACAAACAAAATCAGAATTTTTTGGGAAATGTTCTATAAATATATTCCACAGATTTGCAAAAGTCTTTTGCAGAACATGATGATGACAACTAATTTGCCTGTATTTATTTTAAAGGTGATATTTTCTTGGTTCGTGGTGGAATGCGTGCTGTGGAATTCAAAGTAGTGGAAACTGATCCAAGCCCATACTGTATAGTTGCTCCAGACACTGTCATTCACTGTGAGGGTGAACCCATCAAGAGAGAGGTACACGCAAGATCTGATTCGGATTGGCCATTGTAACATTCTGTACACATGTGGGAAGTTTTCCTGTGTAGAAGATTGCGGTGCCATGGTACTGATCAGCAAACCTTCTCAGCTGATGGGTAAATTACTGCAGCTGTGTAGTAATTGTCAGTTTTGAATGCTGATGTTTCAGGACATGCAAATTGACTTTTATTTTAACTTCTTTATAGTTTTATTTGAGTAAACAAAGAACTGAGGTTACTCTAAAGACTAGAATTAAGTCATTTAAAAAATAAGAAAACATAATTTGCATTTGTTTTTAACTATATGATTGTTGAATGTCATTTTTAGTTTAGTTTGGAGATACAGCGTGGAAACAGGCCCTTCGGCTCACCGTCCAGCGATCCCCGCACATTAACGCTATCCTACACACACTAGGGGTGTGTACACATACACCAAGCCAATTAACCTACGCACCTGTACGTCTTTGGACTGTGGGGGGAAACCAAAGGTCTCAGCGAAAACCCACACGGTCACGGGAAGAACGTACAAACTCCGTACAAACAGCACCTGTAGTCGGGATCGAACCCGGGTCTCTGGCGCTGCAAATGCTGTAAGGCAGCAACTCTACCGCTGCGCCACCGTGTCACCCATTGTGTTGTGTAATGGTGCATCATTTAAATGTTCAGAAATGTTCAAAGAATGTTATGTTATTTTAACTTTGCAAATCATAAGATTCCATGCAGAAACCTTGTGACAGTTCACATCAATGATATTTTCTTTGACGAGGTTTAACTAAAAATGCTATTATTTTTGGTTCAATTTCAAGGATGAGGAAGAATCTTTGAATGAAGTTGGATATGATGATATCGGTGGATGTAGAAAGCAGCTTGCTCAGATCAAAGAGATGGTGGAACTGCCTCTTCGGCATCCTGCTCTGTTCAAAGCTATTGGTGTCAAGGTAGATATTATTTTTGTTTACATTTTTTAGACATTTAAAATGTGCTTCTGAAGGTTATGTTTAATTTGCTTTGAATTCAGTTCCATCCCCATTAGAGTATAAAGTATTATCCAAAGATAAAAACATCTTCATTTGCAAATACATAATTCAATGTTCAAAAGAACCTATATTTAAGTTACGAGACCTTTTTGTCTTTTTTTGTTCATATCAGATGGGGAGTTGAAACTAACAGTTTTCTATTCTCGATTAGACATGGAATGCTTTTTACTTGTTTGGATTTTTGCATTTGTACCAATACTGAAGCTGGTCAATCTCCAGGGCAAAGCAGTCTGCTTGATCGGCAGCTAGTTTGCCAACTTAAAATATGCACTTTCGCCACCGGTGCATTTTGTTTGTTTTGGGGTGCATTGCAGGAATTCTCCCGCATTACCTTAGCTGTGCCTTCTAAATTTGTGCATCCATAAGATTAAAGGCAAAATGTATGTCACTTCATTATTTTCATGTCTCTCACCATCCTGACATGGATGTACTGTCCAAATGTCAAAATCGTGGAGCTCCATACTTGCCTTCGTAGCACTTTCACAATATGCTTGACAATGGTTCACAATGACCTTTTATATCCTTCCTTGATAGATGAGCAAATAATGCTTGGCTTGCCTTTGGCTCCATATGAGAACATAGAAAGTCTGTTCTGTTTGGCTAATCCATTTTTACCCTCACATTTTTCCATTTCTCCTCATAATATAACCAGTTGATACCTTAAATGTCTAACTTTTTGACATGAATATATTCAATCTCCTTGACTCCATGAAAATGGTGGAACAGATGATTAGAGTAATCAATAAAGAATTTGATATGCTTGTCTTCATAAGCCAAGGCATTGCATACAAATGTTGAGACATGTTGCAGACATATGAAATGTTGGTTTAATTGCACTTGGATTATTTTATACGGTTCTGGGCTGCACTGCAGGAAGGATCTGGTATCAATAGAGTACAGAAGAGATTCACCAGAATATTGCTTTTAACGGAGTCTCAAATTATAAGGAGAGATTATTGGCTAGGTTGGGTTTAATCTCACTGGAACATTGGGGACTGAGGGGGTGATGTTGCAGAGGCATAGAAAATTATGAGGAACACCAAATGGATACCACCATTTTTCGCAGGGAAATCAAAAACTACAGGGCATAGTTTCAAGGTGATAGAAAAATTTGAGGGGCAAGTTTATCCACTAGGTGGTGATCATCGAAGCTCTCGACTAGAGGAAAACATTGTCTTGACAGTGGCATAGTGGCGCGGCTGGTAGAGCTGCCGTCTCACGGCGCGCTAGAAACCTGGCTTAGGTCCTGACCTTGTTTGCTGACCATGTAGAGTTTGCACATTCTCCTTCAGATTTCCTCTTGCATCCCAAAGACTTTGGCTTCTGTAATTTGCCCATAATGTGTAGGTAGTGGATGCAACCTGTTAATCCCCCACTGAATTTTGTGCTTCATTTAGGTTGTTCTCCCTTTATGTATTTGGTGAGTACAGGCTCAACTGTACTTTGTAAATCCTCAGTCTTGGGAATGAACTTTCTGCGCTGCCTCCAATGCAAGTACCTCCTTTATTAAGCATGGAGACCAAAATTCTATTTGGTTTAGCAGGCATGACCTCACTTGCACCCTGAAATACTACTATAATTACACAAGAAAAAAGGCTGGATGCTTGCATTGGTTACTTCCTGTTACATAGCAACAAATAGGTGCCGGAGTAGGCCATTCGGCCCTTCGAGCCAGCACCACCATTCAATATGATCATGGCTGATCATCCAAAATCAATTCCTGCTTTCTCCCCATTTCGCTTGATTCCGTTAGCCCTAAGAGCTATATCTAACTCTCTTGAAAACATCCAGTGAATTGGCCTCTACTGCCTTCTGTGGCAGAGAATTCCACAGATTCACAACTCTGGGTGAAAACCACATTGGGATGTTCTGTTAGTAATTAGTAAGGATGTGATTAGTGACCTGATTAGTACACCAAACTGAAATATTATTTATATTCTCAACTTATTCTCTTTTCTCAATGTAGCCTCCACGAGGTATTCTCTTGTATGGCCCTCCAGGAACTGGCAAGACCCTTATTGCTCGTGCAGTTGCAAATGAAACTGGTGCATTTTTCTTCCTCATTAATGGTAGGTTACTGCTGTATTATCAAATGATTGCTAAATGTCTGTGGCTTGAAAGGCACAAAGAATATGCATTTAATAAAACTTGATGCTTTTTGGTGTCTGTAAGAGTTAGGTACTAATGTATTTAAATTTAAATTAATGTGGTTTGTTTGACTTCACTGATTTGGACAATAGAAATGTGCACAAGGAAGCATATCACTTTATAATAGATATATGAAAATCATAAATAAATCTGTCTTTTGGTTAAGATTGTGTGGACGTTTCATACACTTCAGAAAATGAGGGTCAGAGGAATAATGGCAAGAAACAAAGATTGTTCTCTTTCCTGAATTGAAATATCGCTTGTGGTTTTAAATAACTTCAAACAAAAATTTGTAGATCATTTTCTTGATTTGATATATTATATATATATATATATATATATATGTCTGTGCTTATTTATTGCGCAGCACATATTTCAGCAATAGTGAGATTAAAGTGCATTGCAAATTTTTCAGTTTAATGCATTGGCTTTAGATTTGAGAATTTTCTTAATGGCCTCAATGGTTTCTTTTTTGTCACATGTACCGATACAGTGAAATACACATTTTGCATACAGCTCAGCAAAACTATCCCCGTACATAAGCACATCACACCGGTCTGTACAGAATGTGCAGAACAGCCTACTGAGTCTGTTTGCAAGAGGCACTATTTTACAGTTCCAGCTTCAGCTGGCTGCAAAGGCCTGCTGCAGCCATCGCCTCCATTTCCGTCATCCTGCGAACCGATGTCCCTCTCCTCACCTGGCCCTCTTCAGCCCTTGTTCCCCGGGGGGCACCTCCCGCTGCTGACCTCGACGGTGTGGAATGTAAGATTTTTCTGCAGCGGCAGCCTTCCCTCTCCGGGCAAGCCAGGCCTGCGGTTGGAATACAGCCGCGACTCACTATGCCACGGGGCCGAGCCCCAGGCTGCTGCAGGGCCTCCAGTGGCCTCCTCCACTGTCGAGGCCCTGCACTGTCTCCTGCTGCTGGTCCGCTTACCGGCCAGGCTCAGCAGCAACCTCTCCTTTCTGGTTCTCATTGCCATGGCAGCAAGCAAAGCCTGTTGTTGGGCATGACCGTGGTCCGTCAGGAGCAACCTTCTACCACGCGGCCCATGGTGACCATCTAGTAATTTGTATTAAATATTACAAACTACCTGAGTGAGAATTTTCGAGCCAAAGCTGAATTGTGATGTATTTGATCAGCTTGCTGAATTAGAACTCATAATATCTGCTGGGTCGTAATTAATGGGGAATGAAGTATCGTGTAATGAAATCTATTCTGCTATCCTTGTTTCAAAAGAACCAAGTTCTTGCCCATTCGCTCAACTTTTCCCCTTACGCTTTATTTTACACTGTTTAAGCATCCTGGCGTGTGTCTTGCACCATATGAATGGCGCATATCCAGTTTGGGGAGTTCAGCTAATTACAATATACCTATCTAGAAAAGCATTCTCATGGGCTGATAATGGCCTGTCTGAAAAACTGGAGAAAGGTCTTTTTTTTAACATCTATCATGCCACAACTCATCCAGCTGAGTTGTGGTATGATACTGTTCCAAATTTGTATGTTACTCAACAGCATTAATTCTGAGCATCATTTTGTGGTCACGATTTGTTTTTCAGGTAACAATATCTAATATAAATGCAGGTGGCGGTGGGGTGTGTGGGTGGAGGGTGATGTGCTTTACCAGATAATTAATATCCCATTATTGTACAATGCTGGACTCTATTTGGTTTCACAGCAGCTCCCTTTTGCCGTGACAACTGTCATAAATTTCCTCAACTTTTGGATGGCAGGATTTTTATCAAGAGGACCTTCCTCTGTGGATGTTTTAGGCAATATCATCCCAGTTACCGACCTTATAGTCAGCAGGTCAGTTTGTTGAACCTATGTGGAGTCTTATTGGAGATGCAACATTTTAGTTAATGTCCAAATTAAGCAAGTTTGTAAATGCATTCAAATTGTGACTTGCATAGAAATTGAGTATTACATCAGTGCTCCTGAAGTAAATTGGAGGTAAATCATGTAGATTCCTACTTTGATATTAGAGGGTGTGTGTTTATTGTGCGATCTGGCTTTGATACAGTCCTCGCATAGCCTGCTGATGGTCTGGAGTCATGCACAGACACTTTTAGCAAGGTGTTTAATTGTTGCTGGTACTCATTGATTTGAAGCACTGTATGAATTATTACTATTGAAAGATGGGTCAGGAGGAAAAAAAACTAGTACAGGTCAAGAAGAACCTCCTTTTTTGGACTTGGTAACAGAGTGACCTTTAGTAACAGACTGTTTTGTATTGGATAACAAAGATGATATTGAAAATAGTTGTTTTATCCATGGGATGTTAATTATAGGGTCAGCAAATTTAATTTCGACTTAATATGGGTGTGTACTGTGCTCTTCTGTATGAATTATCTATTTGTTATACAAAAATGAGTGTTTGATTTTGAAGTATAAGCAGGCTTTTTAAGCGGATCGCATGGTATTCGTCGTAAGATTTATTTTTAGAAACAATCATAAACAATTAAAATGTTCTAATCTTCATCTACTTCCCACCGAAAAGTTGAAATAAGTATTCATGATTTATAGGTACAGTGCAATAGAATCATATAGCACAACTTCGGCCCAACTTGCCCATGCCAACCAAAATGCCCTATTTATATTAGTCCCACATTTGGCCCATATCCCTCAACCTTTCCTATCCGTACCTGTCCAATTTTGTTACAGAACCGTTTTCAACCACCTACTCAGGCAGCTTGTCCCGTATACACACCGCCCTCTGTGTGGAAAAAATTACCCCTCGGGTTCCAATTAAACCGTTACCCTCTCACCCTTAAACCAATGACTCCTGGTTCTTGATTCCCCAACTCTAGGTAAAACGCTCTGTGCATTTACCCTATCTATTCTGCTTATGATCTAATGCACCTCCATAGCGTTACCCCTCATCCTCCTGTGCTCCAGGGAATAAAGTCCGAGCCTGCTTAACCTCTTCCTATAGCTCAGGCCTTCAATTCCTGTCAACATCCTCGCAAATCATCTCTACACTCTTTCTAGCTTAACAACATCCTTCCTATAGCAGGGTGACCAACTGAAAACACATTCCAAAATCCACTCACCTGCACCATGTACATCTGTAACTTAACAGTCTGACCCTTCTTCAGACTGCTGGATTAGGGATAAGGGAAACGAGAGATATAGATGGTGATGTGGAGAGATACAGAACAATGAATGAAAGGTATGCAAAAAATTAACGATGGTATTGGAAACAGGCCATTGTTAGCTGTTTGTAGGGTGAAAATGAGAAGCAAGTGTGATGGGTGCAGGAGGGATACAGAGAGGGAATGCCGGGGCTACCTGAAGTGAGAGAAATTAAGATTAATACCACTGGGCTGTAAGCAGCCCAAGCTAAATATAAGATGCTGTTCCTCTAATTTGCGTTTAGCCTCACTCTGAAAATGGAGGAGACCTAAGACAGAAAGGTCTGTGTAAGAATGGGAAGGAGAATTAAAGTGTCCAGCGACAGGGAGATCAGGTAGTTTCAGGGGGCTGAGCGAAGGTGTTCCGCGAAACAATCGGCCAGTCTGCGTTTGGTCTCGCCGATGTATAAGAGTCCACAACTTGAACAACAGATATAGTTGATTAAGTTGGATGAGGTGCAAAACATAGTACTCTGTAAAACCCATAATAAACACAAAAAATAGTTCAGTAATACATGCAGACAGCCTCCAGTTCAGAAAACAACCTTTCACCATCACACTCTGCTTCCTTTCATGAAGGCTGTGATGATAGTGTGTGTGATGAATAAGAGGTTGTGAGACTGAACAGCAGATTAAGCAGTGCCTGGAGAAACATGTTTTCCTGTGAGAAGATTTGTGTTATTACAATAGAGAATGTAGTTGGTATACACTTTTCTAATTGGTGATTCCTGTTTTTAAAATTATGAGATAATGTTAAATTCGTCTAATGTAAGCTTTGGCTTTCTTTGTAGATATACATATTTAACTGTTAAGTGGTGCCTCAGAGGATCAGTGAAAATAGGACATGTGAACCACTTTTAATTATACATAGAACACCCTTAGTATTGTTACATAATCTCATCATCTTCACACAAAAAATGGCTACCAAGTTGGTAATTAATTTAAAATGCTGCATCGTTAGAAATTAAGTTTACTGAATGTTTTCTTCCAGGACCTGAGATTATGAGCAAACTTGCAGGCGAATCTGAGAGCAATTTGAGAAAAGCATTTGAAGAAGCTGAGAAAAATGCTCCTGCTATAATTTTTATTGATGAACTAGATGCTATTGCTCCAAAGAGAGAGAAGGTATGATGATCTGAATGTACTTAGCTGTGACTCTAAAATTTGAGGATAGTCTTAAGTCTTCAGTAACACATTTATAATTCTATAAGTCATGTTGCCTTTAGTTGTTGGATCATTTGCAGATTTGAAATATTGGTTTTGATATTTGGCATTTATTTTAAGCTTCCTGTTGAACTTTTTTGTAGCATTCTACTCTGAATACTAGCAAAGTGCAGTACAATAGTTAATATTGAAACTTTGTCAGATGTTTTTCGCAAATGTAAGTTTAAAGTTTTAATTACATTTGTTTGCCCTAGTGCTCTTATTTATTGATAAACAAATCTGTATGCCTGTTTCTAATAATTCTGCATATTCTGATGTTGGGGTAACCAGAAGATCATGTAACTGTATTTATACAACAGATTTAAAAAAAAAGAATGTACAGAATTGATAATTGTCCTGCACATTGCAAAATAGATGATTAGATCTGATATTGATGTAGGTTGGGGTATAGATATTGTTTGGAATGCAAAAAGCCCTACCCTACAGTTGCAGTTACAGTACCTTTTATATTTGCATAATACAATACACATACAATACAAAGCACTTTATTCGTCCCCGAGGGGCAATTTAAAAGGGCGCATTACAGTAGCTTCTAAAAAAAAAAGAGACACAATCAACAAACATAAGCAGCACGCATACTGCACAATCAACCAACACGCGCATCTCACAGACACACTGCACAATCACACAACACACACAGCACATCTACATTCAACACATAGTAATAATCTACAACACATAGTAACATCCTCTAAAGTGCTTCCTTACTGCTTCAACCAGAAAGTGCCTATAGAAGGCCATTTCACTTCACATGTTCGAGTCAGTGATCAGCATTAAAAAGCAGGACAGCCCTGGGGATGAAGGTTGCCTTCCTCCTCTGTGTCCGGCAACAGCGAAGTCTGCGTCCTGAGGGGAGCCACTCAAACTCAGGAAACAGGATGTGAGAGGGGTCCTGAAGAATCCTGAATAAGGGGCAGGTGATGGCTTTGTATCATGTCAGCTGAAAGATAAAACTTCAGAAGTCTTGTACTTGAACTTTTGGTTCACTAGTGAGTACCTATGCCAAGTTAAGGATGTGAATATAGTTAAATATTTGATTTCTTTCCTGGGGGAGCGGAGACTTGGTCTAAGTACATGTGTCATTTTAATTGCCACTATTCTCCTCATCAAAGTCTCTCCAGTCAAAACCTTAACACAAGTCCTCAACGCAATCTCTCCCAAAACATCACTCCCAAATGGCTTCTATGTTCGTGCCTGCTTTCCGTTTATATACCACTAGGAGTAATTACTATGGGACACTGACGGCTACTTTTCCAAACCTCCTGCGTGCTCCTCCTCTTTGCTTCTCACTTGACAGTGAAATACAAGGACAGGTGCTAATTAGCAGAAAGTTGTAAAGATTGTAGTGCAAAAGAATTCTGATGTACAATAACAGTGAGACAGTTAAGAGAAATAATACCTGGCAGCACATTCAGGAATGGGATATGAAAGAAGTGATTGGTTCAAACATCTGATAACAGTGAGGAAATAGCTGTTCTTAGGTTTGGATACCAATCTTTCAAGCTCCTGTATCCTGGGCTCCTAGCTCCTGGACTGTTCACTATGCTCTGCAGGTTCAGGTGGTCAAGAGCAGAGCAATTGCCTTATTAGGCTGAGATGCATCCCATCAGAATAGAGAATCTGTAGAAGTTTGCCGGAATCCTTGTGGACATGCCAAATCTTCTTGGATGATCTTCATTATCATTGCATCAGTGTAAAGAGACCTGGTTAGGTTGCTGGTGTTATAGATGCTTAGGAACTTGAAGCTGTTGACCATCTTTACTGCAGTTCTGTGAGGGAACCTACATCCCTTCCCCATCTGACTTTTTTTGCCTTGCTGATAAGGGTGAGGTTGTTGTTCTAACACCATGACATGAGGTTCTCAAACCCATTACTGAACTTAGTCTTGTTGTTGGTGTGGCTTACGTGTTGTCATGGGCAAACTTGAAGGCAGTGTTGGTGTTGTACTTACCCACACATTCATGGGTGTACAGTGAGTAGAGTAACTATTCATAATTCTGTCTTGCCCATGTTCCATTTCTCTACCCAGTATTGGTTGTAGCTGTCAAAATGGGTATCTGCATTTGCACATCTTCATCACTAATGTTTCGTAAGTCATTTGCCTCTTTCTCTAAATTTGTAGACTCATGGCGAAGTGGAACGTCGTATTGTGTCACAACTGCTCACTTTGATGGATGGTTTGAAGCAACGTGCTCATGTGATTGTTATGGCAGCGACAAATCGCCCAAACAGCATTGATCCTGCTCTTAGAAGGTTTGGTAAGTTGAAATTCTTTGTCAATGTGAATTGGAGACCTGTTCCATATGTAGAGTAGAGTAATTTGCTTAATTGTTTAACTTGCAGGGCGATTTGATAGAGAGGTGGATATTGGTATTCCTGATGCCACGGGTCGATTGGAAATCCTGCAAATTCACACAAAGAATATGAAGTTGGCAGATGATGTAGATCTTGAGCAGGTTTGTAAATATTTAAAATGGGATATGTCATGAGGTGGGTATATGGGACAACGGCCAGAGGTGGTAGTTGCGGCAGGTACTATCATAGCTTTTAAGGCACTTGAGCAAAGAGGTGGTTGCTGTGCTGTATTCATTGTCCCACACTTAAATATTGTAACTAGTGTGCTAAATAGTGCTGAGATTGTTAATATCTTGACTAGTCATAGAGTGATACAATGTGGAAACAGGCCCTTCGACCCAACTTGCCCACACTGGCCAACATGTACCAGCTACACTAGTCCCACCTGCCTGCGTTTGGTCCATATCCCTCCAAACCTGTCCTATCCATGTACCTGTCTAACTGTTTCTTAAATGGTGGTATAGTCCCAGTCTCAACTACCTCCTCTGGCAGCTTGTTCCATACACCCACCACCCTTTGTGTGAAAAAGTTATACCACAGTTTCCTATTAAATCTTTTCCCCTTCACCATAAACCTGTGTCCTTTAGTCCTCAATTTACCTACTCTGGGCAAGAGACTCTGTGCATCTACCCGATCTATTCCTCTCATGATTTTATACACCTCTATAAGGTCACCCCTCATCCTCCTGCGCTGCAAGGCTATTCAACCTCTCCTTATAGCTCAGACCCTCTAGTTTTGGCGACATTCTTGTAAATCTTCTCTGTACCCTTTCCAGCTTGAAAACATCTTTCCTATTACATGGTGCCCAGAACTGAACACAATAGTCTAAATGTGGCCTCACCAACGTCTTATACAACTGCAACATGACCTCCCAGCATCTATACTCAATACTCTGACTGATGAGAGCCAATGTGCCAAAAGCCTTTATGACCATGTTATCTACCTGTCATTCGACCTTCAAGGAACCATGCACCTGAACTCCGAGCTCTCACTGCTCTACAACACTCCCCAGAGCACTACCATTCACTGTAGGTCCTGCCCTTGTTAGACGTCCCAAAATGCAACACCTCACGTTTCTCTGTATTAAATTCTATCAACCATTCCTCAGCCCACCTGGCCAATCGATCAAGATCCTGCTGCAATTTTTCACAACCATCTTCACTCTGCAAAACCTTGCTAATCTTGCCATGTATGTTCTCATCCAAATCATTGACTATTTGAAATAATTTTGTTGAATTACCAATTTCAAGTTAATAGTCCAAATACTGTGACACATATATTGCATTTTTGTGAAATATTTCCATTGTTTAACACATATTTTTGCGTGGAAACATAGAACAACCGAATATGAGCAGGCCACTTTAATCATAACAGTAGTCTAAATTCAGGACCCGGTTCGTGTTTTTTTCACTAAATCCTACATCTGTTTGGCCATAAACACTATAATCTCACTCCTTGTTTGCCTCTCCATATAAAATTCTAAAAAAATGATCAGTGAGTTGACAGTGAAAATGATTGGTGGGTCAGTCTTCCTTAACTTCTTTCAAACTTGATCATAATTTTGCACATCTCCATTGGATGTCCTCTTAATCTAATGAAAGTAAATCCAGTTAAAAGCCAATCATCAACGATGATGAACCATGATATCTTGTACTATCAAACCTTGAGCTTATTTCTTTTGGAACTAATATGTTGTTATTCAGTCAAAGTTATTAAAATATATCTTTAGTCAACAGTTCTCATGACTTTGCTTTTAGGTTGCCAATGAAACTCATGGCCATGTTGGTGCTGATTTGGCTGCCTTATGTTCTGAAGCTGCTCTTCAGGCTATTAGAAAAAAGATGGATGTTATAGATCTGGAAGATGAAACCATTGATGCTGAAGTTATGAATTCACTTGCAGTTACCATGGATGACTTCAGGGTAGGACTTTTTAATAAATCATATTTAACATTTTGAAGTCTCTTGTATTTTAAATTAATTTAACATTTCTGCAATTAAAATTGTCTCATTTGCAGTGGGCTTTGAGCCAGAGCAATCCTTCAGCATTGCGTGAGACTGTGGTGGAAGTGCCTCAAGTTACGTGGGAAGACATTGGTGGATTGGATGACGTGAAGAGAGAACTTCAAGAACTTGTACAAGTAAGATACTCGGTTTTTAGATTTGCAAGGTATACATAGAAAATAGAAACATAGAAAATAGGTGCAGGAGTAGGCCATTTGGCCCTTCGAGCCTGCACCGCCATTCAATATGATCATGGCTAATCATCCAACTCGGTATCCTGTACCTGCCTTCGCTCCATACCCCCTGATCCCTTTATCCACAAGGGCCACATCTAACTCCCTCTTAAATATAACCAATGAACTGGCCTCAACTACCTTCTGTGGCAGAGAGTTCCAGAGATTCACCACTCTGTGTGAAAAATGTTTTTCTCATCTCGGTCCTAAAGGATTTCCCCATTATCCTTAAACTGTGAACCCTTGTCCTGGACTTCCCCAACATCGGGAACAATCTTCCTGTATCTAGCCTGTCCAACCCCTTAAGAATTTTGTAAGTTTCTATAAGATGTGCATTAATTTAAATCAGAAATTGGACAATTTATATAATTTTGAAATCAAATGGTGCCAGTTAAGTTATTTCTAATTTTATAAAAGTCATAGTATCTTGCTTTAATAGTGATATCTAGTGAGCTTTTTTCATTTTTCTCCTTCGTGAAGATGTCTTGCTTTACTGTGATATCAGTGGGAAACAATTAGCATGCCTGGAATCAGTAGGGAAAATGCATGTTTTTAAAGGATACGGTTGTTATGTGTTTCCCTGCATCTTCAAGCAGACACTCTGGAAAAATAACTGATCCTGACCTTCAATTGTCTACTGTTTGCATTAATGACCTGGAGAAAGGGGCAAAATATAAACTTTCCAAGTTTGCCATTCCAAAGTGAAATTCTTTGTGATTCCTTAATGAGATACAGATGCATTAGGTGAAAAACTGACAAATGGTGTTTAATGTGGAGTTGTGTACATTAAATATTATTTATATGTAATTAAGTTCAGAGGGATCTGTGTGTTATAGTACATGAAAATGGCACACAAGGAATACAGATGGTATAAAAGAGGAGGAGTTGGATTATTACTTAGGGGGAACCACATTAGTACGGAATATTCCCGGAGTATCATCCAGTGAGGCTATATAAGGAAAGAATAACTTTGGGATTGTACTGGAGTCACACCCCCCCCCCCAAATAGTTAGGAAAAATTAGATAAACAAATAATAAGGGAATTGGCATGTAACCTTAATAATGGGGTTTAAAAAAAAACTTTACAAATGTCAACTGGGAAAATGCTTAAAAATTTGTAAGGAAGGATATAATAACAGATCATCTTGAAAAGAATAAGATCCACCGTTGGTTTGGATTTATGAAAATAAATTGATTGACTAATTTACTGGAGTCTTTTAAGGAACATGTAAGAGGGAACCAGAGGAGAAGTATATTTGGATTTTCAGAAGGCTCTCAATAAGGTTGCACATTGAATCCAGGTCAATCAAATTTGAGAGCACAGAAATGAAGGTAACATGGTGATATAGATTGTTTGTTGGTTACTGGATTTAAAAATATTCATCCGGTTGACAGGTTGCCTCTAGTGCAAAACCACAGGGATTGGTACTTGTTCCCCAGCTATTCATAATCTGAATAATTAGGTTGAGACAAACCAAATACTGTATTTTCAAGTATGCTGAAGGTACAAAACCAAGTGGGATAGTAACTAGAGGGAAGGTTGTAAAGTATCTTCAGACAAGCTAAGTTAGTGGATAAGCACGTAGCAGATGCAATACAATTTGGAAATAAAAGAAGCAGGGTATTTTTTTTAAAATGGTAGGCGGTTGGGTAATGTTGATGTTCAAAGGAGTCTAGGTTTCCTTGTACTCAAGGAACACTCAAAGACATATGCAGGTGCAGCAAGTGCCAGGGAGAGCATTTGGTTAGTTTGTATAGTGCAAAGTTCTTAGGAATTATTATGTTGTAACAGAATTACCTGTATTTGAAATATTTTCTTGTGTGCGGCCTTCAAGCTATTTATTATAGCTTTGTTTATTGTTCATTGTGATTATGGTATTACTCTTGTTACATGCAGCTATGACTAAACATGCAGTTAGTTAATAGGGTTACTAATTATAGACACAATTCTGGAGTAACCCAGCAGGACAGGCAGCATCTCTGGAAAGAAGGAACAGGTGACGTTTCGGGTCGTGACCCTTCCGAGAAGGTCTAAAGAAGGGCCCGAAAAGTCGGCCATTCCTTCTTTCCAAAGATGCTGCCTGTTCAGCAGAATTACTCCAGCATTTTGTGTCCATCTTCAGTGCAAACCAGCATCTGCAGTGATACTATATTTTGTCTTTTGATGTTAAGATACTTTCTTCCTTTTGAGTTAATATTTTAAAATATTGTGACCACACTCAGTTGCTACAAGCTTAATTTATGGTAGGTATTAATCAAATTTATTTCTGCATTCTCCACTGCTTTTTGTCTTAAATTCATAGAGATACAGCACAGAAACAGGCCCATAGTCCAACTCATTCATGCTGTCTAAGTTGCCTAACTGAGCTTGTTCTACTTGCCTCTGTCTGACCCTCCAAATCTCTCCTATCAATGTACATGTCCAGATTTTTAAATATATTAATTAATTGTACTCTCCTCTACCACTTCCCCTGGCAGTTAGTTCTGTATAAGCACCACCCTTCCATGTGGAAAATGTTACCCGTTAGGCACTCTTCAAATCTTCCCTCTCTGCTAAAAGTCCATGCCCTGTAGTTTTAGACTTCTTTACCCTGAAATATAGACTGTGGCTATTCACTTCATGTCCCTCAAGATTTTATATACCGATATAAGATTGCTCTCAACATCTTCAGGGAAAAAAAAGTCCTGGACTGTCCAGTATTTTCCTGTGTCTCTAAGCCTTCAGTCCGTTTTCAAGGTTTCAAGGTCAGTTTATTGTCACATGTACCAATTAAGGTACAGTGAAATTCAAATTACCATACAGCCATACTTTTTTTAAAAAAGCAACAAGATACACCTCTACAAAAAAGTTAACATAAACATCCACCACGGTGGATTCCCCACATTCCTCACTCTGATGGAAGGCAATAAAGTCCAATCTTCTTCCTCTTTATTCTTCCGCGGTCGTGGCAGTCGAACCATCCGCGCTCAGGGCGATCGTAGCCCCGCGTCGGGGCAATCGAAGCTCCCGCGGCTTGGAGTTCCCGAAATCGGTCTCTGACCAGAGACCGCGAGTTCCACGATGTTAAAGTCCGCAGGCTCCCGCGGTAGGGCTCGGAGGTCGATCCCTGGCAAAGCGATCGCGAGCTCCGTGATGTTAAGTCCGCAGGCTCCCGCGGTGGAGCTATCAAAGTCGGACTGCAGCAAAGGCCGCCAACTCCTCGATGTTAGGCCGCAGGAGATACGATTCGAAAACAAATCGCCTCCGTCGAGGTAAGAGATTAGAAAAAAATCCCCAAACCCCCCTCCACACACACATAAAACAAGCTAAAGAACACAAAAAAGATACATTTAACACATACAAACAGACAACAAAAAAGGAAGGGACAGACAGACTGTTGGCGAGGCAGCTATTGCTGGCACCACCCGGTGGTTCCTTTTTGCATCCTTTCCAATTTAATGACATCCTTCGTATAGAAGAGGAACCAGTATTGTGGAAGCAGGCCCTTTGGTCCACCGAGTCAGCACATACAAGCGATCAGCTGTACACTAGTTCTATTCTATGCATTAGGGACAATTTACAAATGTCAATTAACCAACAAACCTGCACGTCTTTGGAGTGCGGGAGGAAACCAGAGCACCTGGAGAAAACCCACGCGGTTATAGGGAGAATGTACAAACGCTGCAGAGACAACACCCGTAGTCAGGATTGAACCTGGGTCTCTGGCGTGTAAGACAGCAACTCTACCGCTGCGCCACTGTGTCACCCTGTAGCTATAAAATGATTTTGTCCCAATTCCTGTACTCAATACCTTGATTAATAATGGCAGACATGCCAAATGTCAACTCGTACTCCAATTATCTGTCGCCACTTTCAAGAAATTATGTACCTGTACCCCTCGGCCTCTCTGTTCTATAACTCTCCCAATTTACTGTGTTTGTCCTACTTGATTTGTCCTATCAAAATGCAACAACTTATATTTACCTGGATTAAACGCCATCTACCATTCATTGGCCAGTGGCTTAAGATCCTGTTACAATCTTAACTGACTTCACTATCCACTAAATAAACAATTTCAGTGTCATCACAACCATGCCTCCTACATTCTCATCTAAATCGTTAATTGAAATAACAAACAGCAGGGAACTCGGCACCAATTTCTGTGACACACCACTTGCTACAGGCCTCCAGTCTGAAAAACAACCCTCTGTGTTCGCCACCTTGTCTCCTGCTTTCAAGCTAATTTTGTTTCCAATTGGCTAGCTTGCCCTAGATCCTATGTGATCTAACCACTTAGTCATTAATGACCGAATACGTTGGTGAACTGGAGCCGTCAATATGCTGTGCATCTTTTGACATTGCTCTTTTAAAATTGTCCTGTTCTGAATTTCCCCCTTACTTTCTCAGACATGCCATCTTCATTTGTTTAAAGACCAATCTACTGTCCAGTTATTGAATTTACCATTTACTCTGATCTGTGTTCTGTTTCAATCCATACCAATGGATAACTGTTACCTGCATTGCCATCAGTGTTCCATATTATTTGAGTTCATTACTGAGTGATAAATTGGTGATTTAACTGTACTTGCATATTAAACAATGTCTTTGGCAGCACTGTCAGCTTCCTATTTTTCCCAGGTTACACTACTTTATGATTTTGTGTTAAGCATACATGTTGATTTTGTTTTTAACAGTATCCTGTGGAACATCCAGACAAATTTCTGAAGTTTGGCATGACCCCTTCAAAAGGTGTACTATTCTATGGACCACCTGGTTGTGGTAAAACTTTGCTGGCAAAAGCCATTGCAAATGAATGCCAGGCCAACTTTATCTCAATCAAAGGACCAGAGCTGCTTACCATGTGGTTTGGTGAATCAGAGGCTAATGTCCGAGAAATCTTTGATAAGGTATAATTGCAGCTTACCTTTATGTGGATCTACTTTATCCTGTCTTGATTAGATTTTTAAAATGTTTTCGTGCTTTTTCAGTGTTTCAGCTTTGTGCAAGATCATTGCTGATTAGAGTGTTTGAGCAGTTGCCAAAGGCATTTGCACTTGTTTGTGATACAGTGAACTCTTGTTTAGCTGGTATTAATGAATCTTAAGTTCTCAAGCAACTGGCAAAAAATTCTCAGAATATTAAACAATTTCAATAAATCATTTAAAAAAAAGATGTTTGACTTGGATCACAAAAGTTCATTTAAAACTGATAAAATCATTAGAATATCCAGAACACAACAAATGAACAAATGCCCTTTTAAAATTTAGAATTAAGTTTTGATAGTAAAATATGGGCTAGGCTATGGGGAAGAGTCTGTTCTTAGAGCTACATAAGATTGTTTTTATGAAAATAAGATCAATTAAATTATCACATCAGATTTAGGTTAAGGTTAATTATTATCACATACACCAAGACATAATGAAAAGTTTTGCTTTTACCATACATAGAAGGGATCAGTTTAAACTCAAGTACAATAGCTAGAGCAAAGGGGGAGACGCAGGGTGCAGAATATGGTTCCTAGCATTGTAGCTTGTCCCAGCAACCCAGTACAACGTCTGCAATGGGGTAGAGGTGAATCGGACAGTACCTTAGGTCATGGAAGGACTGTTCTAAAGCTTGATCATGGATGAATAAGCTGTTCCTGAGTCTGGTGGTGTGCTTTCAAGCGTCTGTACCTTATGACTTCCGAGATTATGGGACAGAACACACGGGGATGGTGTTTAAGAAGGAACTGCAGATGCTGGAAAAATGGGATGGTGGATGTGCACCGAAGTGGAGCTTCTTTTATTTTATTTCCAATGTTATGCAAAATAAGTGTGAAAAGAAATTTTGGTTTAATACTTTCAATAGAATGGCACTGTGGTTGTAGGCTGATAAGCAGCACCATCCTTTGAAGATTTAGCACTTCGTGATGGTGAGAACATATTTTCATTTGCTTTGATTTTATTTTGCATTTATGCTGTTTACCCTTGTAAAAAAATAGAATAGAATTGCAGCCTAAACAATGTTATTTTAGAGGGTAAAGAGATTGCAAATAATTCAGCAATTTGTCAGGTTATTAACGTGTGATGTGCGGTCATTTTTTCAATATTTCTCATGCAACCAGCATATTCATGCAGGGGTGCCAAGTGGCTGATAGTGTTACTGCAATTGCATTTTGGACTGATTTTGCTGGTTTAGACTTTGATATAGTAATACTATTTGAAAGGGAAAAGATCTAAAGTAACACCAATAACATTATCTTGAATATGCATGTTAATAAATCTGCCAATTGTCTTTTACTTCGGTCATTCTGGTTTCCTGCTAAATAATAGGTTGCAAAGGCAGGCCTTAACTAATTAGTAGGTAATGTTAAGGAAAAAAGAGTTATGGAAGCAGTTGTCATGGAAAGTTCTGCAGAGTAATTTGGCAAAAAGGGAAACAATTGAATTGATTCAGTTTTGAAGTGGGATTTCTCTTGGGATGTTGCACCACAGAAGTAGGTGGAGCAGGAAATGCTCAAGCACTAGGTGGGGTTACTTTGAAAATAACTTTGTTCTTCTAGTTATTTTGACTTTTTTTTTAATAGTGAGTTTCTGTGGCTTCTCCCTTCAGTATTCTTTCTGCACCTGTCAGATCTCTCTAAGGTTGGTTAGTGTCAGTCCAGTACTTCATTTTCAAGACATTTTAGCCTGAAAATGAAGATCATTTTCAAGAAGTGGAGTTTGTCAGAATGTCCATTTGTATGTTCATTCAGACCCTAGAGTTAGAACATGAAGGATATTTGTATTAATCATGGACGAAGTGGATCCCATGTTAATGAAATAATCTGAGCCCTTGTTTATCAATATTTTTTCTGAATTTGTTAAAACATCATAAATTGTAGGGCACAAAGGAGTAAGCATTTTACTTAGAAAATATTCTTTGTCTACTTCTGAAATTTATTTTAATTTTTAAATATTAAGTAATATATTTTTCTTTTTAACTTTAGTGCTTTTTATGAATTATGTATTACCTTATTCCCCCAAAACATGCCTTGTACAAATGAGCACACGTTAACAACGTTTTGTATCACTTTTCAGGCTCGTCAGGCTGCTCCTTGTGTGTTGTTCTTTGATGAGCTTGATTCCATTGCTAAAGCTCGAGGTGGGAATATAGGTGATGGTGGTGGTGCTGCTGACCGTGTCATCAACCAGATCCTGACAGAAATGGATGGTATGTCCACCAAAAAGAATGTCTTTATCATTGGTGCTACCAACCGCCCTGATATCATTGATCCAGCAATTTTGCGCCCTGGTCGCCTTGATCAACTGATTTACATCCCACTTCCTGATGAAAAATCTCGTGGGGCTATTCTGAAAGCTAACTTGAGGAAGTCTCCTATTGCTAAGGCAAGTATGATTAAATGTTAGCATTTGAAATGTTATTTAAATGCTCAGGATCACATCGAACTGTAATAAAGACAAAAATATTTGGAGATGGTCAAGCTACATCCGGAAAGCGAAACAGGTTTGCTGTTTTGTGTCAAAGGCCCTTCATCAAAGCAGGAAAGGGGAAAATTAGTTTTCTTTTGTTGCAGAGAGGGTGGGGGCAAGGATGAAAAAGGCAAGAGAATATTTTTGATACTGTGTGCTCAAAGTTGGTGTGGGGATACCTTGCTTACAATCTGGTTGATAGATTCATGAAGGACCAAGAATATGTGATGAAAATGCAGAACCAGGGCATTTCTACCATTCTCTTGATTTTAATTTTGGTTTCAATTCTCTGTAATACCCATACTTAAGTTTCACAACATTTACTTATTGTTTTCTCTCTCTTAGACAATAGGTGCAGGAGTAGGCCATTTGGCCCTTTGAGCCAAATGGCCTACTGATCAACCCCAATCAGTACCCCGTTCCTGCCTTCTCCCCATATCCCCTGATTCCGCTATTTTTAAGAGCCCTGTCTAGCTCTCTCTTGAAAGCATCCAGAGAACCTGCCTCCACCGCCCTCTGAGGCAAAGAATTCCACAGACTCACCACTGTCTGTGAGAAAAAGTGTTTCCTCATCTCCGTTCTCAATGGCTTACTCCTTATTCTTAAACTGTGGTCCCTGGTTCTGGACTCCCCCAACATCGGGAACATGTTTCCTGCCTCTAGCGTGTCCAAGCCCTTAACAATCTTATATGTTTCAATGAGATGCCCTCTCATCCTTCTAAACTCCAGAGTGTACAAGCCCAGCTGCTCCATTCTTTCAGCATATGACAGTCCCGCCATCCCGGGAATTAACCTTGTAAACCTACGCTGCACTCCCTCAATAGCAAGAATGTCCTTCCTCAAATTAGGGGACCAAAACTGGACACAATACTCCAGGTGTGGCCTCACTAGGGCACTGTACAACTGCAGAAGGACCTCTTTGCTCCTATATTCGATTCATCTTGTTATAAAGGCTAACATGCCATTCGCTTTCTTCACTGCCTGCTGTACCTGCATGCTTACTTTCATAGACTGATGTACAAGAACCCCCAGATCCCGTTGTACTTCCCCTTTTCCCAACTTGACGCCATTTAGATAGTAATCTGCCTTCCCGTTTTTGCTACCAAAGTGGATAACCTCACATTTATCCGCATTAAACTTCATCTGCCATGCATCTGCCCACTCCCCCAACCTGTCCAAGTCACCCTGCATTCTCATAGCATCCTCCTTACATTTCACACTGCCACCCAGCTTTGTGTCATCTGCAAATTTCTTCATGTTACTTTGAATCCCTTCATCCAAATCATTGATGTACATTGTAAATAGCTGCGGTTCCAGCACCAAGCCTTGCGGTACCCTACTAGTCACTCCCAGTCATTCTGAAAGGGACCCGTTAATCCCTACTCTTTGTTTCCTGTATCTCCTGTATGTTTTGTTTCTCTTGCTCCACTTCAATCTATCACCAACAGCTGATCACTGCAACACTGTTGTTTTTCTCCTCTTAGAGATTCCCTTTTGTTCTGTGCATTCACACCCATCACCCCCAAAAGTCTCTGCAAATTAAACCTAATGTTTTCTCACTTTTCCACTTTGAATGAAGGAGCTTCAACTTGGAACATTACCTCTAGCATCTCAGATTTTATTTCAAAGTTGTCAAATATTTTTTTTTGATTTGGGTGAAATTGTAGGTTAACTTTCAAGAACAAAAATAGTTTGTTATGTCTTTTGTTTGAAGTAGTGCAGCGTTGAGCAGCTATTGCTGGGAACGTGATAAAGATGTCCTTTGTATTATGTTTTGCTATAACAACTGATTTGAAGCATGATTGAAAGTTAAAGTTGTAATCTGGTATATAAATGGGTTTTTTATGTTGCAGTATATTTTAACTTTATGCTCCCTTTAATAATCCTCCTCCAATTATATCACTTTAAATCCTTACTTCCATTTCCCTTGCTCGCTGCTTGAGCATCTTCCGAAATGCATTGGCACTATTCATTGTCTATAGTAGCGATTCCCTTGTTTCAACTCTGCAGAAAAACCTTTTGTCTTTGTCTTTTCTTGGTGACTGTCTTAAGTAAATATCCTATCATTTTGCTCCTCAAATCAAGTGGAAACATTGAGATGATTTAGATTTTTCCTTTCTGAGCATCTTATGACCTCCTTATTACTAAAAAGGTGACACCACATATTTTAATTTCCGAGACTTTTTTGGAGGAATAATATTTTAAATTATTTTTTGATGTATTTTGTTATACGAATCAATAGTCCTACTTATTTTGCATAATTTGTCAGAATTCATCTGCATTTCGCCATTTTTTTAGTCACGCAACATGGAAACGTGCTCTCCAGCCCAACTTATCTATGCCACCAAGATGCCCCTGAGCTAGTTGGATTTGCATGCGTTTGATCCATATCTCTCAATCTTTCTTATCCAGATGTATGTCCAAATGTTCGTTAAATTTAGAAATAAAGGAATTGCCTATTCCTTATTAGCACACCTTGTTTTGGGTTGTTATGAGAATTTGTAGAAGTAGCTTTGGTGAGTAACTGAAATGCCTTTTTATTTTGTGCAGAGGTGTCATTGAATCATAGTAAGATACAGCACGAAAGTAGCCCTGAGGCTCAACAAATCCGTGCCAACTTTCAAGCACTTATTTATCCTCCCCTAATCATTTTATTCTCCCCACATTGTTGAATACGCCCCCTCGATTCTACCATTCACCGATAAACTGGGACAATTTCCAGTGGCCAGTTAACCTGCCAAATCTCACGGCTTTGGGTAGTGGGAGAAATCTGGAGCCATGTAGATTTCACACAGCACTAATGTCAGAATTAAAACTTGGGTCATTGGAATTGTAGGTCTGCAGTTATGATAGCTGTGCCGTCAAATGGGGATGGGACAAATAATGTTTAGGATGAATGGGTGCGATTCAGAAAATGTAGATCAGTTTAGCATGTGAAAAGGCCCTTTGCCCCAAACATGATGCCAAGTGAATCTCCTTTTTTGCATGTGATAAGGCGATATTTGCTTTACATAATGCCCTGTTTCTCGAGTGTTGCTGGAGTTGGATTCATCCCGGCAAGTAGAGAATATTCCAAAGCATTCCTGTCTTGTACTTCGTTGAATTTGGAAAGATTTACTTATTTCATCGCACAATTGGTCCATAACATCCATTCTAGCTCTCAGCAGTTCTCTATTTCATTCCTGTACTCCGTCTTGTCATTGTTTGTGATCCGGCTCACAACAGTGATATCATCTGCAAACCTATAGATGGAGTTTGAGCAGAATTTGGCCACACAGTTGTGAGTTTTTGAGAATATAGGAGGGGTCTGAAAAATCATCCTTGCGAGGCACAGGTGTTGAGAATTATTGTGAAGTTGAATAGAATTGAACATTACACAATCTTTATGATCTGATGGAGGTCAGTGAAGGATGATTAGACATAAGGCACAATGCTGAACTCCGAAAGTAATATTCTGTGACAAAGATAATCTCCCCAATTAATAATCTTGTTTAATGGAAGGATGAGCAGCCAGTGCTCATCCTTCCATTGACTTCTACTTTACCAGGGCTTTTGAATGCTTACACTTAGTTAAGAGTAGTATCTCAAAGGGGTGAGGATCCAAGTGCTCTCGGAAGAACCCAAGCTGTGCATCACTGAGCAAGTTAATTTTAAGACCTGCATATTAGCACCATTGATAGATAGTGCCTCCCAATACTTTTCCAATTGAAAATAGAAGGATGGGGTGGTTAAGGTAAAGGCAAATAGCTTTTTGATTCTGGAATTTTTATTATCCTTGTGATTTTAATGCTCTTGTATTATTAATGGCTAGGTTGCAGTTGATTAACATCTATATCAAAGTTGGTCTAACTCCTGAAATTTTAAGGGGTCCACTTAATATTGTATATGTACTTCATTACAATTTTGTTCAAACCTTTTTTTGTAGGAAGTTGACTTGGAATATTTGGCTAAGACCACCAATGGATTTTCAGGAGCGGACTTGACTGAAATTTGTCAACGAGCTTGTAAGCTTGCAATCAGAGAGTCTATTGAAAGTGAGATCAGACGTGAACGCGAAAGGCAGGGTAACCCTTCAGCAATGGTAGGTTTATTTGTAAACTACTAATTAAATACTTAATTACATTTATTTTAATTGTAAACAAGCTATTTAAGTTTTGAAAATAACCTGTGCTGCTATTGGAATTGTTCTAAATGCAGGAGGTTGAAGAAGATGATCCAGTTCCTGAAATACGCAAGGATCATTTTGAGGAAGCAATGCGTTATGCACGTCGATCTGTCAGTGACAATGACATTCGCAAATATGAGATGTTTGCACAAACACTGCAGCAGAGTCGTGGTTTTGGCAGCTTCAGGCAAGTTTAAAAAAATCTAAATGTCTTACTGACTTTTCCAGATTTCTAGCATGTTCACATTCAGCAGTTCACTGCTTTTTGTGTTTTTTATAAAATGTTTGTATGTGGTAGCTGTTTGATATTGGCTGAGTGAGTGCATTTCAATGTCTTAGCAACAGTGGGAGATTTCAAAAGGTAGCTGTTGGACTGGCTGAATGAGTGGTCAATAAATTGGATAATTGAGCAGCCAATAAAAAGTAGGAAAGATGTAGCGGCGTGGTTTATTGGGAGTGGCTGTGTTTGTAGAGTTGCTATGTGGAGGTGAAATTCTATGTGGAAGGTCAGTGTCAGGCTTCGGTGACAAAGCTGAGCAGAGGGTGACAGGAGGTCAAGGTATGGTGTGCTATTTCTTGTGTGTGATTGTTGTGCTTTTCCCCCTCTTGGAATTAGTGCAGGAGAAATGGCAGGTACAATGGCACCCCAATAATCAACAAGAATTAGAAGAACAAAGAATAAATATGGCAGGAGATTGCAGGTAGCTGCAAGACTAATAGGGCTATCAAAGTAGGGAACTTTCCCAAAATAGACTGGGACTGCCATAGTGCCAAGGGCTTAGATGGGGTTGAATTTGTCAAATGTGTTCAGGAAAGTTTCCTCAGGCAATATGTAGAGGGCCCTCGGGGAGAGCACAAAGCTTGATCTATTAGAAAATTGGGAAGGACAAGTACTGAAGTGTCAGTGGGTGAGACTTTTGGGACCGCGGTTAGAGGGACATGGGCTAAGCACGAGCAGATGGGACTAGCCAAAGGGCCTGTTTTTTAGCATTTATTTTTTAACAAGAACTTGTAATATCCCAATTTTGATTGTTATAATTTTTTCTTGTATTCAAAGGTTTCAAACAGACTTGTTTTGATCAGTTTGCAACTGAGATATGTAATTTTCTTTGCTTATGAACATCTTTATACTCTTGATCTGTGATTTTAGGCAAATTATGAGATTTGTTTTACCATACAGTTAAAATTACCATTAACTCCTACTTGCAGATTCCCATCAAGTAGCCAACCTGGAGCAGGACCAAGTCAAGGAACCGGAGGTGGAAGTGGTGGAAACATGTTTAGTGAAGACAATGATGATGATCTGTATGGTTAAACATACATTGTGGACCAAATTTGATCAGGCCAAGGTGTACAATTTCCATTTCTTGGACTGTTTTTTTTCTTCCTACCATCCCTCCCCCCTCTCTTCAGTCCAGTCGGAGAAGCGTGTGCATCTTGTCAGTAATCTGGTTCACAGGGCTTCTAATGAACCTATTGATATTGGATGTGAAGTTAACTGTTAAATCACTGCAGAGTAGTATATGACTGCCTTCTGGGAAACCTCTGTTCTAATTGATACGGCAGATTGAGCAGCTTTTGCAGTGGGTATAACTGTAGCCTGAAAAATTACAAAATGCTTATGAAACTTCATTTTTTTTATTTCAGTTGGTGACATGATAAATGTATGCATTTGAAAAATGAGACTTGAAATGTTAAGGAACTTAATATGAACTGATAATAAAATCTGAATTGTTGCACCTCCAATAATGAATTGTCTTTTGCCTGAGTTTAAAGCTGAAGTTACACATCAAGCCACATAATTGGTTTACAAAAGACATTTGTATAGACTGTTATGTGGAGAGGCCCAGCAACCAATAAAAGCAAGGGAAGGTACAGAACTGTGGGAGATGCTTTGTATCTTGAACTATGAAATGTTGATGAGAGAGTTGCTGATCAGCCATTTTAAGAACAAAGCAAGCTTTTTTGAAATTTTGCCAGGAGAATTGAGAAAATAACTAAATGCAAGTCAAAGAAGGCTTTTGTCAAGTGAGGTGGGACATTTAAAAAGCAGATGTTTGGCTTAAAGAGAGGCCCAGCCGCCAATAAAAGGAAGGTAAATATTCTATGATTTCCCCAATCCGCCAAGCACTGGATGCCTTGGCTGACCTGAGTCGACCTGACGAGCGAGGCTAACTCTGACCGACGAAGCCTGCGTGACCAGGTGACCAGGCTCTGATGCGGAAGAACCACTGGACCATTCCATCTGAGTGCGGGCACCGCCACCTGGGAGCCGTTGACCCAACGGGTTGACATTGAGGAGATAACGACAAGATTCGACCTCCAGGCCTGACCGAGTGTGGACTTCGACCTGAATGAGCAGCGGATGTTGTGGTCCGACCTGCTGGAGGCCCAAACTACCGAGACCACCTGAGTGCAACCACTTACCTGATGGAGAGGCCAACTCTACACTACAACTCCTGGACCATCGGTTCTCTAAGGTAATAAGACTTCAGAGGAAATGTGCGAAACGAGCCTGACTGTATAGAGACCTAAACAACCAGGTTTCAAGTCCCCCTTTCCCATCATACTGTTGGCAAATGTACAAGCTGTTGAGAACAAGTTGGATAAATGTAAAAGCTTGACTTGCCTATCTTAGAGAACTGAAGGACTGCAGCGTTGTCTGTTTTACAGAGATAAGGCTCACCCCTACCTCACCTGACTGACATTCAACCTGAGTGCTTCTCAATACCAGATGAAACTGCAGCATCCTTAGGCAAGGCTAAGGGTAGAGGGGTCTGCTTTCTGATTAACTAGATAAGGAGTAGGCTTTACACTTACAACATTCCGTAGTTTGTGATCTTAATCTCATCTCACGTTATTCCCTTTATCGTGTATCCATTTGTACACTGTGGATGGCTCAATTGTAATCATGTATTGTCGTTCCGTTGACTGGTGAGCATGCAACAAGGGCGGCATGGTGACTCAGCAGTGGAGGTGCTGCTTTACAGCGCCAGAGACCCGGGTTCGATCCTGGCTATGGGTGTTTGCCTGTACGGAGTTTGTATGTACGGAGTTTGTACGTTCTCCCCGTGACCTGCATGGGTTTTCTCCGAGAATTTCGGTTTCCCGCGCTCCAAAGACGTACAGGTTTGTACGTTAATCAACGGCATAAAGTGTCCCAAGTGTTAATGTGCGGGGATTGTTGGTCGGTGGGCCGAAGGGCCTGTTTCCGTGCTATATCTCTAAACTAATCTAAAAGCTCTTCACTGTACCTCAGTACATGTGACAATAAACTAAACTCATAAACTCCACTCTATATGGAGCTGTACATGATGGTCCTGGTGAGCTTCTGCACTCCAGAGCTGGAATATCTTGGTGAAATGTCGACCACACTACCTGCTGCGGGAATTCACTTCCACTACCCTGACAGCAACCTACATCCCACCCAAGGGTGATACTAAGCTTGCACTTGAACAGCACGTTGTCACCAATAGCTTTGAAACAATGTACCCTGCGGCTTTGTTTTTAAATAGGAACTTCAATCGGGTCCAGCTCAAGAGCATGCTACCAAAATGCGGTCAGCATATCCCCTGCCCAACCAGAGGCTCAATAACCATCACACTGCTTTGCAACTATCGAAAGCGCATACCACTCCAACGCCCTGCTTGTCAGCAGAACTGAAGGGGGAGGATCTGATGCAGAAAGTCATGCTGTGGTGGTCTGAGAAGACAGATGACCTCTCTGACCCGAAACCTCACCCATTCCTTCTCTCCAGAGATGCTGCCTGTCCCGCTGAGTTACCCCAGCATTTTGTGTCTACCCCTCTTCATGACTGTTTTGAGTCGGTGGACTGGTCCATTTTGAAGAATCTGTGGCTAACCTAGATGAATAGGCCTCTGCTGTCATGGACTGTTATCAGCAAGTGTGTAGCAACGAAGATGATGCATGTGTTCCCCAACCAGATACTATGGATGCACTGTAAGATCCATTCCATTGTGAAGTCCAATTTGCATCTGAAAGAAACAACATTCTTAAGGGATTGGACAGGGTAGATGCAGGAAAAATGTTCCCGATGTTCGGGGAGTCCAGAACCAGGGGTCACAGTTTAAGAATAAGGGGTAGGCCATTTAGGACTGAGATGAGAAAAAAAATGTTCATCCAGAGTTGTGAATCTGTGTAATTCTCTGCCACAGAAGGCGGTGGAGGCCAATTCACTGGATGTTTTCAAGAGAGGTAGATATAGCTCTTGGGGCTAACAGAATCAAGGGAAATGGGGAGAACGCTGGAACGGGGTACTGGTTTTGGATAATCAGCCATGATCATATTGAATGGTGGTGCTGGCTCGAATGGCCTACTGCACCTATTTGTTGCTATGTAACAGGAAGTAACCAATGCAAGCATCCACCTTTTTTCCTGTGTAATTATAGTAGTATTTCAGGGTGCAAGTGAGGTCATGCCTGCTCTACCGAATAGAATTTTGGTCTCCATGTTTAGTAAAGGAGGTACTTGCATTGGAGGCAGCGCAGAAAGTTCATTCCCAAGACTGAGGATTTACAAAGTACAGTTGAGCCTGTACTCACCAAATACATAAAGGGAGAACAGCCTAAATGAAGCACAAAATGTGGTGGGGAATTAACAGGTTGCATCCACTCCCTACACATTATGGGCAAATTATAGAAACCAAAGTCTATGGGATGCGAGAGGAAATCTGAAGGAAATCATTGCGGTCACAGGGAGAATGTGCAAACTCTACATGGTCAGCACACAAGGTCAGGACCTAAGCCAGGTTTCTTGCTCGCTGTGAGACGGCAGCTCTACCAGCCGAGCGACCATGCCACTGTCAAGAGAATGTTTTCCTTTAGTCGAGGGCTTCGATGATCAACACCTAGTGCATAAACTTGCCCCTCAAATTTCTCTATCACCGTGAAACTACGCCCTGTACTTCTTGATTTCCCTGCGAAAAATGGTGATATCCATCTGGTGTTCCTCATAATTTCCTATGCCTCTGCAACATCACCCCCTCAGTCCCCAATGTTAAGAGAGAGTTGGATATAGCTCTTCGGGCTGATTAAATCAAGGGATATGGTGGAGAAAGCAGGAACGGGGTACTGATTTTGGATGATCAGCCATGATCATATTGAATGGTGCTGGTTCGAATGGCCTACTCTTGCACCTGTGTTCTATGTTTCTAAGTCGCACGGTCCTGAGCGGTACAGGGAATCTGATTTACAACCTTCACAGAGCCATTAAATGTGCCAGGAGGGAATTCCGGACTAAGCTGGAGCTGCAAGGCAGTGACATGAATACCTGTAGTTTGTGACGTGACTTGCACGCAATAACAGGCTTCAAAATGAAGATGGGTAGTATTGCTGGCAACATTTGGTCCCTCCCTGATAATCACAAAACATTCTACTTCTGCTTTGAACAGAAGATCAGTGGTGGAATGCCACCTGCTCTGCCAGTCTCAGGCACGTTTGTACCAACGGTTACTATGGCAGGAATAAGATTGGCCTTCATAAGAGTCCATCAGTGGAAAGCAACTGGTCTGGATGGGGTCCCTGACTGCATGCTCACGACCTGTGTAGACATCTTTAACCTGTCACTACTCCATTCTGAGGTCCCACCTGCGTTCTCAGTCCCTTATTATACTCCCAATCCACTTCTGACTGTATAGCTAAATTCGAGACTAATTCTATCAACAAGTTTGCAGACAACACCACTGTGGTGAGCCAAACTACGAACATTGACAGGACAGAATACAGGAAGGAGATGGAGAACTTAGTGATATGGTGTCAGAGCAATAACCTCTCCCTCATTGTCAGCAAGCTGATGGAGCTAATTATTGACTTCAGGAAGCATGGTGGAGTACATGCCCCAATCAGCATCAGTGGTGCAAGAATGGAAATGATTGAGATCTTCACCCCTGCCTCACTGGACTCTACCATTCCACCCGAGGGCTTCTCGCAAAAACCCGATGGACCGTACAAATTCCTTGGTGAAGTATCTCCCGTACTACCTTGCGTGGGACTTTACTTCGGCTGTCCTGGCAGCAGTCTACATTCCGCTCCAGGCCAATGCTAAGCTTGCACTTGAGGAATTATAAGTTCCTTGGTGTTAATATTAGCAATGATATTTGCTAATATAATACAACAGCCAAGATGGCAGACTGACGCCTCTGCTTCCTGAGGAGACTGACATTTTGGCTTGTCTCCAGTGACTAATGAAAATCTAATGATGCACTTAGAAAGCATACTTTTAGTTTACATCACAGTTTAGTTTGGGAACAGCTCTGGCCAAAAGCGCAAGAAAATGCAGAATTGTAGATGTTGCTCAATCCATCACACAGATCACTTTCCACCATTGATTCGATTTACATGCTGACTTGGAAAAGCAGCCAACATAATTGAGGAAGAGCAGAAGCTGTAAAGCGCGCATCACTAGACTCTGGAACAGCTTCTTCGCCTATGTGAGAAAAGAACCGTTTGCAAATCAAATGCAAAATTGAACCATGCATTCTGGACATGTTCCATATTAGTGTGCCTGATACTTTCCACCTTTCTGTCATGCAGGTAGTGATGGAAATTATTATGCTAAGCAAATTTCAGCCAGCAGTTATGTAAATTTGATCTTGGCTCCAAATAATGACTTCCAAAACAGTCCTGGGCAAACAAGAACACAGTGCTGCGTTCCTGTTTAATTTAAAATTTTAACCAGCTTTTTGGCATAGGAGGCTTAACAAGGCATCTCAGCCTCACTGGAAACTAGTCACATGCAATCCAAAGTGCTGTGCTCAACTAACCAGTGCTTTGTTCAGAAGTTAAATTCAATGACAAAATAATTTGTTTTGATTTATCACCTCCCTGCACGTTTAGGTGAAAGTCAACTCTGGGAGGTTTGCTAGCTCTGGTAAAAGAGGCACAGAAATACATATACTTTATTTTATTCCCATTGTTGTGATTTATTTAGGGGAAACTAATTTTGACGTTGAGCTTTAGTGCACCAGAAAATATTTTCTTGTTAATTCCTGCTTGCTTGATCAACAGAACATCCAATTCAATGTTACACCACTTTTGTATGGTCTCCTGGTTACAGTGGCACCTGTTGTGTTTCAGTACCTACTTCAAGCCTGAATTTGGTTGGTTCAATAAGACTTAAGCAGTTCACAATAAAATGACAAAATTACAATAAGAGTAGTACTTCAGGCTTGTCGACCTTTGCCATTACGGTCTAAATTGGGTTCCTAAAGACTTTAAAAAAAAGTAGAAACCAGGAACAGCAGATGCTGGTTTACAAAAGAAGACAGAATGCTGGAGTAACTCAGCAGGTCAGGCAACATCTCTGGCGAACTTGGATTGGTGACATTTCAGGTTGGGACACATTTACAGTCTGATTGTGGTGGTGGGGGGAAGAAAGGAGGGCAGGATAGTGTCTGCCAATCAATAAATGGATTCAGGTCAGGGGTTTTTTTTTGGCAGATGGTTGGACAAGATTAAAAAACAGAAAATGTGAGGTGGAATGATTCTGCTTCTTCTTGCGTATGGTGTGCACAGCCTAAAGTTGTAGGACAACTTGTTCTATTTGATCTTATTTGATTGTGCCCGCCGGCTTGATTGCATTCGTCGAAACAGGGCGGACCATGTGAAGGTTGCAATCTTCCACCCCAAGGTAGAATGATTGAAGAGTTATGAATTGTGAAGCAACGGGAATGTATGAGGAGGGGAGAGGGAGGGGGTTGGTAGTTACCTAAAATTTGAGAATGCCATTGGGTTGTAAGCAACCCAAGCGGAATATCAGGTGCTGTTCCTTCAGTTTGCGTGTGGCCTCGCTCTGGTAATGAAGATGATTTAGGACGGAAAGTTCAGTATGGGTATATGAAGTGGAGTTAAAATGATTAGTAACCAGGAGATCCAGTTGGCATTAGTGGATTGAGCACAAATATTCCACTTAATCAGTAGTAAAGAAAGCAAACTCAATGCTACCATTTATTTCAAGAGGGCTTGTATACTAAAGCAGGGATGTAATACTGAGGCTCTATAAGGCATTGGTAAGGCCACATTTAGAATATTGCAAGCAATTTTGGGTACCATATCTGAGGAAGGATGTGCTGGCTGAAGAGGGTCCAGAGGAGGGTTACAAGAATTATCCCAGGACTGTGTAGGTTAACCTATGCTGAGTCTTTGTCGGCACTGAGTGTACTCGCTGGAGTTTAGAAGAATGAGAGGGGACCTCATTGAAACAAACAGTGAAAGGTTTGGATAGAGTGGATGTGGAGAGGATGTTTCCACCAGTGGGAGAGTCTAGGACCAGAGGTCATAGGCTCAGAATTGAAGAATGTTTTTTTAGGAAGGAGATGAGATATTTCATTAGTCAGAGGGTGGCGAATCTGTGGAATTCTTTGCCACAGAGAGCTGTGGAGGCCAAGTCAGTGGATATTTTTTAATGCAGAGATAGATACTTGATTAGTACAAGTGTCAGAGGTTAAGGGGAGAAGGCAGGAGAATGGGGTTAGGAGGGAGAGATACTGTAGATCAGCCATGATTGAATGGTGGTCTTGCCGGTGTAAATGAGGCCACATCGAGAACACCAGATGCAGTTGTTGAGGTTAGAGGATGTACACGTGAACCTTGAGTGTCTCACCTGGAATGACTATTGGGATCCCTGGATGGAGATATGGGGGAGATCGTGGGACACGTGTACCACTCTTGCATTTGCAGGTCAAATTACAGTACCTGGGGAGGGGGTGGTTTGGATGGGATGGGATGAGTGAACCAAGGTGCTGCGGAGGGAGAGGTCTCTGCAGAAGCCGGAAAGAGGTGGGTTGGGGAGATGCGACTGATGGTGGGATCATGTTGGAGGTGACGGAAATGTTGGAGAATAATGTGTTAGATGTGGAGGCTGGTGGGATGAAAGGTGAGGACCAGGGAACTCTATCCTTGTTTCATCCGGGGGAGGGCGTGCGAGAGCAGGTCTCTGCGACACAGAGGAGATGCTGTGAGGAATTCATCTATTACAGCAGGATGGAAATCACATTTACCACAGAAAGAGGACATTTCGGATGTCCTAGAATGGAAAGCCTCATCTTGGGGGCAGAGACGGAGAACTTGAATAGTGGCATTGCAAGAGGCAGAGTGGGAGGGGTCGTAGTCCAGATAATGGAGTCAGTTTGTAGTGGGTGTCAAGTAAGTGTCTACTGAGATGGAGATAGATATCAAGAAAGGGGAGAGAGGAGTCATAAAAAGTTGAAGGAAATTTGAGAGCAGGGTGGATGTTAGTTGTAAAGTTAATGAAATCAATGAGTTCTGGGGCAAGGGGGGGTGGAGGAGAGAGAGACAGATGGGGGGGGGTCTTCATTCACTGGCGGCGGGTGCCTGTCACTGTAACAGGCAGGTGAGATTTCACATCCACCTTGTGTGTGTGTGTGTCTCTCTCTCCCTCCCTCCCTCTCACACAGGCTGAGAGACTCTGCCTCTGTGAGTGTACGTCTCTTTCTCCCCCTCTCCCACACACAGTAAGACCGAGGTAAGTCCATCTGTGTAAGTCCATCTGTGTCTCCCACATACACAGTAAAACTCTGCTTTGTGTGTATATATACGTCTCCCCCCATTTCTCACTTTCTCCCCCCCCCACCTCTCTTTCTCCCCACCCCCCCCCACCTCTCTCTTTCTCCCCCCACACACAATAAGACCGATGTATTCTGCTTAGTCTCTGTTCCCTCCCACACACACAGATAGACTGAGATCCTGTGCGCACTTTCTCCCCCACGGTCACGCCGAAGTACACCACACTGCCTCTGTGCCTCTCTCTCTCTCTCTCTCTCTCTCCCCCTCTCTCCTTCATACACAGTCAGAGGTCCACACTGTCTCTCTCTCCCCTACACACACACACAGACTGAGATACACACTGCCCGTTGTGTGTGTGTGTGTGTCTGACTCTGTCTCTCTCTCCCACACACACAGTTAAAGGTACTCCACGCTGCCTGTGTGTGTGTGTGTCTCTCTCTCTCACTCTCTCTGTCCCACCCCACCCACCCACACACAGTCAGTCAGTCAGAGGAACTCCACACTGTGTGTGTGTGTGTGTGTGCCTCTGTCTCTCCCTATCACAGTCAGAGTGAGGTACTCCCCCCGCAGTCTCTCCGCGGCCTCTCCCCGGGCAGGGTGCATCTGCCTCAGGCTGCCCAGGCAGTCAGACACGACTCCAGTGGCGGGCTCCATGCACAGCTCCTGCTGGCCGGCTGGGAGCGGCGACGGAGGACAGGGGGAAGTTGGCCACCAGCGGGGCAGTCTCGGCTCTCCATGCAGTCCGAGTCTCGCTGGATCCTCGTAATCCTCTGCCTCTGTCAAATGGGTGAGTTTAACCTGACCCCCCCCCCCACCTCCCTCCACCTCAACTCACGCCTGGGCACCAAAGCAGCTCAGGAGACGAACCCTGAGCTCCGTCTCCCAACAATCTGATTTGCGCATCCGTGCACATTCAAAGATTTCATCTCGTCTCCCCGCAGTATGTAGACCTGGCCGTAAATTCAATTAAAATATAGCAAACCTCCGCCTGCTAGTCTTCTAACTACGTGATGTGTGTTTCAAACAAATCATCAGTATAACTGCTCTGGCACTGGACGGTGGGCATTTTCCCTTTGTAGGTCACATCAATAGATGCGGCCTTCAAAGCCGCAGGATGGAGATGTTGCTTATTAAAACAGACCTTCATTGAAGGTTGGCTCAAGAGTAACTCGGGAAAGGAACTTGTTAACTCGGGAGACGAACTTGGAACATCGCAGAAATGACAGTTAACGGCAAACTTGAGTCATACCCGTGGGAACTCGGTTAAACTCTTGATCATACACTTGGAATCTCGTGCACAACCACGAGTCTTTCGCTCGGGGTACCTCATGGGTCAACTCGCACCGTGAGACAGGGCTTTAACCCGCTGGTTACTCCAGCACTTTGTGTCTTTTTAAGAAAAATGTGCTTTTACAAGCAAAATGCATGTAGCATTATTTTAGTAATGTCTCTAATTGTTTGCACTCTGTACGCCCTAAACAATATGTTTAACGTAACCAACAAAAGGGCAGGTAGAGCTGGTGACAACGATGGCTCAACGCCTCTACTTCCTTAGAAAACTGTGGAGATTCAGTATGTCGAGAAATACTCTTTTGAATTTTCACAGGTGCACGGAAGAGAGCAAACTGACTTTTTACTGCAGCAAAAAATCAATGATCCAGTGAAACACTAATTGCAACTAAACAGTTCCGCTTTCGTCTTATTTCGTCATAAGGATTCCATTCCACTCCAGTTTTCTGGCTCCATTAGTTGAAGTCACTTCACAGACACCCCTTTGTCTTCTCATCTATTCCACTATCCAGGGACCCAACACCACTTCCTGGTGAAACAACAGATTGCTTGTACTTCTGTTGTGTAGCACTTTATTTGATGCTCACAATATACCTTGGTCTGCTTGGCAAAGAACTAAACGGCATCACCTCTTTCAGCTAGACATGTTACAGCCCTCACAACTCAACATTGAATTGAACTTTTTTAGATAACCAGCCTAAAGGTCATCATCGTGTAACATTAACTTGGATGTTGCTTGATCCATTGATTACTTGCAGCTTCCTTTATTTCAGATTTCCAACAACTGCATTTTGTTTTGTATATTACAGAACATTTTATTAATTGGTATTGTATGATATTGTCACATTTTAAATCAAGTTTGTGCATTTCTATTTTCATTACCCCACCTGTGAATATACTGATTAAGTAAATTGTACTGAAATACCTGCTATGTCCTTGACACCAACACTCATGTTTAGTATTAATTTAATCAATTTCAGGAGAAATGAAAACTTTAAATGTGAAAATATGCCCGGAATGCTTTTATGACTCCAATTGATTTTCAATAAGAATCGTTGAATGGGAAGTATGGATGACTTGAATCTCTCCAAACTCTCACTCCATCTCTCTGGGGAAAAAAAAAAATTGTTTAGTGATGCAGCACGGAAACAGTGTGAAAGATTGTAAAACACAGGGCAAAAACCAGGCCGTGTGATCCCTCTGCCTGCTCCACCTATCTCATGGTTCATCTTCTGAATCATTCCATTTTTCTAAATGATCCTTATACTCAAGTGTTCAAATGTGTTCATGCTCTGGGGCAGAGAAAAACAAATTCCGAAAGCTGAATGAACCAATTTTCCATCTCTTTCTAAGTAGCCTCTCTCTTACCCAGGGAATATGCCCCTAGTTTTAGACTATCCAGTGAGAGTGTAAGTTTACACCAGAGATCATTGTATCATCGTGCAGATTAGTATGAAACACGATTGTGTCCAACACTATTGCACTAGAAATGTGTTAAGGTACATATGGAGTGGTTCAATGCACTCTAGAATGAGTGTAGACGTGCACGGGATTGTGACATACATGGTATTCAGCACCCGGGTTTACACAGAATGATGCACTTTACCAGGATTTCTGTGCACACAAAACTCTAGTTCATATGGAATGTTACGCACCACAATTCTAAACAAAACATAGTATTTCAGATTTGCATTAGCTTTCAGATTTGCATTAGCTTTTAGATTTTCAATATAGTTAATGGCAAGACCGTCAACAGCACTGATGTACAGAGGGACCTTGAGATGCAAATCCACAGCTCCCAGGAAGTTGCAACACGAGTAGATAGAGTGGAATAGAAAATATCCTTGCCTTCATTGATTGGAATATTGAGTATAAGAGTCAGGAAGTCATGATGCAGCTTTATAGCACTGGTGAGGCCACTTTTAGAGTATTTCATGTATTTCTGGTTGCCCCATTACAGGAAGGATGTGGATGCTTTGGAGAGGGTGCAGAAGAGTTTTACCAGAATGATGCCTGGAATAGAAAGTATAAGCTATAAAGGGAGGTTTGACAAACTTGGATTGTTTTCTCTAGAATGTCGGAGGCTGTGGGGAGTCCTGATAAAGTTATATGAAATGATGAGAGCTATAGTTAGGGTAGTCAACACTTCTCTCTCCATGGTACAAATGTGAAAGACGAGAGGGCATAGCTTTAAGGTTAAAGGGGCAAAGTTTAAAGGAGATGTGCGGGGCATGTTATACAGAGGGTGGTAAGGCCTGGAATTGAATGACAGAGGTGCTGGTGGTGATGGTAGCAGATATGATAGTGACGTTTGAGAGGCCTTTAGATAGGCACATGGATATGCAGGTAATGGAGGTATGGATCGTGTACAGGCAGATGAGATTAATTTATCTCGGCATCATGTTTGGCAACAGGCATTGTGGGCCAAAGGGCCTGTTCCTGTGCTAAACATGATGCCAAGATACATTAATCACTCTGCCGAAATGGGTGGAGAAATGGCAGATGGAGTTTAATCCGAGCAAATGTGAAGTGTTGCACGTTGGGATCCAAGTTCATAGTTCCCTAATAGTGGCAACACAAGTAGACATGCGGTATGCTTGCCTTCATTCGTTAGCGGCTTGGAGTATAACCATATAACCATATAACCATATAACAATTACAGCACGGAAACAGGCCATCTCGACCTAGTCCGTGCCGAACACGTATTCTCCCCTAGTCCCATATACCTGCGCTCAGACCATAACCCTCCATTCCTTTCCCGTCCATATAACTATCCAATTTATTTTTAAATTATAAAAACGAACCTGCCTCCACCACCTTCACTGGAAGCTCATTCCCCACAGCCACCACTCTCTGAGTAAAGAAGTTCCCCCTCATGTTACCCCTAAACTTCTGTCCCTTAATTCTCAAGTCATGTCCCCTTGTTTAAATCTTCCCTACTCTCAATGGGAAAAGCTTATCCACGTCAACTCTGTCCATCCCTCTCATCATTTTAAAGACCTCTATCAAGTCCCCCCTTAACCTTCTGCGCTCCAAAGAATAAAGCCCTAACTTGTTCAACCTTTCTCTGTAACTTAGTTGTTGAAACCCAGGCAACATTCTAGTAAATCTCCTCTGTACTCTCTCTATTTTGTTGACATCCTTCCTATAATTAGGCGACCAAAATTGTACACCATACTCCAGAATTGGCCTCACCAATGCCTTGTACAATTTTAACATTACATCCCAACTTCTATACTCAATGCTCTGATTTATAAAAGCCAGCACACCAAAAGCTTTCTTTACCACCCTATCTACATGAGATTCCACTTTCAGGGAACTGTGCACAGTTATTCCAAGATCCCTCTGTTCACCTGCATTCTTCAATTCCCTACCATTTATCATGTACGTCCTATTTTGATTTGTCCTGCCAAGATGTAGCACCTCACACTTATCAGCATTAAACTCCATCTGCCATCTTTCAGCCCACTCTTCCAACCGGCATAAATCTCTCTGTAGACTTTGAAAATCTACTTCATTATCCACAGCCCCACCTATCTTAGTATCATCTGCATACTTACTAATCCAATTTACCACACCATCATCCAGATCATTGATGTACATGACAAACAACAGTGGACCCAACACAGATCCCTGTGGCACCCCACTAGTCACTGGCCTCCAACCTGACAAACAACCATCCACCATTACTCTCTGGCATCTCCCATTCAGCCACTGTTGAATCCATCTTGCTACTCCACCATTAATACCCAACCATTGAACCTTCTTAACCAACCTTCCGTGAGGAACCTTGTCAAAGGCCTTACTGAAGTCCATATATACAACATCCACGGCTTTACCCTCATCAATTTCCCGAGTAACCTCTTCAAAAAATTCAAGAAGATTAGTCAAACATGACCTTCCAGGCACAAATCCATGTTGACTGTTCGTAATCAGCCCCTGTTTATCCAGATGCTTATATATATTATCTCTAAGTATCCTTTCCATTAATTTGCCCACCACTGACGTCAAACTAACAAGTCTATAATTGCTAGGTTTACTCTTAGACCCCTTTTTAAACAATGGAACAACATGCGCAGTACGCCAATCCTCCGGCACTATTGCCGTTTCCAATGACATTTGAAATATTTCTGTCATAGCCCCTGCTATTTCTACACTAACTTCCCTCAATGTCCTAGGGAATATCCTGTCCGGACCTGGAGACTTATCCACTTTTATATTTCTCAAGTGTCAGTACTTCCTCTTCTTTGAATCTCATAGTTTCCATAGCTACTCTACTTGTTTCCCTTACCTCACATAATTCAATATCCTTCTCCTTGGTGAATACCGAAGAAAAGAAATTGTTCAATATCTCCCCCATCTCTTTTGGCTCTGCAGATACCTGTCCACTCTGACTCTCTAATGGACCAATTTTATCCCTCGTTATCCTTTTGCTATTAATATAGCTGTAGAAACCCTTTGGATTTACTTTCACCTTATTTGCCAAAGCAACCTCATATCTTCTTTTAGCTTTTCTAATTTCTTTCTTAAGACTCTATAAGAGTCAGGAAGTTGTGATGCAGCTCCACAATATTTGGTTAGACTGCATTTGGATGATTTTGTGCAGTTCTGCTTGTCCCATTACAGGAAGGATGTGTTGGAAAGGGTGTAGAGGCGATTTACCAGATTGCTACCTGGATTTGAGGGTATTGGCCAGAAGGATTGTTTTCTCTGGAACACTGGAAGTTTAGGGGGACCTGTTAACAGTATCTAAAATTATGAGAGGCATAGATGGGGTAGACAGTCAGAACCTTTTCCCCTGTATGTTAATGTTAAAGAGTAGAGGGAATTCGCTTTAATGTTAAAGGAGCAACGTTTAAATTAGATTTTTAGTTTAGTTTTAGTTTAGAGATACAGCACGGAAACAGGCCCTTCGGCCCACCGAGTCCGCGCTGACCATTGGTCTCCATACATTAACACTATCTTACGCACACTCGGGACAATTTTACAATTATACCAAGTCAATTTACCTACAAACCTGTACGTCTTTGGAATGTGGGAGGAAATCAAAGATCTCGGAGAAAACCACACAGTCATGGGGAGAACGTACAAACTCCGTACAGACAGCACCGTAGTCGGGATTGAACCACGGTCTCCAGTGCTGCAAGCACTGTAAATCAGCCACTCCACACTGCATCGCTGTGCCGCCCATGTGTGGGACAATTTTTTTTAGACAGAGGATGGTGGGTGCCAGGAACGCACTGCCAGGGCGTGAGGTGGAGGAAGATACAAGACTGGCATTGAAGATGCTTTTAGATGGGCACATGGATGTGCTGGGAATGGAAGCATATGGTTATGTGCAGAGAGATGATCTTGGCATCATTTCGAAGGGCTTGCTCCCTCCCGTGCTGTACTATGCTTTAAAACTCGACTCCTATCAAATGCATTTTGTTCTCCTGGTTTTGGGTGTGACATATTAATCCAGAATGTGTTAAGATTAAATTAACTTGTGCCCCAACAGCATTGATGGGTGTGTTGTTTCCTGTATGTGGGCCCGCAATTAAAATCGTGTCAGTGGAGTTGATTGTTTTTAAACTTACTACAATCGTTGGGACTATCAATCTTCCATTGCAGTCAAATGAATCAATTTGTTGCATATCCTCTTCAGACAAGATGAAATCAAACACCTGTTTTATAAAGCACATGTGTTTATATTCCTATTAAACAAATCTCTTGCTCTGCATTGCTTCCATTCATGTAGCTTTCCTACCGTCAGATCCATAATAAAATATGCAGTTTTCTTCAGGTTTGTTGTACACTCTTTGCTGTGAAACTAAATCTCAGTTAGCAATGTTTCAATAAGCAGTTTATTGATAACCAGTGTCTATTTTGAAAAATAAAACTACACCATCTAGAGATGTGGCAGATTCGATTCCAAGCTGAATCTTGGTGCACAGGAACACTGTGAGCTCCACCCCCACCCCTCTGTCCACTAGCTAATCTTTACTTCAATCTGAAGAAGGGTCTGACCCACGATGTTATCTGTCCCTCATCCGATGAAGTGTGGGTTACTCCAGCAGGTTAATTTTGACCACAACTCCATGCCTTATTGATGGTGCATTAAAGTCCTGGCCCTGCTTACCTAAAACCCATACATTTTCACATTGCTTGCATTTATAATGTGCCTTGGTTGATTTTACAACATGCATTATGTCGTTTATAAAGTTGTATTTGAAAGAATATATATAATAGTGACAAGGTGACCACTTGTATTTATCTATTCCCTCAACTGGAGCAAACCAATTGTTACCTCAATATTTTCTTTGATCCTGGAAGGTGTGGTACTTTTGGGAATGCACACTACTTCTCTTTGCAACTGCCACCTAGGGATTAAAAAATGATTAGTCTTTTGAATAACACTTGTTATGGTTAGCCCAGTTTACAATTACATGACTTGAGTACAACCTCTGCATTTGAATGACAAACTGTTTGAGAAACCAACAGGATGGATTTGCTGGATGCTTCGGGACTGCAGGTGACTTCTTGACAACATCTGGAATTTTGCCACATCAAACAGAGGAGGAATACATTCTATTTTGCAAGTTTATCGTCATTTTGAGAATCCTATCTTGACACACGACATCTGAGGCAACAGCAGTGTCATTTCTAAAGCCTCGTCAGCAATAAAATCTTTTTAAAAGTACATAATTATTACCCTGAAACAGGTTTGTTCATGTCAGCTTTAATTTAAAAATGGCAAAAACAAGATTTAAACTGCTTTTCCAATGGGACAACCAATCTCTGCTGACATCTTCTGCCATGTGGGAACTTGGTTTCTGTCTTGTGAAATATTAGGGATATGAACAGATCTCAGAAATGGATCCCCAACATGTACTGTACATGTAATTATTTTATATCTGGGCCCAACCTGTGTGACAATGATTTTGCATCTTCAATTTTTTTTAACTTTAAATTATAATACTGTTTAGAAAATGTCAAAATTCAACTAATGGATGTTGTACCAGATTCAAATAATTCTTGCTCTGAGGAACATATTTTCCTTCCTTCAACTTTGGGGCGACATAGTGGCACAGTGGTAGAGTTGCTGCCTCACAGTGCCAGACACCCGGGTTCGATCCTGACCAAGGGCGCTGTCTTTACAGAGTTTGTAATTTCTCCCTGTGACCACAGTTTTCTCTGGACGCTCTGGTTTCCTCCCAGACTCCAAAGAGTGCAGGTTTCTAGGGTAATTGGCTTCCGTAAAAAAAAATTAAATTGTCCCTGGTGTGTCGGGCCTGTTCTCTAAAGTCGAAACTGAATGAATGGTGGAAACAAAACAATTCAAACAATATGTATGTGCTGTTATTTGATGACTAAAAGTAAAGATGGGGAGTTGGTTAGTGAAAGGTTACCTAAAATTGGAGAATTCAATATTCCTACCATTGTGTTGTAAGGTACACGGCAGAATATAACATGCTGTTCCTCCAGTTTGCATGTGGCCTCACTCTTGCAGTGGAGGTGGCCCAGGACAGAAAGATCATGTGGGAGTGAGAAGGAGAGTTAAAATAGTTAGTAACTGTGGGGTCCAGCAGGCTTTGGTGGACCAAGTATCCTTACGTACGTAACAAATTGTTAGGTACATAACAAATTGTGAAGACGGTCCTTTCTCCTGTAACAAATTGTTGGACTAGAGAATAGTAATTACTGAGAGGACTCTCACCATCTGTTGCTTGACACTTGATCCTTCTTTTAAGTCTTAAACTGGATTATGACAATTCAAAGTCCTGGCCTATTGTAAGAATGGATTTCCACGAAATTAAAAAAAGTGACCATAATCAAAGCACTCATTTGCCCAGTAAAATAGTGGATGTAAAGAGTCGAAAGAGTAAAAGTAATAGATGTAAAGGGTAATTTCTATACCAAGAATGTTTCTTGGTGTAGAAGTTAAAATAATTTCTGGAGACTTTGTAATTGAGTTTCAGAGCCCAGGATACTCACTAGTTTGGACAAAACATCCTTAATTACTGCTTGTTGAAGCCAAGGAATTAGGGAAAGGTGAAAAATGTTACACTTACTGATCATTTACTCATCTTTGGCATTACAGATTTTAAAAATGTGTTAATTATCGGTACATTGGAGAAACTAGAAGATACTTGGCTTCTCCTTGCCTTCTACTTAGTGTAAATTTCATCAGACTGGAAAAGATTTTCATATGTTGTTATCACAAAATCTTGAAGCATTAAAAAAAGAAATCTACTGTCACATTGTCCATTCATTCAGTTTTACAGATGTGATCTTTCAGTTTTACAGATATTATACCTGTACAGATTTTACAGTGGTCCACGACTTTATGAATTTATGTAATTGAGCTCAGGATTGAAAAGAATCACACAGCAGATGGTGTGTATCCCTTTGACATTTGGAAGGCGTATCTAATTGATCCCAAACTCCTGCACTTTCCTTACAGTTCTGCTTTTTCTTCAAGTGTATATCCAATATCCTTTGGAAAGTTCCCAATGGATTCCTTTACATTTAGAATGGTTCATTCCAAATCGCAACACATGAACAATATTTTCAATCTGCTTTTCACAGATTCCAATTTGATATGATAACAGATTAATTTTATTTTGGTGTAAAATTACCAGAAAAGAAAACTTAGGAAGTGAAAACAAATTTCAGTCCAGGTCTATGAGTTTAGAATTTAGAGATACAGCGTGGTAACAGGCTCTTCAGCCCAAAGAGTCCACATCAACCATCAATCCATGGGGAGAAGGCAGGCATGGGTTATTGATAGGGGACGATCAGCCATGATGAATGGCTCGAAGGGCCGAATGGCCTCCTCCTGCATCTATTTTCTATGTTTCTAATCCCTGAACACTAGCACTATCCTACATACTAGGGACAATTTGCAATTTTTACCGAGGCCATTAAACCAAAACACCTGTGCATTTTTGGAGTGTGGGGGGGGAAACCAAGCACCCGGGGAAAATCCATGCGGTCACAGAGAGAAAGTACAAACTCCCTAAAGACAACACCTATAGTCAGGACTGAACTCGGATCTCTGGCATTGTGAAGCGGCAACTCTACCACTGTGCAGCCCATTATTTTGCCAATCCTCATTTTTAGACTTTTCCCTGTTCTTGGACAGTAAAGGAAGTGATCTTTAAATATTACCACACAGGTCCTCCCTGTGTTTAGTTTAGTTTAGTTTAGTTTAGAGATACATCGTGGAAACATCGAGTCCAGGCCAACCACGATCACCTATACACTAGTTCTATTCTGCACACTAGGGACAATTTACTGAAGCCAATTAACATACAAACCTGCAGGAAACCGGAGCCTAACCGTTCTCACAGAGGGAAGGTACAAACTCTGTACAGACAGCAGCCATAGTCGGGATTGAACCCGGGTCTCTGGCACTGTAAGGGAGCAACTCTACCCTTGTGCTGCTCAAGTTATAAAGGCCTGACTTACAGATATCCCGTGCATAGGGACCAGCATTTGGGAGACCAGGGAAATCAATGGGGATGGATTTACCGACTCCGCTGAGGAAGAAGGCTGTTCAACATGCCTTATCCGCCTTCCTCATTTTCCACACCCCAAGCCGCACCGAGGTCTAGGTGAAGGTGAGCAGAGATGGGAGTATGAGCAGATTCACTCACTGCCTGGATCTGTGAGGTTGTCTGGAAACTACTCTCCCCACGCCTGCTCGCTCTCCTCTCAAAGTTGTTTTTGTGACGCACTCCAACACATTTATGTTCAATTTCAACTTATGAATGTTTGATTTACGAACAGTTCACAGAAATCTGGGGATTGTATGTACATCCATTTATTGAATTAATCATCTGGCTTTTTTGTTATGGAATAACAAAATCAGTTATAATAATATCCCTGAATTGTATAGAAGCCATGGAGTATTAAATAAATGCAGTTTAGAGTCACAGAGTGATACAGTGTGGAAACAGGCCCTTCGGCCCAACTTGCCCTCACCGGCCAACATGTCCCAGCTATACTAGTCCCACCTGCCTGCGCTTGGTCCATATCCCTCCAAACCTGTCCTATCCATGTACCTGTGAAACTGTTTCTTAAATGTTGGGATAGTCTCAGCATCAACTACCTCCTCTGGTAGCTTGTTCCATACACCCACCAACCTTTGTATTAAATCTTTTCCCCTTCACCATTAACCTATGTCTTCTGCTCCTCGATTCTCTTACTCTGGGCAAGAGATTCTGTGCATCTACCCGATTTATTCCTCTCATGATTTTATACACCTCTATAAGATCTCCCCTCATCCTCCTGCGTTCCAAGGAAGAGAGACCCAGCCTACCCAACCTCTCCCTATAGCTCAGTCCCTCTCGTCCTGGCAACATCCTCATAAATCTTCTCTGAACCCTTTCAAGCTTGACAATATTCCTATAACATGGTGCCCAGAACTGAACGCAATATTTTAAATGTGGTCTCACCAACATCTTATACAACTGCAACATGACCCCCCAACTTCTAAACTCAATACTCTGACTGATGAAGGCCAAAGTGCCAAAAGCCATTTGACCACCTTATCTACCTGCGACTCGATCTTCAAGGAACCATGCACCTGTACTCCTAGATCCCTCTGCTCTAAAACACTCCCCAGAGGCCTACCATTCACTGTGTAGGTCCTGCCCTTGTTAGACATCCTAAATTGCAACACCTCACACTTCTCTGTATTAAATTCCATCAACCATTCCTCTGCCCGCCTGGCCAATCGATCCAGATCTTGCTACAATCTTTCACAACCATCTTCACTATCTGCAAAACCACCCACTTTTGTATCATCAGCAAACTTGCTAATCTTGCCCTGTATGTTCTCATCCAAATCAATGATGTAGATGACAAACAGTAACGGGCCCAGCACCGATCCCTGAGGCACTCCACTAGATACAGGCATCCAGTCCGAGAAGCAACCTTCAACCATCACCCTCTGCTTCCTTCCATGGAGCAAATTTGCTATCATTCAGCTATCGCTCCTTGGATCACATGCGATCTAACCTTCCAGAGCAGCCTACCATGCGGAACCTTGTCAAATGCCTTACTGAAATCCATGTATACAACATCTACAACTCTGCCCTCGTCGACCTTTTTAGTCACGTCTTAAAAAATATCAATATGATTTGTGAGATATGACCTTCCACGTAGGAAACCATGCTGACTATCCCGAATCAGCCCTTGCCCGTCCAAATGCCTGTATAACCTATCCCTCAGAATCCTTTCCAACTACAGATGTTAAGCTCACTGGCCTATAGTTCCCAGCATTTTCCCTGCAGCCCTTCTTGAAAAGAGGCACAACATTTGCCACCCTCCAGTCTTCTGGCACCTCTCCTGTATTTAAGGACGACTCATAAATTTCAACCAGGACTCCCGCAATTTCCTCTCTGGTTTCCCACAATGTCCTCGGATATATCTGATCAGGCCCTGGAGATTTGTCTACCTTCATACATCTTTTGATGGTAACACTGACTGTACTCAAAACACTTCCATTAACTGCCCCAAGTTCCTTCGTCCTACTGTTTTTCTCCTCTGTAAATACAGAGGAGAAATACTCATTGAGGACCTTGCCCATCTCCTGTAGCTCCACACCTCCAGAGGTGACCGCTTTGATTCCTGAGAAGTCCCACTCTCTAATTACCCTTTTCCCCCTTATGTATTTATAAAATCTTTTGTGATTGTCCTTAATTCTACCCGCCAGAGCTATCTCCTGGTCCCTTTTTGCCCTTTGATCTCATTTTTCAATTTACTCCTTAGTTCCCAAAACTCCTCCAGGGATACACTTGATCCCAGCTGCCTATACCTGTCCCATGCATCCTTCTTGTTTTTGACCAATGACTCAATTTCCCTCGTCAGCAAAGCTTCCTTACGTTTGCCTGCTTTGCCCTTCACTCTAACGGGGACGTACATAACCTGAGCTTTCGTCAGCAAAATTTAATTATTTTCCATGCTACTTCACCGTATGATAACTTGAGCTGGAGATTTTCCATATTTTTTTGCTATTTCTAGTATTCTTGGATCTTCCAACAGTTTTGGGTCATCAGGTCTGGCCCAGGGTCGGTCAGATGATCCCAGAGGACTGTACGCTGTAACCACAATCCTACGTTTTGTGCAGTGGTCCACAAGCTTACTTTGGTTCAGGTAAGGATGGCATTCTATCTGCAGAGGAAAGTCGACAAATGTTTAGTTCATAATGAGAGGAGACCAGTAGTACATTATCATTCAAGGCCACCCTGATATATTCTGAAGCTCATGAAATTTACAGACAAATCAAAATTTCAATCTGATCTTGAACTTTACTTAACAAATGAAATGTCCAGTGAATGAGTTATAGACACATCTTAGATATCACAAACCCAGAATATTGGGCATTCATTTGCACCTGAGATTTCTCAACTGCTGGGTGCTCCATTATGGTCATTGTTGGGAGGCACTGGAGTTCACACACAATTATTCTTCACAATGAAAAGGAAAAGGCAATTAGATAGAATTACACTCTACTTAACTCGACTCAATCACTGGCACTGCATACTTTTAAAAAACATTAAAGGACCTGTCCCACTGGGATGTCATTTGCGCGTCATTTACGCGACATCATTTACGCGTCACGACGCGCACGTGATGCACATGGTGCTCATTACATGCGCATGGTTGCAGAACATTCTGGAGGGGGAGGGTGAACAGCCAGTTGTCGTGGTGCACATTGGCACCAACGATATAGGTAAAAAACGGGATGAGGTCCTACAAGGTGAATTTAGGGAGCTAGGAGATAAGCTTAAAAGTAGGACCTCAAAGGTAATAATCTCTGGATTACTACCAGTGCCACGTGCTAGTCAGAGTAGAAATAGGAGGATATTGCAGAAGAATACGTGGCTTGAAAAATGGTGCAAGGGGGAAGGATTGAAATTTCTAGGGCATTGGAACCAGTTCTGGGGGAGGAGGAACCAGTACAAACAGGACGGTCTGCACCTAGGCTGGAATGGAACCAATGTCCTTGGGGGAGTGTTTGCTAGTGCTGTCGGGGAGGATTTAAACTAATGTGGCAGGGGAATGGGAGCATGAGCAGAGAGATAGAGGGGTGTAAATTGAGGGTAGAAGCAATAGGTAGCAAGGTGAAAAGTAAAAGTGGCAGGCAGACAAATCCAGGGCAAAAATCAAAAAGGGCCACTTTTCAACATAATTGTATAAGGGGTAAGAGTGTTGTAAAAACAAGCCTGAAGGCTTTGTGTCTCAATGCAAGGAGCATTCGTAATGTGGATGAGTTGAATGTGCAGATAGTTATTAATGAATATGATATAGTTGGGATCGCGGAGACATGGCTCCAGGGTGACCAAGGCTGGGAGCTGAACATCCAGGGATATTCAATATTCAGGAGGGATAGACAGAAAGGAAAAGGAGGTGGGGTAGTGTTGCTGGTTAGAGAGGAGATTAACGCAATAGAAAAGAAGGACATTAGCTTGGAGGATGTGGAATCGATATGGGTAGAGCTGCGAAACACTAAGGGGCAGAAAACGCTAGTGGGAGTTGTGTACAGGCCACCTAACAGTAGTAGTGGAGATGGGGACGGCATCAAACAGGAAATTAGAAATGCGTGCAACAAAGGTAAAACAGTTATAATGGGTGACTTCAATCTACTTATAGATTGGGTGAATCAAATTGGCAGGGGTGCTGAGGAAGAGGATTTCTTGGAATATATGCAGGATAGTTTTCTAAACCAACATGTAGAGGAACCAACAAGAGAGCAGGCTATTCTAGACTGGGTATTGAGTAATGAGGAAGGGTTAGTTAGCAGTCTTGTTGTGCATGGCCCCTTGGGCAAGAGTGACCATAATATGGTTGAGTTCTTCATTAGGATGGAGAGTCACAATAGCTCCTAGTGGCCGCATGCTGTAAAGGTTGCAAATTCATTTGCTCCCTTAACTTCTAACTTCCACTTACCACTCTTTCAATGTTACTTGTGACTATTTGATTTCAAGACACCGTCTAACTTTTCATAAAGTGTTGATAACACTTTTACACGCCTTAATCGTGAAAAGGATGGAGACAAGAAGAAAAGGAGGCTCCCCGAGGAAGGAACAGGGGAAAGCCACAACCACAGCTGCAGCTTCTGATTCCAGTATCATAGAAGCAATATCGAAAATGAACGATGAATTGAAAAATGAGCTGAAAAATGAAATGAAAACAAAATTTAGCAGTTTGGAAGAAATGGCGAAAGGAGTTTCGACCAAATTGAAGGAAATCCAAGGAAAACTGTCTTTGTTACAAGATGAACTTCATGAACAAAAGGATCAAATTGATACCTTGCGAACCCTGGGACGGGAGAGAGATTTGAAGATTGAAAAACTGGAACGGAGAATGAATGAGAACACTTGAGCACTTCAGCAATACGTCTAAAAATATGGACCTAGAAAACAGAAGCCGTCGTTTGAATTTACGAATTGTTGGTTTGGCGGAAGGTCAAGAAGGAGAACGTTATAAAATATGCCTCTAAAATGATAAAGGAAACATTCAACATTGAGCACAATGAAAACCTTCCGTTTTTGGATAACGCACACAGGATTGGGAAGAAATCCGGTAATAAACCGAGACACTTGATCATTCGGTTTCATTTTTTGCAAATGAAGGAGAATATTTTCCAGGCAGCAAAAATGTTGGGCGTGGTTGAATATGAAGGATGCAAGTTTCGGTTTGTTCTTGATTATAGTTAAGAGCTTTTGGAAATAAGAAAGTCTTTTTATAATGTAATGTATGATTTGTATAAGAAAAAGCTGCGCCCAGCTTATTATTTCCAGCTAGATTGCGTATTCGACTTTTCAATGGTAACCTTCGATTTTTTAGCAGCCCTCAAGACGCCTCCAGCTTTCTGGAGAGCTACGAGGAGGAAGGGGAGTAATTGATAGCTGATTAAGTTATAATTGGAGATTTACTGTTCCTATTTTGACAACATTTCGTTTGGTAATGATTAAGAATTTAACTGGACGAGTTGTTTTTCTTTTATATATATTCTTTTAAGAATTTCTTTGTTAATTCGTGTTTCCCTGTCGATAGACAAACTAAGAGAACGCAGTTCTTGTTTTTCATATCTTGACCTTGGATAATAATAAGTAGCAGTCGCTCTTTAACTCCATGCAAGTCTGTCTTTTTTTTTCTTCTCTCTCAAAGAGATAATAACGAATGTGTTATGACTAGGAGTGGTTAAATATTATTATCTTTATGCCGAGCGCTGTTACTAGGAGAGATGGGGTCTGGGAAGGGATTAGGTAGCTTGCTGACTGTCTATTGGTCAGTTTGGGGTTTTACAGGGGTGGGAGGGGGGAAGGGGTCTTTTGTTCCCTATTTAGTGTTCTTCATTTGTGCAAACTCTGAACTACAAAAATATCTGAGATGTCGTCATTTCTGGCTCCGCCCTAGATTTTTCTTTTTCCAGTATCATGAACTTTTAGGCTTCAAGAAATTAACCCATTACATCCCACATGATTTTTACAAGCAATATGGATAAAGTTACTAATTTCCTTTCATGGAATGTGAATGGCTTGAACCATCCCATTAAGAGGAATTATTTTTTTAAAGTTCTTCACAGACTAAATGCTCAGATTATCTTTGTTCAGGAAACTCATGTAAGGCAAGTTATGAGTTACGATTCTTCAAGTTTTGGAGAGGACAGCAGTTTCATTCAAATTCACAGGCTAAGGTGAAAGGAGTCTCTATTTTTATTGACTCCTCAATTCCGTTTGTTCACCATGAAACAATTTCTGATCCATATGGCAGATTCTTGCTGATTACTGGTGTTCTTTATAGGCAAAAGGTCGCTATGGTGAATGTCTATGCACCAAATATTGATAACCCTGAGTTTTTTAAACAGTTAATTGCATCCTTTCCTAATTTAAATGAACACTTTTTAATAATGGTAGCAATGTTACAAAATTTTGAGATTTTAAAAATAAAGTCTGCAATTTATCCCATCAGATAAAGCATAAAAAGAAGTTTAATTTGACACTTAATTCACTTTCATATCTTCAGTATTAAAAAAGTTATGGCCATTATCATACTCAGAAATTAGCATCTAGTTCCCTATTGCTTTTCCATTGACTTAACACAAAAGCTGTGATCGAGGACAGTTAAAAGCCCATAACTTTCTTAAAAATTATGATAACTGAAAGAAATTTTCAGTTATTATAGATTGAAGCATTCTGAAACAAATATGAAACAATCTTACTTCGAAGACATGAAAGTAAAGCATATAATTAGTTAGTTACCTAATTGTAGCTAATTACAAAATTCAATTACTAGATCTAAACATCTATCAATTTCTTAAGAATATATTAACATTTTTAAATAGCCTAAGTGTCCAAATAACATTCACACAATAATTCACAATATAACATAATTTTTAAATCTCATTTTCATGAATTTACAGGCCAAATGGAAGGAATTGAATGTTTAATACCTGTAAATTTAATTCCTTGCGAGTGAGGATTTCTGGAACGCGATCTTTTGGAACGTTAATTTGCGGTGAATTTAACCCCGTATTGGCATGAAAAATACTGCCGTTAATTCGGGGAATAAAATCACCGTGTCGCATGAAAAAATGTGAATTAAAGGCTTCTTAAGAAGCACTTTTATACATTTAAAGAAACCACTTTCGTTTACCTGTCCTGTGTGTGAAATCCGTCCCTGTTATCGGCGTTGACGCTTCAGGAGCTGCTTTTAAAATGACTCTAGCGCTGACATTGACGATTTAATTTAAAAAAAAAATTCACAAAACGCCGGTAGGAACGATTTGTCTGCCAAGGCTTGTACTCCTACAAAATATTAACCAGGACCAGGGAGGAGAAACCCGCGTTTTAACCCCGCCCCCCTTAAAGGCGCCAAAATCGCGCACACGGCCAGTGGCAGAATTACAGCGCGACTGAAGGTAAGTTTTGTAACATACCTAATAATGGGTGATTTCAATTGCTGTTTGAATCCCTCGATTGACAGATCTACATCTGATCATGTGCTTCCAAATAAATCAGCTAATTTTATTCATTCTTTTTTATTGACTCGGGAATGTTAGAAATTTGGAGATTCTTACATCCAAATGACAAAGAATTTTCATTTTTCTCTCATGTATATCATAGTTATTCTAGGATCGACTATTTTATACTAGATTCTCAGCTAGTTCCATCGGTCATTGCATGTGAGTATGATGCAATTGCTATTTCTGATCATGCACCATTGAAACTATTGATCAAACTACCTGATTCCAAGTTTAGTGCTAAACAATGGCGATTTAATGCTACTTTGCTTCAAGACTTAAACTTTATTAATTTTATGAAAGATCAGATTGCTTTTTACTTCTTGACAAACTCTACTGAAGAGATATCCAATGGTGTAGTCTGGGATGCTTTTAAAGCATATATTCGTGGACAAATTATTTCATACTCCGCGGAATTAAAAAACAAACACAAAAAGAAATACGCACATTGGCTGACGAGATTAAAGAAATTGATAAAAAATATTCAAAAGTTCCTAGTTTAGAGCTCTATAAGAATAGAGTTGAACTTCAATTGAGATATGATTTGTTATTAGTATCACCGATTGAGAACGAGTTACTTAAAACCAAAAGTCAATTTTATATACATGGCGAAAAATCTGGTAAATTACTTGCTAATCAATTGAAAGCAGTGTCGGCCAAGCGTCAGATTACTAAAGTGAGTAAATGGGATGGTACAGTAACTGTAGACCATGATGAAATTAATAAATCCTTTCAGGAATTTTATACCTCCCTATACCAATCAGATATTCCTACTGATTCCAATATTATGCATGAGTTTTTAAAGAAACTGAACTTACGAAATTTACCACATAATGAGTCTCTGTTGTTAGATGAACCCATCACGGAAGAAGAAATACAGAAAGCAATTTTTTCAATGAATTCTGGTGAAGCTCCCGGTTTAGATGGGTTTACAGTAGAATTTTTAAAGTATTTTTCAAATTTATTGTCTCCATGGCTATGCAAGGTATTTAAAGAAGCCTTTTTAAGGAATAGATTACCACAATCTTTTTATGAAGCTTCTATTTCTTTAATTCTTAAAAAAGATAAAGACCCTACTGAAGTGACATCATATAGACCTATATCAATGTTAAATGTAGATTTCAAAATTCTTTCCAAAATATTAGCTATGAGATTGGAATAGATTTTACCGCAAATTATCTCTGAAGATCAGACAGGTTTTATTAAAAATCGTTACTCATACTTTAACATTAGGAGATTAATGAATATTGTATATACAGCATCTAATAAAACCCCAGAATGTGTCATCTCACTTGTTGCCGAGAAGGCGTTTGATAGAGTAGAATGGGAATACTTATTCAATACACTTGAAAAATTTAAGATTGGTCCAAAATGTATCTCTTGGATCAAGCTGATATATCTTATATCTCAGTCTTCTGTATTTACTAATAATCAGAGATCCCCTTTTTTCATGCTCTTTCGAGGTACTAGACAGGGCTGTCCCTTAAGTCCTTGACTATTTGATATTGCTTTGGAACCTTTAGCCACCGCTATTAGGGAATCCCCTAATATTTTTGGTATTGTCCGCGGGAATAAGACACATAATCTATCTCTTTATGCAGATGATCTGTTATTATTTATTTCTAATCCTGAGAAATCTATTCCGGCAATAGTAGCATTACTTAACCAATTTTGGAGATTTTCTGGTTATAAACTAAATCTTAGTAAGAGTGAGCTTTTTCCATTAAATAATTTTGTTTCAAGTTATGGACAGTTTCCATTTAGATTGACTACCGAAAGTTTTACTTATTTAGGTATTAAGATCACCAAGAAACACAAGGATTTATTTAAAGCTAATTTTATGCCTTTAATTGACCATATTAAACATCAGTTTACTAAATGGTCACCAATGTCCTTATCCTTAATTGGCCGAATCAATGCTATTAAAATGTTCATTTTACCTAAATTTCTGTATTTATTTCAGATGATACCAATTTTTATTGCCAAATCTTTCTTCGATATTATAGACTCCAAAATTTCTTCATATATATGGCAGAATAAAAATCCCAGACTAGGTAAAAAATACTTACAGAAATCAAAAAAAGATGGTGGTTTGGCATTGCCGAACCTTAGACTCTACTATTGGGCAGTCAATGTTCGTTATTTAACATTTTGGACAAAAGATTTAGAAGATACCCAATGCCCAGGATGGATAAACCTAGAACGTGATTCCTTGCAAGGGCTATCATTGGCTTCTATTCTAGGGGCTTCGTTACCTTTTACAATTACGAGATTGAATAAATATACGACTAACCCAATAATAAGACATACGTTCCGAATATGGTTTCAATTTCGTAAGTTTTTTGGACTAAATGATTTTATCTTATCGAGTCCTATTTTATCCAATTTTCTCTTCCAACCATCTAGTACTGATCAAGTCTTTTTGTTATGGAAGAGGAAGGGATTAGTAGCTTTTCGTGATTTGTTTTTGGAGGGTTGTTTTATGTCTTTCGAACAACTCTCCAATAAATATAACTTACCTAATTCACACTTTTTTAGATATTTACAAATTAAACATTTTTTGAAGGCTACTCTACCCCTTTTTCCGTTACCACATCAATCCGAAATTTTGGAATTTTTTTACAGTTGAACCCTTATCAGAAAGAATTAATAACGACTATTTATGAGTTGATTTTGAAATTACAAATAGATACATTTGATAAAATTAAGAATGACTGGGAAAGAGAACTCCAAATTTCTTTATCTATAGAGAAATGGGAGAGGATTCTTCAATTAGTTAATACCTCTTCAATGTGGACAAGACATGCTTTGATACAATTCAAGGTGGTTCAGAGCTCATATGTCAAAAGATAAGTTAGCTCATTTTTATGGTCATATACTGTAAATCCTACCTGTGATAGATGTAACTTTGAAGTGTTGTCAAGTGTTGAAGTGGCCTCACTGACCCATATGTTTTGGTCCTGCCCTCTTTTGGAAAAATATTGCAAAGACATTTTTGATACTATTTCTGTAGTCTTAGGTATAGATTTACAACCTCATCGTATTACTGCAATTTTTGGGCTACCAATGTTAGATTCTATTCATTTGTCCCGCTCCGCCCATCGGTTGATTGCTTTTACCATATTAATCGCAGAAGATTTATTTTATTTAATGGAAAGACTCCAACCCTCCGATCACACTTTAAACAATATCATGTTTAAATTTAGAAAAAATCAGGAGTGACATTGTTGAACCCTTGGTTAAATTTGATAAGACTTGGGGAAAATTTATTGAACACTTTCATACAACATAAATTGCTCCCTCTTTAACCGTTATAAAATGTATTTTACCTCTATAGGGTGGAACGGACTTGACGACAAACTGACTTAAATTGTTGAAATTCTCAGTTCAGATTCGGTTTTGCTTTGCTTTGTTTTATTTTATTTTTATTCTTACTTTATTATTATCAATTTTTCTTCTTCTTTTTCTTTAGTTTAGGGGGGTTTTATATAGGTGTGCATATAACGGACACCTTAAACTGGTCCACAAACATTACATCTCTGGCAAAACGGGCACATCAGCGGTTGTACTTCCTCCGCAGGTTGAGAAGTTTACACCTCCACCCTCCCATCCTCGCCACTTTCTACAGAAGCACAATTGAGTCGGTCATGACCGGCTGTATCTCTACGTGGTGCGGCAGCTGTACAGCTGCAGACTGGAAGTGCCTTCAGAGAGTGGTGAGGACAGCGGAAAAAATCATTGGGACTTCTCTTCCTTCCATCATGGACATGGGGTACAAGCGCTGTCTGAGTAGAGCTAAGGGCATTACCAAAGCCCCCACACACCCACAATTTGGACTGTTTATACTGCTTAACTCTGGGAGGAGGTACCGCAGCATGAAGAGCGGGACAACCAGGTTCTGCAACAGCTTCATCCCCCAGGCCATAAGATTATTGAACAATCAATTAAACCGAGGCTAGAACTTTTTAAATATCGACACTTCTAAAAAAAAAAAAAAAATAACTGGAGAGTCAAATGCAACGAAATTTCGTTCTAGGTGCACTGTGTATAGGTGTATATCTGAATGACAATAAAGTTTTCATTCATTCATTCATTCATTCATTCATTTTTGTTTTTTCCTTTTTTTTCTTTTTCTTTTTGTCTTTTTATCTTTGTGTTTTTTGAAAAACATTTATAAGTTTCCTTTTAAAGATTTAACTATATTTACATAGAGGTCTATATTCATTGTGTATTTTAACACTGGTCTCATATTAGGTTATACCTGTTATTAATGTAATCCTGATCCCTATGTATCAATACCATTGTTATGTTTATCATTATTCTTTTTGCTCTGTTTTTTATGTTTTATTTTGGGGGGTTTTGGAAAAAAAACAATTAAAAGATTTTAAAAGAAAGAAAGGATGGAGAGTGACATAGATAATTCAGAAACAAGGGTTCTGAACTTAAAGAAAGGTAACATTGAGGGTATGAGACGTGAATTGGCCAAGATAGACTGGCAATTGATTCTTAAAGGGATGACGGTGGATATGCAATGGAAGGCATTTAAAGACTGCATGGATGAACTACAACAATTGTTCATCTTAGTTTGGCAAAAGAATAAATCAGGGAAGGTAGTGCATCCGTGGATAACAAGGGAAATCAGGGATAGTATCAAAACAAAAGATGAAGCATACAAATTAGCCAGAAAAAGCAGCCTACCAGAGGACTGGGAGAAATTCAGAGTCCAGCAGAGGAGGACAAAGGGCTTAATTAGGAAAGGGAAAATAGATTATGAAAGAAAACTGGCAGAGAACATAAAAACTGACTGCAAAAGTTGTTATAGATATGTGAAGAGAAAAAGATTAGTTAAAACAAATGTAGGTCCCTTGCAGTCAGAAACAGGTGAATTGATCATGGGGAACAAGGACATGACAGATCAATTGAATAACTACTTTGGTTCTGTCTTCACTAAGGAAGACATAAATAATCTGCCGGAAATAGCAGGGGACGGGGGGTCAAATGAGATGGAGGAACTGAGTGGTGGTGTTAGGTAAATTGAATGGATTAAAGACTGATAAACCCCCAGGGCCAGATAGGCTGCATCCCAGAGTACTTAAGGAAGTAGCCCCAGAAATAGTGGATGCATTAGTTATAATTTTTCAAAACTCTTTAGATTCTGGAGTAGTTTCTGAGGATTGGAGGGTAGCTAATGTAATCCCACTTTTTAAAAAGGGAGGGAGAGAGAAAATGCGGAATTACAGACCAGTTAGTCTAACATCGGTACTGGGGAAAATGCTAGAGTCAGTTATTAAAGATGGGAAAGCAGCACATTTGGTAGGTGGTGAAATCATTGGACAAAGTCAGCATGGATTTATGATAGGTAAATCATGTCTGACGAATCTTATAGAATTTTTCGAGGATGTAACTAGTAGAGTGGATAAGGGAGAACCAGTGGATGTGTTATATCTGGACTTTCAGAAGGCTTTCGTCAAGGTCCCACATGAGAGATTAGTATGAAAACTTAAAGCACACGGTATTGGGGGTTCAGTATTGATGTGGATAGAGAACTGGCTGGCAGACAGGAAGCAAAGAGTAGGAGTAAACGGGTCCTTTTCACAATGGCAGGCAGTGACTAGTGGGGTACCGCAAGGCTCAGTGCTGGGATCGCAGCTATTTACAATATATATTAATGATTTGGATGAGGGAATTGAATGCAACATCTCCAAGTTTGCGGATGACACAATGCTGGGGGGCAGTGTTAGCTGTGAGGAGGATGCTACGAGGTTGCAAGGTGACTTGGATAGGTTGGGTGAGTGGGCAAATGCATGGCAGATGCAGTATAATGTAGATAAATGTGAGGTTATCCACTTTGGTGGCAAGAACAGGAAAGTAGACTATTATCTGAATGGTGGCCGATTAGGAAAATGGGAGATGCAATGAGACCTGGGTGTCATGGTACACCAGTCATTGAAAGTAGGCATGCAGGTGCAGCAGGCAGTGAAGAAAGCGAATGGTATTTTAGCATTCATAGCAAAAGGATTTGAGTATAGGAGCAGGGAGGTTCTACTGCAGTTGTACAGGGCCTTGGTGAGACCACACCTGGAGTATTGAATACAGTTTTGGTCTCCTAATCTGAGGAAAGACCTTCTTGCCATAGAGGGGGTACAGAGAAGGTTCACCAGACTGATTCCTGGGATGGCAGGACTTTCATATGAAGAAAGACTGGATAGACTCGGCTTGTACTCGCTAGAATTTAGAAGGGGGTTCCTATAGAAAAAAAATTCTTAAGGGGTTGGACAGGCTAGATGCAGGAAGATTTTTCCCGATGTTGGGGAAGTCCAGAACAAGGGGTCACAGTTTAAGGATAAGGGGGAAGTCTTTTAGGACCGAGATGAGAAAAACATTTTTCACACAGAGTGGTGAATCTGTGGACTTCTCTGCCATAGAAGGTAGTTGAGGCCAGTTCATTGGCTATATTTAAGAGGGAGTTAGATGTGGCCCTTGTGGCTAAAGAGATCAGGGTGTATGTAGAGAAGGCAGGTACAGGATACTGAGTTGGATGATCAGCCAGGATCATATTGAATGGCGGTGCAGGCTTGAAGGGCCGAATGGCCTACTCCTGCTCCTATTTTCTATGTTTCTATGGTGCGTGGTGACGTAGGCAGTGATGTGCGGTCGCGTGCGGCGCCCCAGGATTTTGAGATGTACAAAATCTTCGCGCGCCATCTGGTTGACGCGCAAATGACGCTCAAATGGGACAGGCCCTTAACACAAAATGAGATGTTTCTCCACTGCATCTCAATCTGAAGAAGGGTCTCGACCTGAAACGTCACCCATTGCTTATCTCCAGAGATGTTGCCGGTCCCGCTGAGTTACTCCAGCATTTTGTGTCTATCTCCAATCGTCTTGGCCCCGCTCTGGGAGTAGGAGTGGGGGCGGATCTGGATCCACGACGGCCATGAGCCCCAGGCCGAGCTCGGCGATTGTTTGCCTGCTTCTGCTGCTGTTGGAGGTGAGACGTTACGCCAGGGTCTTGGGCCTGTCCCACTTTGGCCATCAGTTACGCGACTGGCCGGTGGTGCGCGAAGATTTCATGCAGGACGAAGTCCACACTCCTCCACGCCACTCCACACTCCTCCACATCACTCCATGCGCCCGTCGCTTGCTACCCACACGCTAGCAGGTCGCGTAAATGGCGCGCGAATGACGGCCAAGTGGGACAGGCCCTTAACTCTATTGTCTGCTCACTATAGATACATAGAAAATAGGTGCAGGAGTAGGCCATTCGGCCCTTCGAGCCTGCACCGCCATTCAATATGATCATGGCTGATCATCCAACTCAGTATCCCGTACCTGCCTTCTCTCCATATCCCCTGATCCCTTTAGCCACAAGGGCCACGTCTAACTCCCTCTTAAATATAGCCAATGAACTGGCCTCAACTACCCTCTGTGGCAGAGAGTTCCAGAGATTCACCACTCTCTGTGTGAAAAAGTTTTTCCTCATCTCGGTCTTAAAGGATTTCCCCCTTATCCTTAAGCTGTGACCCCTTGTCCTGGACTTCCCCAACATCGGGAACAATCTTCCTGCATCTAGCCTGTCCCAGCCCATAAGAATTTTGTACGTTTCTATAAGATCCCCTCTCAATCTCCTAAATTCTAGCGAGTATAAGCCAAGTCTATCCAGTCTTTCTTCATATGAAAGTCCTGACATCGCAGGAATCAGTCTGGTGAACCTTCTCTGCACTCCCTCTATGGCTATAATGTCCTTCCTCAGATTTGGAGACCAAAACTGTACGCAATACTCCAGGTGTGGTCTCACCAAGACACTGTACAACTGCAGTAGAACCTCCCTGCTTCTATACTCAAATCCTTTTGCTATGAAAGCTAACATACCATTCGCTTTCTTCACTGCCTGCTGCACCTGCATGCCTACTTTCAATGACTGGTGTACCATGACACCCAGGTCTCGCTGCATCTCCCCATTTCCTAATCGGCCACCATTTAGATAATAGTCTGCTTTCCTGTTTTTGCCACCAAAGTGGATAACCTCACATTTATCCACATTATACTGCATCTGCCAAACATTTGCCCACTCACCCAGCCTATCCAAGTCACGTTGCAGTCTCCTAGCATCCTCCTCACAGCCAACACTGCCCCCCAGCTTAGTGTCATCCGCAAACTTGGAGATGTTGCCTTCAATTCCCTCATCCAGTTCATTAATATAAATTGTAAATAGCTGGGGTCCCAGCACTGAGCCTTGCGGTACCCCACTAGTCACTGCCTGCCATTGTGAAAAGGACCCGTTTACTCCTACTCTTTGCTTCCTGTTTGCCAGTCAGTTCTCTATCCACATCAATACTGAACCCCCAATACCGTGTGCTTTAAGTTTGTATACTAATCTCTTATGTGGTACCTTGTCGAAAGCCTTCTGAAAGTCCAGATACAACACATCCACTGGTTCTCCCCTATCCACTCTACTAGTTACATCCTCGAAAAATTCTATAAGATTCGTCAGACACGATTTACCTTTCGTAAATCCATGCTGACTTTGTCCAATGATTTCACCACTTTCCAAATGTGCTGCTATCCCATCTTTAATAACTGACTCTAGCAGTTTCCCCACTACCGATGTTAGACTAACTGGTCTGTAATTCCCCGTTTTCTCTCTCCCTCCCTTCTTAAAAAGTGGGGTTACGTTTGCTACCCTCCAATCCTCAGGAACTACTCCAGAATCTAAAGAGTTTTGAAAAATTATCACTAATGCTTCCACTATCTCTGGAGCTACTTCCTTAAGTACTCTGGGATGCAGCCTATCTGGCCCTGGTGATTTATCGGCCTTTAATCCATTCAATTTACCCAACACCACTTCCCGACTAACCTGGATTTCACTCAGTTCCTCCATCTCCTTTGACCCGCGGCCCCCTGCTATTTCCAGCAGATTATTTATGTCTTCCTTAGTGAAGACGGAACCAAAGTAGTTATTCAATTGGTCCGCCATATCCTTGTTCCCCATGATCAATTCACCTGTTTCTGACTGCAAGGGACCTACATTTGTTTTAACTAATCTCTTTCTCTTCACATATCTATAAAAACTTTTGCAGTCAGTTTTTATGTTCCCTGCCAGTTTTCTTTCATAATCTATTTTCCCTTTCCTAATTAAGCCCTTTGTCCTCCTCTGCTGGTCTCTGAATTTCTCCCAGTCCTCTGGTATGCTGCTTTTTCTGGCTAATTTGTACGCATCATCTTTTGCTTTGATACTATCCCTGATTTCCCTTGTTATCCACGGATGCACTACCTTCCCTGATTTATTCTTTTGCCAAACTGGGATGAACAATTTTTGTAGTTCATCCATGCAATCTTTAAATGCCTTCCATTGCATATCCACCGTCAACCCTTTTAGAACTAATTGCCAGTCAATCTTGGCCAATTCAATTCTCATACCCTCAAAGTTACCTTTCTTTAAGTTCAGAACCGTTGTTTCTGAATTAACAATGTCACTCTCCATCCTAATGAAGAACTCAACCATATTATGGTCACTCTTGCCCAAGGGGGCACGCACAACAAGACTGCTAACTAACCCTTCCTCATTACTCAATACCCAGTCTAGAATAGCCTGCTCTATGATTCACTATGATTCCTGTGTGCAGTCAGCACCAGTCCCACTGGTCATTGGCTCCGTTGGCAATGGTCCCAGTGATGCTAATAACGGGCCTGCACCTCAGTTTAGTTTATTGTCACATGTACATTGACAAGGTGCAGTGAAAAGCTTCTGTTGCATGCTATCCACATTCTTAAAATGTGTCTGCAGTTATCATTTAGAATTGTGCTTTGTAACTAATTCTGATTGTGGGACAGATCATGATTAACGTTTCTCCAGTTCTGATGACACAAAGGGAAAAGTATGTCTAGCACTTGTAAAGATAGGGGTGAGGGGAAGGTCGGCAGAGGCTGGATGCCGGATGATGGAAGGTCACTTTGAAAAGGTAGCCCAAAATATCTGCATGCAAAGCCATTAGAAGATCAGAGACTTGGCACGGGCTGTCAATATCAGAGAATAGACCTTCAAATAGTACAGCAAACCAGGTGCCCCAAATCTCAATTCACCACCTCATCTATCTGGGCTCATACCAAAAACGTGCATGTCTTGCTTAACCTTTGTACATTGCAGACTGCATTTCAGTTTATACAGGTAGCTACCTGTTCAACCATAAAAGCCACATCACCCAAAAAGACTGTGAACCGCATTCAGAAGAAGGCAGCCCACAAATAGATGTGGCATGACTAATCAGATTGGAAGTGATGACATTGCATGTTCTAGTTATGGGAAGAACCATTGCTAAATCACTGGCCACAAGCAGGCAGGGCCACTGCGTATGATGGGCCCCTCCTGTCACCTTTCCTCCTTATCCCATGATATCTCCTGTGTTACAGGCAGCAGATGCCATAAGCACACATTTCCTTTCACTCTCCCTTCACTATAACCTTATGCTTCACCATTTTGCAATGAAGTGGGCAGCTTTGCCTAGGATTTAGTTTGAGTGTGCAGAGCATGATCTTGTAGCTGGCGGATAAAGCTCTGGAGTGTCGGGAAATTAATCATAATGTGGCACTGTACAATTTATAAAGTTATTGTGCATTATGTATATTGTGTTGCCTTTTAGATTTATTTGAGGGTTGAGAGAATATTGGATTCCTGAAGACAGAGAGAAGATAGGGATTGTGCTACTGTTGGTTAATGGAAATAGGGATTGGGGCCAATGATACTGCACTTGAAGAGCCAGAAAAAAGTGGTCTGGGTTGCTGCCTTCTTTTTTCCTTACGTTTCCTCTTCAATATTGCCCTCACTCCTTTTCTCGTCGCTCGACCTGGTGTGTATCGTCTCTGCTCATCTTCCCTGATATGCACAGTTTAAAGAGCTAGACAGGCCATCACACCCATGCAATTGGTTTGTGGAGTATATTAGCAGTCACCACATTTCCAGCATATTTTTGCAAACACATCATAAAAAGATAACACAGCAGAATAAATAAAAACCAAAAAAGCCTGTAAATATGATCACGATGCATGAGTAACAGTGGGTGAGGCAGCATCTCTGGAGATAAGTAATGGGCAACGTTTTGGGTCAAGACCCTTGATCAGTCTGAAGAAGGGTCTCGACCCGAAACGCCGCCCATTCCTTCTCTCCAGAGATGCTGACTCACCCACTGAGTTACTCCAGCATTTTGTGGCTACCTTCGATTTAAACCAGCATCTGCAGTTCTTTCTTACATCGCTTGATGCATGCTTTGCAAAGAAAGAAGTTTGGTTCCTCTGTGGAATTCTAAAGCAACAGTGCTGACTTGATATTGGTCGTTGATATTGACAGATGACTTGATCTCAAAATAAGCGGTTGGCTATTCTGGGCGGAAATGAGATGAGATTTTGTCATCCAGAAAGTAGTGAATATTTGCAGTGTACAAGAAGCTAAATGACCTACTTATACTGCTATTTCCTAAGCATCCGGTTTGCTTTGCTAAGTATATACATCTATATGCCACAGATGGCAAAGATGAACTCATGGCTATTGTGCTAAGCAGGCTTCTGGTATATGCGAAAATGCAGAAGGAGGTATCTATAAATCTTATATTTTTGATAGTGCAATGGTTTTTCTCATTCCTTGTTATCCTTTTATCCACATCGTGCTGTATGGCAATTTATGAAAGTTAGTTTCGCAATAATAAAGGTTTCTAAAAGAGAAGAAAAATCTTCAAATATTATGATGTTGACACTAACCTGGTTAACAACTGGTCTGTAGGTTACAGTTGATAATAGATCATCTATTTGCCTTGCATTGAAGTTGGATAAGCCAAGTGCCTTGACCCAACCTTTTTCCACTAATTTTTCCATGGCCTTCCAAGTATCCTTGTAATCAGTATCAGCATAACGCACTGATCCATCTTCATTAATTGGCATCATAATGTTGCCCCGTCTGCAGGGAACAGAATCAGATCGTTATCTGCTGGAAGGTAGATGGTTCCTCCACACTGACACTCAAGAGCACCTGAGTCTCAATTATTACTTGCATTTCAGTTTATCTTCTGAATTAATTGGATCAGAGCAGGAAGGAAAAGTCCCAAAGACACAAGGAATTGCAGATGTTGGAATCACGAGCAAAACTGGAGTGCTGGAAGAATTTCGCTGGTCAGGTAGCATCTGTGGAGGGAATGGACAGGCAACGTTTCGGGTCGGATCCCTTTTTCAAAAGAGTCAGTTGTCCAACTCCTGCTTATGCTGCAAAAAAAAGTGTCAAGGAGCAAGGGCATCTGGACCTGAGACCACTTGCGCACGCAATTAGAGCATTTAGAGTATTGTGTTAAGCTCTGGGCACCATTATTATAGGAAAGATGTTGTCAAGCTGAAAAGGGTACAGAGAAGATTTACGACGATGTTGCCAGGACTAGAGGGTCTGAGCCATAGGGAGAGGTTGAGTAGGCTGGGGCTCCATTCCCTGGAGCGTAGGAGGATGAGGGATGATCTTATAGTGTATAAAATCATGAGAGGAATAGATCGGGTAGATGCACAGAGTCTCTTGCCCAGAGTAGGTGAATCGAGGACCAGAGGACATAGGTTTAAGATACATAGATACATAGAAAATAGGTGCAGGAGTAGGCACTCACCCAGCCTATCCAAGTCACCTTGCAGTCTCCTAGCATCCTCCTCACAGCTAACACTGCCCCCCAGCTTAGTGTCATCCGCAAACTTGGAGATGTTGCCTTCAATTCCCTCATCCAGTTCATTAATATAAATTGTAAATAGCTGGGGTCCCAGCACTGAGCCTTGCGGTACCCCACTAGTCACTGCCTGCCATTGTGAAAAGGACCCGTTTACTCCTACTCTTTGCTTCCTGTTTGCCAGCCAGTTCTCTATCCACATCAATACTGAACCCCCAATACCGTGTGCTTTAAGTTTGTATACTAATCTCTTATGTGGTACCTTGTCGAAAGCCTTCTGAAAGTCCAGATACAACACATCCACTGGTTCTCCCCTATCCACTCTACTAGTTACATCCTCGAAAAATTCTATAAGATTCGTCAGACATGATTTACCTTTCGTAAATCCATGCTGACTTTGTCCAATGATTTCACCACTTTCCAAATGTGCTGCTATCCCATCTTTAATAAGTGACTCTAGCAGTTTCCCCACTACCGATGTTAGACTAACTGGTCTGTAATTCCCCGTTTTCTCTCTCCCTCCCTTCTTAAAATGTGGGGTTACGTTTGCTACCCTCCAATCCTCAGGAACTACTCCAGAATCTAAAGAGTTTTGAAAAGTTATCACTAATGCATCCACTATTTCTGGAGCTACTTCCTTAAGTACTCTGGGATGCAGCCTATATGGCCCTGGTGATTTATCGGCCTTTAATCCATTCAATTTACCCAACACCACTTCCCGAATAACCTGGATTTCACTCAGTTCCTCCATCTCCTTTGACCCGCGGTCCCCTGCTATTTCCGGCAGATTATTTATGTCTTCCTTAGTGAAGACGGAACCAAAGTAATTATTCAATTGGTCCGCCATATCCTTGTTCCCCATGATCAATTCACCTGTTTCTGACTGCAAGGGACCTACATTTGTTTTAACTAATCTCTTTCTCTTCACATATCTATAAAACTTTTGCAGTCACTTTTTATGTTCCCTGCCAGTTTTCTTTCATAATCTATTTTCCCTTTCCTAATTAAGCCCTTTGTCCTCCTCTGCTGGTCTCTGAATTTCTCCCAGTCCTCTGGTATGCTGCTTTTTCTGGCTAATTTGTACGCATCATCTTTTGCTTTGATACTATCCCTGATTTCCCTTGTTATCCACAGATGCACTACCTTCCCTGATTTATTCTTTTGCCAAACTGGGATGAACAATTTTTGTAGTTCATCCATGCAGTCTTTAAATGCCTTCCATTGCATATCCACCGTCAACCCTTTTAGAACTAATTGCCAGTCAATCTTGGCCAATTCACGTCTCATACCCTCAAAGTTACCTTTCTTTAAGTTCAGAACCGTTGTTTCTGAATTAACAATGTCACTCTCCATCCTAATGAAGAACTCAACCATATTATGGTCACTCTTGCTCAAGGGGGCACTCACAACAAGACTGCTAACTAACCCTTCCTCATTACACAATACCCAGTCTAGAATAGCCTGCTCTCTCGTTGGTTCCTCTACATGTTGGTTTAGATAACTATCCCGCATACATTCCAAGAAATCCTCTTCCTCAGCACCCCGGCCAATTTGATTCACCCAATCTATATGTACATTGAAGTCACCCATTATAACTGTTTTGCCTTTGTTGCACGCCTTTCTAATTTCCTGTTTGATGCCATCCCCAACTTCACTACTACTGCTAGGTGGCCTGTACACAACACCCACCAGCGTTTTCTGCCCCTTAGTGTTTCGCAGCTCTACCCATACCGATTCCACATCCTCCAAGCTAATGTTCTTCCTTTCCACTGCGTTAATCTCCTCTCTAACCAGCAACGCTACCCCACCTCCTTTTCCTTTCTCTCTATCCCTCCTGAATATTGAATATCCCTGGATGTTCAGCTCCCAGCCTTGGTCACCCTGGAGCCATGTCTCCGTGATCCCAACTATATCATAATCATTAATAGCTATCTGCACGTTCAACTCATCCACCTTATTACGAATGCTCCTTGCATTGAGACACAAAGCCTTCAGGCTTGTTTTTACAACGCTCTTACCCCTTATACAATTATGTTGAAAAGTGGCCCTTTTTGATTTTTGCCCTGGATTTGTCTGCCTGCCACTTTTACTTTTCACCTTGCTACCTATTGCTTCCGCCCGCATTTTACACCCCTCTGTTTCTCTGCTCACCCATTTAAGAACCCCACCACCTCTTATTCTCTGTTTATTATTGTTTTCTTCTTCCCCCCCTACATGTTGGGTCTGAGTGCTTTCCTTCTCTGCCTCCTGCCTCACACACTGTCTAATAGTTTTCTCTATTTGAGTCCCTCCCCCCAACCATTCTAGTTTAAAGTCTCCCCAGTAGCCTTTGCAGATCTCCCCACCAGGATATCGGTCCCCCTCAGTTTCAAGTGCAACCCATCCTTTTTGTACAGGTCGCACCTTCCACAAAAGAGGTCCCAATGATCCAAAAGATGTAATAGGAATCTGATGGGTAACATTTTCATACAAAGGGTGGTGGGTGTATGGAACAAGCTGCCAGAGGAGGCAGTTGAGGCTGGGACTATCCCAACACTTAAGAAGCAGACAGGTACATGGATAGGACAGGTTTGGAGGGATATGGACAAAATGCAGGCAAGTGGGATTATTGTAGCTGGGACATGTTGGCTGGTCCACTGGATTAGGACGTTGTTCTTTGTGCTATGTGGGAGTCGGCGTGCAATACTGTTATATGAATAAGACATTGGCAAATTTCACTTCTCATTGCGAGTCTTGTGTCTCAACAGTGACTGCCCAGAATATTACTCCACTATCATATCTTAGGAAGCAAGCCACTTTAGTTTTGATGTAGATGATCTGAATGACACAAGAAACAAGTGCTTGATATGTCTTTTAAAAGGAAAACTGGAAGTGGAATACAGTCTTTGTTCTGTGAGTTTCATCATTTCGAATGAGCTGGTTTGTTGTCTCAGTGTCTCCTCCTGTGGGCTCAGTGAATGTTTTACAATCTTCTAGCTCACCCTAATGTGGGCCAGCACAGTATGTTCATCAGGGCTTGTTCAACTGCAGAGCCAACTTTATGCAAAACTTCTAGGGTTTTTAGCTGTTTTAAAAATGGAAGAGAAATGATAAAGCAGGTATTAAATGTTTGCCATCCTACTTCCAGAAAGTGGTTTTTGATATCCATCTCAGTTATTTTGAAATATTGATGTCAAGATTTTAAAAAATTCCTTTGTAGAATGTTGCTGGGACTGGCCCATCTTTATTGACATTCTTTGTTGCTATTTCAGAGAACAGTCAATGTTGACTTCTAGGGACACCTTTAGAGAAAGAGACAGCATGGAAATAGACCATTTAGTTCACCGAATCCGCTCTGACCAGCGATCACCCCATGCACTAGCAGTATCCTACACACTCGGGACAATTTACAATATATTGAAGGCAATTAACCTACCAAACCTACATGTCTTTGGAGTGTGGGAGTAAACCAGACCACCCGGAGAAAATCCATGCGGTCAGAGAGAGAACATACAAACTCCATACACACAGTACCCATAATCAGGATCAAACCCAGGTCTCTGGTTTTATAAGGCAGCAAGTCTCCTGTGCTGCACATTATTTTGCCAATCCTCATTTTTAGAGTTTTCTCTGTTCCTGGACAGTAAAGAGAGTGTCCCTGCACAAATCAGACAAAGTGAAGATGACAGATTTTGTTCCAGGAATGACATTAGAGTTTGTTCCATGGTCACTATTATTGATTCCATCTTACTGAATTTTAAATTGCCCAGTTGTCAATGTGGTAGTCAGATCAATAATTCATTTCTCTGTGGTTATATTTGTAGACTAGAATCCAATGTTCCTGCAACCAATGTACATTCAAACTGGAGATACTTAGCATTTGGTTTGATTTAATTAGGTTATTAGCTGAGGTAAAAAAAAGTCTGAATTATTTTTAAGATTTGGAAATACAACCTTAATCTTGGAAATAAATTTAGATAACCATACAGCTACTTACTCAAATGCCATTGGCCAGTGCATCAAATACAAATCTAAGTAGTCCACCTGCAAGTCTGCTAGTGTTTTACGGCATGCTGGTTCTACGTCATCTGGGTGATGCTTGGTGTTCCAGAGTTTGGACGTAATGAAAATATCTTCCCGCTTGATAGACTATAGAAGGACGACAAGATTTTAAAAAACATTGACCAAGCTGAAAAAGTTTCTTTGCTCTCCAACTAAAACTATAATGTTTCTTAGTGTCGGAAGGAACTGCAGATGCTCGATTACACTGAAGATAAATACAAAATGCTGGAGTTACAGCGGGTCAGGCAGCATCTGTGGAGAAAACGAATAGGTGACATTTCGGGTCAAGACCCTTCTTCAGGCTCAGTCAGGGGAGAGGGAAGCTAAAGATATGAAGAGGTTCAAAGAAAAAAATCACTGAAATGTATGCAAAATGACGTCAAAGCCAGCAACGATGATCAAGAACAGGTTGAGCCCACAATGGTCCTTTGTTGGCTGTGGAGAAGGTGAAAACAAGTGAAACTAATGAGTGAAACAGTGAAACTAAGCAGGATGACAGCAAGAGGGTTACTTGGATTCCCTCTCTCTCCATCCCTCCCCTTCCCTACCCTAGTCGTCCTACTGGTTCCATGTCATTACTCCAGTATTTTGTGTCTATCTATAATGTTTCTTTGCTCTCCAACTACAATCTCCAACTTTAATATCCTTAATGAACACCGGAAAATGTAGACTTCCCTCATTGCCTCCATGCATAGATTGATCTGTTTAGAACCAAATGGACCCCACTCTTCCCTAGTTCTACTCTTGCTCCTTATATACATTAACTACCTTTGGATTTTCCTTCAAGTTACCTGTCAGTGATATATCATCGCCCCTCTTTGCTCTCCTAATTTCTTTTTTACTCCAGCATTCCCTATAATCTTTAAGGTTCTCCCCCATTTTCATTGCTCTTATCATACCATGTGCTTTCTTTATCATAGCTTCCATATCTCATGGTGTCCAATGTTCCCTGGATTTCCCTTCATTGTTACAGGAACACTTTGGTCCTAAACTCACCATTTCACTTTGAAATGAAATCAGGCTCAGTTTGAAGAAGAGTCTCGACCCGAAACATCACCCATCCCTTCTCTCCAGAGTCGCGACCCAAAACATCACCCATCCATTCTGTCCTGCTGAGTTACTCCAGGATTTTGTATCTATCTTTGGTGTAAACCAGCATCTGCAGTTCCTTCCTACACATTTTATTTTAAAAGTTTTGTATACTCAAAGGACATCAAAGTACAAGAACAAAAAAGAAAGGGCTAGTTTCAATCTCCATTTTGAATTGCTCTTTAATTCACAGAGAAGGATAAATGAGTCCCACTGAGAATATGAACATATTCAATAACAAGGTCACTCCAGTGAGAATTCAGCACTTTTAAATTACATCATAATATTGAATTCCACAAGAGTCAACACTGTCCGACATCACTACAAAATAATCTTTGATACATTGCCTCTCACAGGGTTTTTCCTGAAGGTGAATCCCTAGATCAGGCTCATGCTATCAATCATACTGTCCAAGAGTATACCGTTTCATTATTTATCAAACATATTGGAGTTGCCTTTACTCACAATTTCACTGTGAATTATATGGTAATGAAGCTTTTGTTGAAAGCTTTACTGAATGCTTAAAGATGAATAAAGAATTGTACTTAAAAATAAAAGTGTAAACAAGCTTGAAGTTGGAAAAAATCGACAATAACTATTTTCAGCAGCAAATCAAAAGCTAAAAAATAATCTTTAATCTTGATGTCTAATTCTCTTCAATGTCCAACAATCACTAAGAAACCCGATCTTACATCAATATTCATACACGGTGGCTATTAATTACAATTTATGTTGAATGTGATAAACTAATATGAGTAAAGGTTAAATATTTGGCTTCCCTTAAACAATTTCCTGTTCTGGCTGCCTGAAAATAGATATAAGCTATGAGCCAAATCTAAGCTGCATCCATTGCTATTTTATCATAGATATCATTGTAACCAAGGACAATTCTCTCCTCAGCTGAACCTCCTCTGGAGCAGAGGAATTGAAGTGAAAACCTTGGCTGAATTTTCCATTCCTAAATCCACTGTCTAAATTTTAAATCCTGTTGTCAATAAATCAACAAAGGTTCTTTATGCAGCCAGATTCAGGCATGTTTGGTGATTTGATCAGACATATAAACCCATCGCTGATTCCAGGTGAATAAATTTCATCGTCAAAGTCCACATTCAGACTTTAAAATGCTTAATTCTTAATTAATGACATTTGGTCTAAATTACTCACACTTTGATATTGCTTCCATTAAAACTACAAACACTGCAATATCCTTACTTTATTGGTTTGTATTTTTTCATGGAGTGCTTCTCCAATTTCATGCTCATTGCTGTAGCCAGAAGCGCAGTCTATGTGCCGGTATCCTATTTCAAGAGCATAGCTAACTGCTGTTTTCACCTACAGAGAGCAAAGAAACACTGTTGAAAAACACTGTTAGATTCAGACTGTATGGACAGAGTATTTTCTCATATTATAGCATCAAAGGAAGCCATTTTGGGCCACTGAGTATGTTTGATCTCAGAGCAATCCCATTCCCCAATTTATTTCATTGTAAATTATTCCATCTCACATGGTTATCAACTCCCTCTGATTCTCCCTGTGATTAGTGGTGCGCTTTGGGGTTTGGTGATGGGCCCTTTGCTATTTGTCATCTATAGCTATGATTCAGAGAATGTACATGGCGTGACTAGCAAGTTTTCAGATGACACTAAAGTGGGTGGTATTGTAGATAGTGAAGATGATTTTCAAAGATTACAGCAGGATCTTGATCAGTTGGGCACTGGGCTGAGGAATGGTTATTGGAATTTAATGTAGAGAAATGTGAGGTAGTGTATTTTGGGAAGTCTATCATGGGCAGGACCTGCACAGTGAATGGTAGGGCTCTGGGGAGTGTTGTGGAGCAGAGGGATCTAGGAGTGCAGGTGCATGGTTGCTTGAAAGTGGCATCACAGGTGGGTAGGGTGGTGAAGAAGGCTTTTGACACATTGGCCTTCAAAGCAGGCAGGTGGGACTAGTGTAGATGGGGCATGTTGGTCAGCGTGGGCAAGCTGGGCCTGTTTCCACACTGTATGACTGTGCCTCCTATCACTCCCCTATAACAGGGGTAATTTACAGTAATCAAATAACTTACCAACCAACATGTCTCTGAGATGTGGGACAAAAATGAAGTACATGCAGGAAACCAAATGGCCACACAAGGAAAATGTGCAAAATCTACGCAGACCAGCACTGCAGGCTAGGATCAGACTGGTGCTGGAGATGTGAGCTAGCAGCATTACTTCCTGTGCCACCATGCACTGTTTTAAAGACAGGTCTGAAATCAGTAAAACATTCAAAATACAAAGTATCCAGATATCTCTAGAAATGTATTTTGAATCCAAATCAGATTGATTGGACAGAAAATGCTGGAGTAACTCAAGTAGACATTTTGCGCCTATCTTCGGTTTAAACCAGCATCTGCAGTTCCTTCCTACTCAGATGGATTGGAAGAAGTTCTTCTCATTAAATCCCTTATGGTTTCCAAATTAAATCAGTTTGGACAATCTCATCTGTAATAATTGGGGGTCAAAAGTCAACAAAGTGCAGAAATTAGAATTAATCCTTCAGGAGAGCTGATGTAAACTGAGGGATTTTACTGCAAACTTTATTCAGAATCTATTTTGGGGAGCTCAATGCTATATCACACGTAACTGCTGCACTGGCATCTTTTGACAACAAATATCAATGAGTGTGAACAACTAATCAATAAATACAATCATTCAAAGCATTAAAAGAACAAGCAGTTAACCATTCAGAGTACCACAATATTAGGAGTCTTACCTGGCCGGGGGAACTCTTCCATGTTCCCAACCCAACTGATGGCATTTTCTTGTCTGTTGCCAGTGTTATATAGGTGAGACTCATATTCAATTCACCTTGTACAATAATGAATTAATAGAATTACATATATATATATAATTATATACGTATACACACACACATATATATATATAGAAAGAGAGAGAGAATTACAAATACATACACATTAATAATACAATTACAACCTATGTAGAGTCACACAAATACAAAATATTTGTAATTACTGAATGACATGAAACAATTGACTAGCTGTTGTTTCTAATTGACTGAAAATCTGAATAAATGTTATCAATAGCAATCTGCACTCTTCCACCAAAGGCAAATATTTGGCCTTTGACAGTTTCTTTCTAATGGCAGCAATATTAAAATATATATTTTCATTGACATTGTCACAAATCACAATCTCATTGATCAGCAACATTAACTCTGACTTGCTGCATATTTCCAGCATGTTTTTTTTAATTCATATTTCAATTTTCTAGTTTTTCCCTTTAGCGAATGTTATTATACTAAATTAAATTCCTTTTTCAGATGTTCTCCATAATGGCTGCTTAGGTTGGAGACATGCTGCAGCCTGCAGTTCTGCTTCTTTGTCAAGGGCACCAGTCGCAGAGGCTGTCGGTTGTTGAGGGGGCTGGTGGTTGTTGAGGGGGCTGGTGGTTGTTGAGGGGGCTGGTGGTTGTTGAGGGGGCTGGTGGTTGTTGAGGGGGCTGGTGGTTGTTGAGGGGGCTGGTGGTTGTTGAGGGGGCTGGTGGTTGTTGAGGGGGCTGGTGGTTGTTGAGGGGGGCAGTGGTTGTTGAGGGGGCTGGTGGTTGTTAAGGGGGCTGGTGGTTGTTGAGGGGGCCGGCGGTTGTTGAGGGGGCTGGTGGTTGTTGAGGGGGCCGGCAACTGAGATTGCTGATGGCGCTGGCGGTTGAGGGCGGGCCATGTGGGAGTCGGAGGACACGCCGCCAAGAACAAAGGAGGACCTGGCTTGGGGGGATCACCCTGAAGGAGGGGGGGGGGGAAGAGAACAGGGAAGACCCAGCGTGGGGGGAACCGTTGTGGGGATGGGGGCGGGAGGGGGGGGGGTGCGGGAGAACAATGGAGCACCTGGCGCGGGATACTTAGTAACTTTGGCGGCACCCTTAATGGTATACAAAACAAAGAATTTCACTGTGACTTGTCACATGACTGCTTTGAGTCCAATGTTTGAGTCTTATAGTCATAGAGTTATAGTCATAGAGCACGGAAACCCAACTCGTCTATGCTGACCAAATTGCCCAATCTAAGGTAGTTCCATATGTCCATGTTTGGCCCACATCCCTTTAAACCTTTCCCGTTCATGCACCTATCCAAGGATCTTTTAAATGCTGTGATACCTGCCTCAACTACTTCCTCTGGCAGCTCATTCCATATACCCTTCACTCACTGAGTGAAAAGTTGCCTCTCAGGTTCATATTAAATCTTGCCCCTTTCACCTTAAACATACCTGTGCTCCAAGGAACAAAGTCCTAGCCTGTCCAACCTCTCACTATAGATTAAGCCCTTGTCCTGGTAACATCCTCGTAAAACTCCCCTGCACTTTCAACTTAATGACATCCTTCTTTTTAACAAAGTGACCAAAACTGAACACAATACTCCACGTGTGGTCTCACCAACTGTAACATAACGTCTTTTACAACTATAAAACAATGTCGCAACTTCTGTATGCTGATGACTGATGAAGATCAATGTACCAAAGGCATTTTTCACCACCATATCCACCTGTGATGCCACTTCAGGAAATTATGTACATGCACTTCTATATCTCTCTGTTTCACAAAAGGGCCCTAGAGACTTCTCTATAGTTAACATCCTAGCACTGAATACTTGGTCAATTTGAGTGGTGCAGGCCACATCATTTGCATGCCCAATATCATTCTCCTGAACAGTATAATTGATGTGGTCTCATCAATCCCCCACATAAATGAAGCATAAGCAACACTTTAGCTTTCCTACTTGCTGTTCCTGTAACTAGTCTTTTGCAAATCATGCACTTAGATACTCAGGTCTTTCTGAAACCTTTCAATATTCAGATAATATACTTCTGCTTATTATTTTGCTTTCAAAAAGGATAATTTTGCATTATTCTGCCCACTCAGCCTATCTTTACCTCTTTGCAGCCTCTATGTCCCCTTTACTTTCCCATCCATCTCTGTATCATCAACAAATTTTGCAACCACATATTCAGTGCCTAAATGCAAGTTATTTCTATAAATTATAACATGTTGAGGCCCCCACATCATTTCATATCACACACCAATCAATTACATCTTGTCAACCAAATGAGACCCAATCACGCCTCCTGTCTGTTTTCTGTTAATCAAGTTAACTGGTATCCATGAGCTAGTTAATTCAAAGGACCTGCTGTGTTAATTGATGCCTATGAAGTACCATTCATAAATATAATAAAAGGTCATCATCTACCTGACATTTATGTTGAGGATCGATTCTTGACAAGCCTGGATGAGGGCGTGGATGGGGGCAATGAAAAATTAAACAGGCACAGAAAAACGGGGGAAACAAAATGCCTAATAAATGCATAGGAAGATGACGATGTTTGGCCCACTCTTGAACCAATGCAATGGAGTAGTTTGTTTGGGAGGTCAAGGCAGAGTTAGGATAGCATGTTCCTTCCTGCTACTCAGACGATACACAACTCTATCTCTCCCTAAAGCCCATAAACCAATCAAGTCTGCTTAAGCTTACCCGCTGCCTCGAGGATATAAAGTGTTCGATGGCCCAAAACTTCCTCCAACTAAACGAGAGTAAGTCTGAGATCATCCTTCTCGGCCCCTCGGACTCAATCAAAATGATACCAGGCAGCCTTGGAAGCCTTACCCCACTACTCAAACCTCACGTCAAAAACCTTGGCGTGATATTTGACTCAGCACTGAAATTTGACAAACAAGTCAATGCCGTGGTAAAAGTTAGCTTCTTTCAGCTTCGGACGATAGCTAAAATAAAACAATTCCTCCAGTTTGATGAATTCGAAAAGATCATCCACACATTCATCTCTTCCCGCCTAGATTACTGCAACTCCCTTTACACTGGCATCAGCCAATCTTCCCTGTCCCGCCTGCAACTGGTCCAAAACGCCGCAGCGAGACTCCTGACGGGCACCCGAAAAAGGGACCACATCACCTGGCCTCTCTCCACTGGCTCCCTGTGCGGTTCCGTATAAACTTCAAGATCCTCCTCCATGTCTACAAAGCCCTCAATGGGCTTGCCCCCACCTACATAAAAAGTCTTCTCACCCACCACTCCACCTCCAGGCCCCTCAGATCGGCCGACTTGGGGTTGCTGAATATCCTACGGTCTAGGCATAAGCTCAGGGGAGACCGCGCCTTTGCGGTTGCAGCCCCTAGACTGTGGAACAGCATCCCCTTCCCCATCAGAACTGCCCCCTCCATCGACTCTTTTAAGTCAAGACTAAAAACTTATCTATACTCCCAAGCCTTTCCTGACATCCTCTGAGTGAGGGCTACATGTATATATGTATGTAGTTTGTTTTGTTTATGCTATTCGTATAACAAATGTAAAGCACTTTGGTCAACGAGAGTTGTTTTTTAAATGTGCTATATAAATAAATGTGACTTGACTAAGTTGACTTGACTTCCCCCGAAGTTGCACTATAACGTGACATTAGGTCTAATGGTTGATCTATGGACTGAACCTCGTGATGAGCAGACAATTCTCATTCCTTGTTACAAATATGTGACCAATATAGCTGTCTGAAGCTTATTGGGTAATGCTGAGTTGCATTTTCTGAGAAAAGAACAGATTTCCACAGTGATCTTTAAGAAAGAACTGCAGATGCTGGAAAAATCGAAGGTAGACAAAAATGCTGGAGAAACTCAGCGGGTGAGGGAGCATCTATGGAGCAAAGGAATAGGTGACGTTATAGATAACGTCACCTATTCCTTTGTTCCATAGATGCTGCCTCACCCGCTGAGTTTCTCCAGCATTTTTGTCAACCTTCCACAGTGATCTTTGCTATTTTATGGAAATTAACCAACTTTAGAACTATTATGATATGCTTGGTAAATAATAATTTATGCTCATCAATAAGATTTATTTGTGCATGGCTAAATGTCATAAATTTACAAAAAAGTATGAAGCTATCTTTTTTCTTTTTTTGTACTGAAAAGATGTAGCTCTCTTCTATTTACCCTATCCAAACCACTCATGCTCTTGTATCTTTTAAACAATTCTCTGCTCAACCTTCATGATAGCAGGGAAAATAGCCATGTTCTAACAGCAGAACAGGTCTCAGCATCTGGCTGCTCAACTGCCCTGGTATTCAAGATTTGTGTTGTTTGCAAACTGCCTACACAGAGCAGAATTCTGCTTTGAAGACTGATTGACATAGAAAATAGGTGCAGGAGTAGGCCATTCGGCCCCTTGAGCCAGCACTACCATTCAATATGATCATGGCTGATCATCCAAAATCAGTATTAAAGAAGGAACTGCAGATGCTGGAAAATCGAAGGTACACAAAAATGCTGGAGAAACTCAGCGGGTGCAGCAGCATCTATGGAGCGAAGGAAATAGGTAACGTTTCGGGCCGAAACCCTTCTTCAGACTGAAGAAGGGTTTCGGCCCGAAACGTTACCTATTTCCTTCGCTCCATGGATGCTGCTGCACCCGCTGAGTTTCTCCAGCATTTTTGTGTACATCCAAAATCAGTACCCTGTTCCTGCTTTCTCCCCATATCCCTTAATTTTGTCAGCCCTAAGAGCTATATCTAACTCTCTCTTGAATACATCGTTGCACATTCTACCTGACTTTGAACACTCTGTAACTAGGTTTTACATAAATATTACTTGCATTGGGCATAAGAGCATTGTGCTGCACATTATAATTTCTAGGTCATAGGTTTTTCAGATAATTCAGTGGATTAAGTAGATTTTTAATTTCATGGGCCATTCTTTGGTAAGTGAACCAAAATGTCACACACATTACCAATTGTCATCACATAAAGTAACACATTAAAAAAAAATCTGGTGAGAGATTAATCTTATTCATTGCTATTTTCCTACCTACAGAACTATAATGCATGTCTGCTAAAGATATGAATATTCTAGCTTTTTAAAATCCACAAGAGTTTGTAAGATAAAACTGAGATAAAAAATGCTTCTGTGTGTGGTCACACACCTGACCGTCATATTTGACCTCTGACCCCAAACAAACATTGTCAGCATAACATAAATATTTCACTTGATAAACTTTGAAAAAAAATGAATCATATATACAGTACAAAACAATATACCTGTAATGTTTTCAGAATTAGAAGAGATGTATTCCACAATTTTTCACATTTTTGGCCACACACGTGACTAAGAATGGGCCTCATATAAGATTATCATATAACACACACCATATCCTATCACATCACAAACAAATCACATCATATCATTTCACAGCACATACAAATTTCTCAAAACAGAAGAGCGAAAAGCTTTGAGATAAAATAATTGTTAGCAACAACTAATTGCGTTAGAAGAATGAGAGGGGATCTTATTGAAACAGGGTTTCTGAAGAAGGGTTTCGGCCCGAAACGTTACCTATTTCCTTCGCTCCATAGATGCTGCTGCACCCGCTGAGTTTCTCCAGCATTTTTGTGTACCTAAGATTATTAATGGTTTGGACACGCTAGTGACAGGAAATGTTCCAGATGTTGGGGGAGTCCAGAACCAGGGGCTACAGTTTAAGAATAAGGGGTAAGCCATTTAGAACGGAGATGAGGAAATACATTTTCACACAGAGTTGTGAGTCTGTGGAATTCTCTGCCTGAGAGGGCGGTGGAGGCCGGTTCTCTGGATGCTTTCAAGAGAGTTAGATAGGAATGTGTTCAGGGAAGCAACCACAAGCCTCAATGAGTATACAGACACTGTATCATCATATGTTAGCTTTTGTGAGGACAGTTGCATTCCCACTGGGACCCGGACCTGGTTCAACAATGACAAGCCCTGGTTTACAGCAGAACTCAGACAGCTCTGCCAGTCTAAAGAGGAAGCCTACAGGAGCGGGGATGCAGACCTCTACAGGCAGGCCAAGTACAAGCTGAGAAGAGGAATCAGAGCTGCCAAGGAAAGGTACTCTGAGAAGTTGATGAGCAAGTTCTCAGCTGGTGACTCTTCTTCAGTTTGGAAGGGCTTGCAAGAAATCACCAGTTACAAGAGGAAAGCCCCTCACTCTTTGGACAATCGTCAGCTGACCAACGACCTGAATGAGTTCTACTGCAGGTTTGACAAGCAGAAACGTAACCCTGGTACCCCCTCCCCAACAAACACAGCCAGACCCCAGTCTGCAAAAACTGGATCCTTCTACTCCCACTTCTCCCCAATCACCACTTCACACCTACTTCAAGCAAGACTCCAGTCTGAAAAGACTGGACCCTTTCCCACCCACCCCTCTCTAATCACCATTTAACACCCAATTACCCATCCCCTCCGTGCTGCTCAACATCACTTCTCCACCATCAACAATAAAAAAATAGAGGAGGTGGAGAGGCTGTTCAGAAGACAGAAAAACTGGAAATCTCCAGGATCGGACAATGTTTCCACCTCTACCCTCAAGCTCTGTGCCGAACAACTGGCATTAGTCTACACAGACATTTTCAACCTGTCCCTGCAAACCTGTACTGTCCCTGCCTGCTTCAAAGTCACCACTATTGTCTCTTTACCCAAAAAGGCAAAGATTACTGGTATTAATGTCTACAGGCCTGTCGCACTGACCTCTGTAGTCATGAAGACCCTTGAAAGACTTGTGCTGGCCAAGCTGAAAAAACATGCTGGACCCTCTGCAGTTTGCATATCGGGCCAATAGATCTGTGGATGATGCAGTCAACCTGGGCCTGCACTTCATCCTCCAGCATCTAGACCGCCAGGGAACTTATGTGAGGATTTTGTTTGTTGATTTTAGCTCTGCATTCAACACCATTGTGCCAGAACTACTACACTCCAAACTTTCTGAGTTGACTGTGCCTGAACCCCTCTGTCGGTGGATCACCAGCTTCCTGACAGACAGGAAGCAGCATGTGAGGCTGGGAAAGCACATCTCGGACCCGCAAACCCTCAGCATAGGAGCACCGTAAGGCTGCGTACTCTCCCCTCTCCTCTATTCTCTCTACACCAATGCCTGCACCTCCACTGACTCCTCTGTCAAGCTTGGACTGATCCAAGATGGGGAGGAAACTGCCTACAGGAAGTGACACAGCAGGCGTCCTGGTGCTATCGCAACAATCTGGAGCTCAATGCTCTTAAGACAGTGGAATTGATTGTAGACTTTAATAGAGCTCCCCCTCCCCAGATCCCACTCACCATCAACACCACAATCACATCCGTGGAGTCTTTTAAGTTCCTGGGAACCATCATCTCCAAGGACCTTAAGTGGGGGGCTACCATCGACTTCACAGTCAAAAAAGCACAACAGAGAATGTACTTCATGTGGCAGCTGAGGAAGCACAATCTGCCACAGGCAATGATGGTCCAATTCTATACCGCCTTCGTAGAGTCTGTCCTCACCTTCTCCATCATGGTCTGGTTTGGCTCAGCCACCAAGCATGACATCCGGAGGCTACAGCGAATCGCCGATCAGCTGAGAAGGTTATTGGCTGCAACCTTCCCTCCATTGACGAACTGTACACTGCAAGGGCCAGGAAGCGAGCGGGCAAGATCATCTCGGACCCCTCTCAACCTGGCCACAAACTCTTTGAATCACTTCCCTCTGGAAGGCGACTCCAGACTGTCAAAGCTGCCACAGCCAGACATAAAAACAGCTTTTTTCCACGAGTAGTTGCTCTACTCAATAACCAAAAATCTGTTGCCTTCTTTTGCTCTGGTATTTTATTTAATTCACATGTTTAATCGATAATATTTTATTATTAATGTTTAATGTTTTATGTATCATTCCTAACTGTCACTGTATGTCATGTTATCATTTGTGGGCGGAGCACCAAGGCAAATTCCTTGTATGTGAATACTTGGCCAATAAACTTATTATTCATTCATAGAGTTCTTAAAGATAGCGGAGTCAAGGGACATGGGGAGAAGGCAGGAAAGGGGTACTGATTGTGGATGATCAGCCACGATCACATTGAATGGCGGTGCTGGCTCGAAGGATTGAATGGCCTACTCCTGCACCTATTGTTTATAAAATTGTAATGGTACAGTAGGCAGCCATTTGGCTCTTCAGTTTTGTTCTGACTCCTCGTAAAGCCATCCTGTTAATTTGACCTCTGCTTTTCCCTTGCATCTCTGAAAATTATTCTTTCTTTGGAAGACATTGATTTATTCTGTTTTCATTATCCCTGTGAATTCTAAATTTTACCATCCAATACATACCTTTTTTTCCTTAAGATCCTCCAAATGTCTTTTGACCGAAATTTAAAATCTAAGCCCTTGAACCATCTGCAATTAGGAACAGCTTTTCTCTGTTAATTTTAGCTTAACCAGTCACTATAATTAAATCTCCCAGCAACCTTCTATATTATAATCATTCGGCGTAGTCATATGGCATGGAAACAGACCCATCGGCCCAACTTGTCCACACCGACCAACATGTTCCATCTAGACTAGTCCCACCTGCCTGCATTTGGCCCATATCCCTCTAAACCTATTCGATCCATGTACCTATCTAAATGATTCTTAAATGTTGTGATGGTACCTGCTTTTTTCTTTTTTCTTCTTGTTTTATAAACTGCCAAAGAGGTAGTAAAGGCAGGTACTAAGAGGTAGTTAAGGCAGGTTGCAAAGAAAACAACCACAACGTTTTTCTAGTGGCCATGAAGTTAAAATCACCCATCCCTGGAATCTTTATATGAGATCCCATAGCATGATATCCCAAGGTACTTCACAGGAGTGATAATCAAACGTAATTTGACAGCCAAGCACACAAAGCCACATTATGTCAGATCATCAAAATCACCGTAATAGCAAGGTTTATATTAAGGACTTTGGACAGGAAAGTGGGAAAGTTTCACAAGGGGATCTCAGAACAAGGTCCATGCAGCTATAGGCATGGAAATCAGGATAATAATAATAATAATAATGAATTTTATTTATGGGCGCCTTATACCGAGGTCTCAAGGACACCTTACAGAGATTTATGGTTAACATATAATCAGAATAATCAAAATTAAAAAAAAAAAAGTTATAAAGGCCAATACACAAATCAGGGACAGAATTCCTTCCAAAAACACAAAAAAGAAAATCAGAAACACAATTTGAGGAGAGAGCAGCGGCAGCGAAACCGTGCCAGCGTCCACTCTCCCCTCCGACTACCATCTTGAACACAGACTAACAAATACAATTACAAACAATTACAAGCAAAAATCATCCCCCCACAATGATTTCCACTGTGGGGGAAGGCACAATGTCCAGTCCCCAGCCCCAGTTCACCCAAAAAGTCAGGCCCTAAAGATCAGAACTGGAATGGTGCAGACTACTCAGTGAGTTGCTATAGAGATGATAAAGGACACGGCTTTGAATGGATTTGAAAACAAGCGTGGGAATTTTAAGTAGGCTAAACTGAGTCATTTTCCACAAAACAAGATTCCATTAAAAAAACAGGGAGATGACTGAACAGTAAAAATATTTTTACTGTCATGTCTGAGCAAAGGAAGTTGGCTAACACCCAGGACATTCTGCTCTTCTTCAAATAGTTCTCAACTGTTCACAACTGTTCTCATATCCACCTGCGTTAATGGATGGATGTGAGTGTGGATGAACAATGACATCCTAAAGAATGTACAGTATCTCCAGCTACACACTTGGTATAGTGCATTCAAGTGTCAACCTTTATGTGATAAGCTTTGGAGTTGAAAACACTGCCATATATACCAGGAGGTTCATCTTTCACAGGAATTAGCTGACAAAAGATAAAGGATGGGGAACTTAAACATGGCTTTGTTCTGTTGTTTGTCACGCTTGCTTTAAAAATGGCCGAGTGCCGGCTTAGATTCTCGGAAAATGACTGCAGAAATTTCCTGGTTAGTTTGATTAATCTTGCTGCTGATGTTGATTGTTCCCCAGATCGATGGCTAAGGGTTAGATTACTTTTAGCCTGAAAAGCTTATTTCTTAACTTTGCCAGGAGACTGGGCTAATTGGGAAAAAGGGTGGTGAGGATGGCAGGGAGATACTGATATGGGCAGAGGTAATGAACAGGAAACAAGAGTTAAATTCATGAACCAAAAGTTAGCCACTTCACTTTTTCCCCATTGTATATTTTATTTTGTTTCCTCAGTTATATTTTTGGTCTGTTTTTTAGTGACTTTCACATACCTTGGATAGAGAAGGTTGGAATAGGAAGAATTCTATTGTTGGAAATGTTGCTGATGACGTAAAGATACTTGGAAAATGCAGTGGCATATGTAATGAAACAGCTGTTCACTGCTGAAAAGTCACCGAGGTTTAAAGTTTCCTATATATGTTTCAGCTGCTGAAAATGTTTTTATGATGCTGTTGGCCAAAAGCCAGTTAAGATCATTAGCTGGTGCAGGGGTCAAATTAAATAAGTGTAGGTTGGTTTATACACAAGTCTGCAATATACATAGTTTGGTGTAGGCTGTTGCTCACAGAATATTCACAAAACCCTGCTCAACCCACTGGACCATACCCTGTGCAATCTTCTAAAGCTACAATCATTCTGTTGTTCACAAAATGATAACTAAGAGATAAAGATATTGTTGCCAAAGAGTCAGAGTACAACACTACCCCAGAGAGCAGATTCCAAAGACCACATTTCAGTGGCAAAGATGGCTCCATAGAAGTTTGAGGATATTCATGAAAACGATCATTGAAAACTATGAAATGCTAATTGTTGATTTTGGAACGAAAGCAGAAAGTGCTGACATAACTCAGCAGATCAGACATCGTCTATTGCTAAGAGAAATAGTCGATGTTTCGGATCTGCACCACTTTGTCACAACTCATCTAGAATTCACTGCCTGAGGCAGTAAATGTTCCTCCTTCCACAAATGCTGCCTGATCTGCAGAGATTTCTATTTTTCTATTCCAGAATTTCTATCTTTGGTTTAGGTTTCCAGCAGCTGCAGATTTTAAAATCAATTTTAAATTACTGCTGACTTTGAAATCTCCACAGATACTCCAACTGCAGGAATTGTGACCGTTTCTCTGACCGTTTTCATTTTATGCTATGATCTCCAGTCAGTCAATGGAGATCACGTGAAGATAAGCTAAATGTTATCCAGCTGTATATAACACATTAACTACAGTTCCGTGCCCAGAAAATATCACAGAAAAGTCCAAGCTGCAGCCAGTCAGATGGATCGTTCGATATAGGTTAGAACTATGAACTAGGAGTCATCAGCGTCCTAAATCAGAATAAATTAATTCAAATAATAACAATTCCAGATGATTTGTGATACAGTAAAAAAAACTTAGATATGGAAATATTCATTCTTAGCCAGAGTTTTCTGGCTTTTTTCAAACAATAAGCTTATTTTGAAACATTTATGATTCCAGTACAAATTAAAACACTGCTCTGCGCTTGGCACATGATAAAAAACAGGCAAACAATTGCCTCTTCACTATCTGAGAAAGAACTTGTGGTCTATTAAAAACACACAGCGCTCTTGATATCAACACTGTAACAAAGCCTTTAACATGCAAGATTATAACAATATGGTGCGCGATTCATGTCATGATCCTCTTGTGCGGCCTCAATTACAGTTCATTACAATGGAAAGCTGAATGTAGATTCAATATTTCAAACCTTGAGATTGCTTATGAGACCCTAACCATTAGCTTAACAAGTTTACTAGTTAAAAACGTACATTTTTAACAATCAGGTCTACGCACTCTAGTACCAGAAACAATGCATTTCTAACATCTGACACTATTGGCAATTGTTATACTTAATCTACTCTTTGTATTTTCCGCAGAAGTACTTACTTATTGTTGAGAAAATGCTGCGTGTCTATTAAATGAGCCTTCTGGAATTTGCAATTGTCAGCTGCTCTGTGATTACCTGCCTCTGCTCAAAGGTTTTATCCTTTGATAAATAATAGTTAAACATTAAACCTGTTAGTTGGGAAAGTAACAAAATTAGTAAAATAAACTAAAGTTTAAACCAAATCATCCTAGTCCCTATTTGCATTAGCCTACCAGCTGGTTTATGGCAGAGCAGATAGCTTCTATCATTAAGTATGAAGTTACCTGCCTAGTTTTCTGTATAAGGGAAAAATGAAAAGTTCTGATCTATTGCAAGCACTGCTACATTTAAACATCCAGGCACAGGATTTTGGTAGTAAATTTAGCTTACTCATCTCCAAGGACCTTAAGTGGGGGACTACCATCGACTCCACAGTCAAAAAGGCACAACAGAGGATGTACTTCCTGCGGCAGCTAAAGGGCCTGTCCCACTTACGTGTCCTTGGCACGCAAATTACGCGCTCGTGGTCGCGTTGAGCCGCGACGGTCCCGCGAAGGTCGGGCGCGATTTCATACGTACGCACAGCCGTCTGGAGCGAGTGACGTCATTTGAAGATGGACACAAAGCTGGAGTAACTCAGCGGGACAGGCAGCATCTCTGGAGAGAAGCAATGGGTGACGTTTCGTGTCGAGACTCTTCTTCAGACCCGAAACATCACCCATTGCTTCTCTCCAGAGATGCTGCCGGTCCCGCTGAGTTATTCCTGCATTTTGTGTCCATCTTCAACTTTCTTGGCCCCGCTCTGGGAGTAGAAGTGGGGGCGGATCCGGACCGCAACGGCCGTGAGCCCCAGGCCGAGTTTGGCGATCGTTTGCCTGCTTTTGCTGCTGTTGAAGGTGAGACGTTGCGTCGCGCCAAGGTCTTGGGCCTGTCCCACTTTGGCCGTCAGTTCCGCGACAGGCGCACGGTGATTTCGTTCACTACAAAAATTTCGGAGCCCCGCATGATGTCGCGCACAACTACATACCCCTCCGTTCTTCTCAGTGGGACCGGACCCGCGCGGAAATACGATGCCCGTGCGCCTCAACGCGACCACGAGGTCGCGTAATTTGCGTGCCAAGGACACGTAAGTGGGACAGGCCCTTAAGGAAGCACAATCTGCCACAGGCAATGATGGTCCAATTCTATACGGCCATCATAGAGTCTGTCCTCACCTTCTCCATCATCGTCTGGTTTGGCTCAGCCACCAAGCACGACATCCGGAGGCTGCCGCGAATCGTCCGATCAGCTGAGAAGGTTATTGGCTGCAACCTTCCCTCCATTGACAAACTGTACACGGCAAGGGCCAGGAAGCGAGCGGGTAAGATCATCTCTGACCCCTCTCACCCTGGCCACAAACTCTTTGAATCACTTCCCTCTGGAAGGCAACTCCGGACTGTCAAAGCTGCCACAGCCAGACATAAAAACAGCTTTTTTCCACGGGTAGTAGCTCTACTCAATAACCAAAAAATTGTAGCCTCCATTTGCTCTGGTATTTTATTTAATGCACATGTTTAATCAATAATGTTTTATTATTAATGTTTAATGTTTTATGTATCATTCTTAACTGTCACTGTATGTCATGGTGTCACTTGCGAGCGGAGCACCAAAGCAAATTCCTTGTATGTGAATACTTGGCCAATAAACGTATTAATTCATTCATTCATTCACATTTGCTTGCCATGGCCCTGTGTTCTCAAGAACAAACAGTTCAGTCTGGCTTTTGTAGGATGGTGGGGTTAGGGGTGGAGAAGGGTTGGAAACATTACTGCTTCAATTATATGCATGGGCTTAATATTGTAACTTCATTATTCCTAGAATGTGGGCATTGCTTTTTATTGTCCACCTCTTAACTCAAGTATATAAAATTATGAGAGGCATAGATGGGGTAGACAGTCAGAACCTTTTCCCCAGGGTGGAAATGTCCAACACTAGAGATCATAGCTATAAGGTGAGAGGGGAAAAGTTTAATAGTGATGTGCGGAGCAGGTTTTTCACAGATAGTGGTGGGGGCCTGGGATGCATTGCCGGTGGTGGTGTTTGGAGGCAGATACGATAGTGGTGTTTAAGAGGCTTTTAGATAGGCACATGGAAGTGAAAAGAATAGAGGGATTTCTTAAATGTTGTGATGGCACCTGATTTTTCTTTTTCTTTCTTTTTTATACTGCCAAAGAGGTAGTTAAGGCAGGTAGCAAAGAAAACAACCACAGACTTTTTCCAGTTGACATGAAGTTAAAAGACGGCATAGTGGCCTTGCAGTGCCAGAGACCCAGGTTCGATCCTGACCACGGGTGCTGTCTATATATAGTTTGCACGCTCTCCATGTGACAGGTGGGTTTTCTCCATGTGCTCTGGTATTTGATGGGCCGAAGGGCCTGTTTCCATGCTGTATCCCTAAATTAGGATCTCCGACTAAGCAGATCTTTGAATGTTTGACTTCCAACCTTACATATTAAAGCATCAGAGAAACTGGGAAGTGCATGCCCAGGAATCTCTGATAATAATTGATAATTAGTTGATGATATCAAGATGGTTAAGGTGGAAAAATATACTTTTTATTGGCCAACGTACAGAATAAGAGCAGGATGTCATTGTAGAATTCTATTCATTGCTACTTGGCCGCAGACAGAATACTATTTACATTTCTGATCATCACATTACAAAAAAGATGCAATTACACCACAAGGGTTAAATAGGTTACTGGGATGTTGCCAGTTACAAGGAAACATTGAAGATGTTTAGTTACACGAAAACATTGGCTGGGCTCTGGATAGATGTAACATGACCTCCAACAGGAGCTTTGCCTTTTATGTCCATCCCAGTCGTGGCTCCAGTTCACCCAGTGTGATAGTTGCTGCCCACAGTTTTGAGGACCCAAGAGCTGCTTCTGCGGTACCTGTGGGGACAGAAACAAGAAATATGTTAGCATCTTGTCCTCAGCATTAAATGTCAGTCTTTTACATCTGTTCTAAACAACTGGATACCAAACAGAATTACGAACAAAGAACTGCAGATGCTGGTTAATACACAAAAGGACACAGTGCAGGAGTAACTCAGCGGGTCAGACAGCATTCCTGGGATACATGGACAGATGACTTTTCCAGTCTCGACCTGAAACGTTATCACTTCATGTTTTCCAGGGATGCAGCCTGACCCGCTAAGTTACTCCAGCGCTGTGTGCCCTTTTACCGAATAGAATTAAGTGTGAATGAATAAGTCTTGCACAAACCCTCAGCTGGAACTGGCCTGCTTTCTCAACCACGTAACTGTAAGCCCTTCCATTTACAAACAATCAGAGGCAGTAATGTGGCCAGTGGATGTCCTCTCTTATTGCTGTGCTTTCTACAAAAAAAGAGATGTGCATTGATTAACCAAGACTGACAGCATGGTATCAACTAAGATCTCAGACCCTGAGAAATTATACTATTTTCTAAATATTATTTAGAATGTAACTAATCTGCACAAGATTAACTTTTCACCTTACGAGTTTGATTCACAATATGATCATAGGAATAAGGAATATGGCATAAATCACACATTCTGTGACTTTAGCCAAAAACAAATAGTCAATTAAACTGTACCATGAAACATAAAAGAACCCTGAGAATCTACATTAATCATTGTTTTTAGTAACAGTAGGAATTATTAACTATTAATATGAAATCAATCACAAAATGACAAGATAGAGCTGGCTTGATATGGTGCGTGACCCTGGCATTTGCCAGGATTGTAAGTGAACTGCTTGAACTGCTTTAAAGGGCCTATCCCACTTAGCGATTTATTCGGCGACTGCTGGCATCATATCAATGTTGCCAAAAAAGTTTGAACATTTCAAAATCCAGCAGCGACAAAAAAAATGTTGCGACACTTGAAAAAATACAGCGCGTCATACGTCATCATGCCACGTCATGCCGTGTATTTTTCGGTGACCTGATACGTCAGTCAATGATGCCGGCAGTCGCTGAAAAAAAAATCACCAAGTGGGACAGACCCTTAACTCTTCTTTCCAGCCTTGAACCTAACTTAGTACTTTAACATTTATCACTTTTCAATACACTAATTGATTGCACATGCTCAGTCTACAGGTACAGAATTACAAATGGTCACAAGCCTCTGTATGAAGTAATTTCTTCTGTCCTAATTCATCAAACTCATCCTAAAACTATGCCTTCTAGATATAGACCATTAACTATATAACAACAGGATATCTTTCAGTTCTTCTTATGGTTGAATCACTGCTTCATGCCCATTCATCTTCTCTGTCTTCGAATGTTTCACTGCTTTTAGACAACATGGGAATGCAATTTGATATAATTGTACACTTAAAATTCATATACAATTTGCAATGTGCAAAATGAATGCCATGTCTGCCTAACAGCAGTTTATGCACATCAAATATAATGTTTTGAGATGTTATAGAACTACATAAATTCCAAAATAATCATTATCTTTCCTTCTATCTTTAATACAATGGGGGTAAAAAACTTCTGGTTTCATTAATTCCATGAAAATCCACACAAAGTAAATTCGGTGAATGTACATGTGGATAAATTATGATTTTAACTCCTAGTATTCATTTTGTGTGAAGCAGAGTATGCAAAGTTACACAAAAATAATAGATTTTAATTTTCTACCAAATGAAGGGAAAGATCCATGCAGAAAATTGAAATATAACAGTATGAGAAAGCATACTTTTCTGTTTCTTCGACATCCCTATAAAGTATGCACTATAGTGTAGCTGCTGAATGCACATGCCTGGTCACCCTTGTAAGGTTATAAATTGTAAAACCTGATAAAAGGGAAAAGTTCTCTCTACTTATAATTTTAGAGTTCTTTGGGTAATGTGAAGAAAGGTGACATATTTTGAAGAGAAAAAAAAAAGGAATAAAATCAACACGCAAGTTAGTGTTCTGCTCACCCAGCAGCAACATTGTTCAATCTGAGACCCTTCGTCAGAACTGATAAAACAAGTTAATCTATTGGGCAAAACAGGTGGGGAAAGGCAAAGGGTGGACAAAGGAACAGACACAGACAAAGGTGCTTAAAGGCTCTGTCTTACGTGTTTGCGGTCATCGGCGGTGAAGCGCGGCTTCGCCTGTAGAGTGGACCGCACGGCAACGGCGAGAGCGCCGAGCCTATGCCACGGGAGCGCCGCACGGATGCTGCGCGGGGGCCGAGTGATTCAAATACGGCTGGTCCCACGTGCTTGCGGTAAGTTAAAAAAAGGGCGGGCCGACCTGATCGCGGCGCTGTAGCGGTGGCTGTGCCAGCGGCCGTGCCGCACACGTGCCTCACTGGCGGAGGCTGTGACGGTGCAAGTTCGACGCACGGCGCTCGAGCCACACTGGCGGTGGCTGTGGCGGCGGCCGTGCCGCACTCGTGCATCACTGGTGGAGGCTGTGCGGTAGGAAAATATTTTTCAACAGTGTAGGTTTTATTTTAGCACCGTGCGGTGTTGGGAACAACGCCGCACGGCCCCGGAATTGTGAGTTCTCACGAGTGCGCGGTCTATGGCGGCAGATTCTTCCCGTTTCGCCGCCAATGACCGCAGACTCGTGAGATAGGCCTTTAACTGCCTTTTCATGGCCACATTATTTCATCCATTTCAGAGAAATCTGTGCTGTTCCACACACTGCCCTCTCCCACCTAGCTAACATGTTTTTTATCCCTCCCCCAGTTCTGATGAAGAGTTGCAGACTTGAAACATTAACTGTTTCTCTTTCCTTAAAATGCAGCTTGATCTGCCGAGTCTTTCCAGGATTTTTTTATTTTTTTATTTCAAGTGACCCATCCATTAAATTGGATGAAAATGCCCACCTTTGCTAACAGGTTGATTCTCGCATAAAAATGGTGTTACAAACTGTTATTCTGTTGTGGACACAGTCTGATGAAGGGTCCCAATCCAAAATGTCACATAACCATGTTCTCCAGAGATGTTGCCAAACCCGCTGAGTTGTTCCAGCACTTTGTGTCCTTTTGTCATACTGTTGTACTTTATCGATTTGTGGAGATGGTTGCTTCATTTTCAAAAAAATAAATCTGTGTTGTATGTTGAGCATATCTGTTATAGTAAAACTGCTTTTTTGATATAATGCAAATGCAGATCAGGTAAACTAATAAGTAATCCAGTTTACTCATTTATTAAGGATCCCCATTTATTTGGGGATAATAATGGAAGAACGTTTGATGTTATCAAAAATACATTAGCTCATTGATACTTTTGTTTGGCGTATTTGACTCCAAATGTAAAATCATGAAATCTCCACATCATGATAAAAAGACCCTGGTTAGAAATACTCATGGTTTTATCTAAATATGTTCTGATTCCTTAAAATCGTGGTCCATGTTACATATAACAGTTTGAAACATTTATATGTGCTAAAGAAACATAAATCTGCTTTGTTCAATCAGCAAGAGCAGTTACTAAATCACTTTTTGTCTGTTGGTATTATAGTAAAAAATCAGCACAAAAACATGTACTTTGACAAAGCTGAAGATTTGACTTCTTAAGAACCAAAGGAATACATCGAACTGTTATAATCAAAATTGGTAATTGCAAACGTTTATATTTATCAGCCAGAAATAAACATTACAAAGGTTTTACATATTTAATTTTTGTTTTATGTGGTAAGAAATTACATTTATTTATATTATATTGTCCCGACCGTTAACCTGAATGGATATATATTCCTCTCCACATAAATGCTGCCTGACCCAAGCTTATAATTTTTCTTTTATTTCAGATTTGCAGCTTTCAATAAAATAGAACTATGGAAATCCTTAATTCATAATCATTACAATTGCAAATGTTAAACAATTCCAAATTAAAATTAAATTTAGTATCAAAGGTTAAAAAAATGCCCTTTCTCCATTTTATAAATCCTCATGAATCTAGATAAATTGTGTTCATCAAATGGAACCTAAATTATTATTTAAGCACAACTCAGAGGCAAGTATGACACCAAGGTTGTAAACAGCCTAGATCAATTTCATAGTTCTCAGGGAAAGACAGAGTTGGTAGTTGAGGATTGGAGCAGTAACTGGTTCTGGTTTTACCATCATTTAGTTCAGTAACATTTCTGTTCAATTAGCTTGGACATTGGACTATCTTGAACATTGAACAGTTTGTATTTGGAGACAGCTGAAGGGTCAGATAAAACCGAATGCTGTCGACATGTGTATGAAAGCCATGTATGATGTACATGAATGAGAAATAGGAAGGGGAAAAAAATGGATCCTTGGCTTGGAGGCTAACATGCAGCCTCAGGTAAAGAAACTGCTGCTGGCAAATCTTTAGTTATAAATGAGTAAGAATGGAAGCAGAGAAATGTAATCCCACCATACAGGCTGAAGTTATAGGATGCATGGTTAACCACAGCAAAAGGCTACAGACAGGTCAAGGAGGAAAGATTACTTTTTGTCATATCTAGGATATTAATAAACTTCATCAGTGTTATTTTGGTCATGCTGCAGTCCATAAACCCAATTTGAGGACTAAAGCAATGAATTCCAAGTAAGATGTAGATCAATTACTACTTTACTCCTCCTTATTTGACATTCTGAACAAGGTCATGCCATCTCTCTTGCTCGTGGCAGTGGATCCATTTGAAGGATGTTCTGATATGCTGCAGAGCAACATTCATTCTACAGCAACAAACTGCTGGAGGAACTCAGCAGGTCAGGCAGCATCTGTGGAGGAAAGTGGACAGATGATATTTCAGGTGGTGAATCTTCTTCAGACTAATGGAGTTGAGGGAAGATAGCTGGTGGAAAGAGGCAAGGGGAGGGGGCGTGGCAAGAAAATGAGAGGTGGATCCAGATGAGCAGAGGTTAATTGACAGATGAGTCAGGGAATAGGAATATAAATGGTTAGAAACTGGGAGCTTCAGCTGGCCCAGGCGAACAGAGCGTATGTATGTGACAAAGTCACTATGTTTAGTCTGACTGACACAGAAGGGACATACCAGGAGCACCAAATGCATAGATCAGTTGAAGGAGGTGCATGTAAACCCGTCTCAGCACTTGTTAACCACTTTAATTTTCCTTCCCATTCCCTTACCAAACTGCCTATTATTTGCCTCTTCCACTGCCAGAATGAGGCCACACGCAAACTGGAATAACATCACCTCATATTCTGCTGGGTAGCCTATAACCCAATGTCATGAACATTGAACAATTTCAGTAACCTCCATCTCCTTTCTTTCCACTCCGCTGCCTTCTAGTTGCTCCTCCACCCATTCACTTCCCACTCCTCTCCCCCCAGGGTCCCCTATTTTACAACCATCCCTCCCTCGGGTTCTACATTTCACTTCCCACTTTCCTTCCTTATAAGATTCAAAGATTTGTAGCTTCATAATCACCTCCAGCCTTGTTGACTAACTCCACTCTTCTCTCTCCTATTTGACATCTGCCAATCATCCACTCTTCACATCCGACCTGCCTTTTAACTGGCTATCTCTCTTTTACCTCAACTTTACAATGTTGTGTCATTCCACAAACGCGGCCTGACCTGCTGATTTCCAACAGTTTGTGTTTACTCAAGATTACAGCATCTGCAGTCTCTTGTGTCTCCATTCACTCTATATAATCAACTTTTTGCAACAATAGGTTGAATTGAACATTATAAGAATTGAAAGAGATATTTCAGAGTGAGCAAACAGAAGCTGACATTTGTTATTATTTAAACTAGCTATCATTGATTTACACTGTTGTCATTACAGAGCACTTTGATTTATTTCCTAAGCATGCAGGTACAGCAAGCAGTGAAGAAAGCGAATGGCATGTTGGCCTTCACAACAAGAGGAGTTGAGTATAGGAACAAAGAGGTCCTTCTGCAGTTGTACAGGGCCCTAGTGAGACCACACCTGGAGTATTGTGTGCAGTTTTTGTCCCCTAATTTGAGGAAGGACATTCTTGCTATTGAGGGAGTGCAGCATAGGTTTACAAGGTTAATTCCCGGGATGGCGGGACTGTCATGTGCTGAGAGAATGGAGCGGCTGGGCTTGTATACTCTGGAGTTTAGAAGGATGAGAGGGAATCTTATTGAGACATATAAGATTATTAAGGGTTTGGACACGCTAGAGGCAGGAAACATGTTCCCGATGTTGGGGGAGTCTAGAACCAAGGGCCACAGTTTAAGAATAAGGGGTAGGCCATTTAGAACGGAGATGAGGAAACACTTCTTCACATAGCGAGTTGTGAGTCTGTGGAATTCTCTGCCTCAGAAGGCGGTGGAGACCGGTTCTCTGGATACTTTCAAGAAAGAGCTAGATAGGACTTAAAGATAGCGGAGTCAGGGGATATGGGGAGAAGGCAGGAACAGGATACTGATTAGGGATAATCAGCCATGATCACATTGAATGGTGGTGCTGGTTCGAAAGGCCGAATGGCCTACTCCTGCACCCATTTTCTAACCAACAAAGCTTGGATATCCAAAACAATCTAGTTGTGACTTTCTAAGGCAAATTCAATCAGGTTGCGACCATTATTTGTGTTATTTGAATATTTTCCTCTTCAGCCAAAACATGCTAACTAATTTGATCTAAATTACCATGAACTAGTTCATCTCAGGAATCTCCAATTATCTCCCAAGGGCCATTTAAAAAAAAACTTTGCTTGAACAGGATCCTTGCAGTGACGTTCTAAGGGACAATAATTTCATTTTTGTGTTGATTTTCACTGAACAAAGGCTTTTCACTGTACCTCTGTACACGTAATAATGAACTAAATTAAACCAACATAAGTATGCTTTCTGTCTCTGCTCCTATAAACAGTCATTAAGGAGCGAAATTCAGTGGTATAAGCGGCATCTGTGGAGGATAAGAAACAGTCACATCACATTTTGGGTTAAAACCCTGACTGAGATGAAGGAAGAAGAAAATAAAGGACACATGGAAAACAGCAAGTTGGCTACAATACTGCAATAACAAATCCATTGTATTGTTATTATTTCATGACTGAAAATAATATTCAATCAACTGCCCTTCTTTATTTAGTGACAGTGACACAAAATTACACAATTCAGGTTAAAACTGAAGAGGTGAGCTTTGCCCTCCCTTATAGGCATTTTTACAAGAATCAAAGTGATAATTCAGGTATGAGGACAACTAGGGTTCTTGAGCAACTATTTCTGTTACTGTTTTTCTAAAGATCAATTCTTAAAATTATAAAGATGATCAACTTGTATTCTTTGTATAAATAATGAACACATTCTATTATAAAAACATGAAGTATTTGAATTAAACGGTTGGTACAAAAATAACTGCCAAAATAAGCAAAAGAGAACATTTCAGTCAAAATGCAGTTTATTTTAAGAATTAAAGTACAGATGAATGTATTAAAACAATGAATTTATAGGTTTGAAAAACGACCTATGTGGATTGCTCCTCTTTTGAAAGTTTATTTAAAAATTAATAAAAAAATATTCAAGAGTAAGATTCAACGTTCTTTCTCAAGCAGCATCTGTTCTACTTTCATTCCCTTCCTATTAGAGCAATACAAAGTTTTCAGTTGCAAAATACCAGTGTTTCGGGACACTCTGCTTCTCATTGAGAATTGTAAAATCCAGATTTAAAAATGATCTAGTAGCTGCATGGTGTCCTTTATTGATAGTGAAGAACCATGAACTCACAAATTTAAGAGATTTTCACAGTTATTTCAATGGTTCATTGGCCATATTATGCAGTTTCGTGCACACAATGAAGGAACAGTTTCAAGACTTCTAATCAGTACAAAGATTGACAATTTAATTTGACTGAGAGTCAGGGAAAGAAATCTTCAAACCACAAAGTATTACCACTTTGGTAAAATACTGAAATAATATGGGCAATCCCCCTAGAGACAAATTTACCAGATTATAACATCATATTCAAGAACACGAAGCCTTGTAGATATTGTACTAAGCAGAACTTCCCCAAGTTACATTGCAAAGTGGAAAATCTTTGTTCCCATTACAGCTATTGTTGTGCAGCTAAATTTTATTGTGTATTGTGTGTTCTTTTTGATTGTACCGCTGCTGGCAAGTTCATTTCACTGCACTTTATTGTGTATGTGATGAATAAATCTGATTGATTGATTGATTGTCCAAAGAAAAATTAAATCTTCCAGAATAAACTTCACCCTTGCTTACATCATCTCCGTCCTGAGAGGTTTTGAATGTAGCAACTTAAGCCATGGCCCTAGTATGAATGACTGAAATTCATAACTAAATCTCTAAACAAAATGAAGAGTACTGGACAGGAGGCAATGATTTGGAGACTAAGCCAGAGGAGAATAATGGTGTGACTATTGCAAACAAATTTATCCAATGGTATTACTGTAAATAACTGAAAAGGCAAACATCAAGCCTATTTTTATAATTTGCGTGGTAATGAAGGGAAAGCTGAATGAATAAAAAGTGGCACAAGTCATAATATTACACAAAACAAGATAAACCAAAAACAAGTCTTGTTTTTGTCAAGACCTATCAGGAAAAGGATTACAGTGATTATTGGCAGAAAACTGGAAACAAAAACATTACAGCATATTTTGGAATTCACACAAAACTGGGCAAAGTACAAAGTAAGACACTTGACAAGTGATAAACATCTAAGAAAAAAGTATTTTTCTGAGTTTTACTAAGTTTTCCAAATGTGCAAGTTCCAGCTTTGATTTTAAAAGTTAGTACTTCAGTTTACAAAGTTATTTACTCTGTGACTCAGAAACAACTGCAAGATGGTGCTTGGTTTTTATATGTGACATCTGAAATAATGCATTTAGTTTGTACATTATCACTAATAGTAACTATATACAGTGCCCTCCATAATGTTTGGGATAAAGACCCATCATTTATTTATTTGCCTCTGTACTCCACAATTTGAGATTTGTAATAGAAAAAAATTACATGTGGTTAAAGTGCACATTGTCAGATTTTATTAAAGGGTATTTTTAAACATTTTCTGACACCTGTCCGACAGATCAGAAACACTCTCCAGGAGTCAGGTGTGGATTTGTTAATGACCACTGTCTGCAGAAGACTTCATGAACAAAAATACAGAGGCTACACTGCAAGATGCAAACTACTGGTTAGCCATGAAAATAGGATGGCCCGGTTACAGTTTGCCAAGAAGTACTTAAAAGAGCAACCACAGTTCTGGAAAAAAGGTCTTGTGGACAGATGAGACGAAGATTAACTTGTATCAGAGTGATGGCAAGAGCAAAGTATGGAGGAGAGAAGAAACTGCCCAAGATCCAAAGCATACCACCTCATCTGTGAAACACGGTGGTGGGGGTGTTATGGCCTGGGCATGTATGGTTGCTGAAGGTACTGGCTCACTTATCTTCATTGATGATACAACTGCTGATGGTAGTAGCATTCTGAAGTGTCTAGACACATCCTATCTGCTTAAGTTCAAACAAATGCCTCAAAACATTGGCCGGCGGTTCATTCAACAGCACAACAGATCGAGTGATTGACTTGGCCACTCAAGAATTGACATTTTTTTAGCTTTGGAAAACTCCTTTGTTGCTTTAGCAGTATGAAGCAACAAAGGAGTTTTTCAAAGCTAAACAATGGTCAATTCTTGAGTGGCCAAGTCAATCACTCGATCTGAACCCAATTGAGCATGCCTTTTATATGCTGAAGAGAAAACTGAAGGGGACTAGCCCCTAAAACAAGCATAAGCTAAAGATGGCTGCAATACAGGCCTGGCAGAGCATCACCAGAGAAGACACCCAGCAACTGGTGATGTCTATGAATCGCAGACTTGAAGCAGTCATTGCATGCAAAGGATATGTAACAAAATACTAAACATGACTACTTTCATTTACATGACATTGCTGTGTCCCAAATATTATGGTGCCCTGAAATAGGGCGGGGGACTATGTATAAACACTGCTGTAATTTCTACATGGTGAAACCAAAATGTATAAAAATGGCCTTTATTAAAATCTGACAATGTGCACTTTAACCACATGTGATTTTTTCTATTACAAATCTCAAATTGTGGAATACAGAGGCAAATAAATAAAAGATGGGTCTTTGTCCCAAACATTATGGAGGGCACTGCATATATATATTTTTAAACTGTTAACCTTTGTATTATTAAAGTGTTTAAGGTAGATGTGGCTTCTCAAACCAAACTTGCTTGAAATGAGCTATAAAATGCAGATTGCTTCTATTGCTTTCAGAAAATTGGATTAAATGCAAATTTGATTGGCAATTTGATTGTGCAACTTAAAAAAAACTACAACCAATATTGCTACATTTATATATTCTACAGCTTTACAAAACTTGAAACTTTCTTGGTAGTGATTTTTTGTAAACTTGCATGTGTTATTCCATGGTTCAAATAAAATCCCACCTTTCTATGGCACTGTGTTGACCTGTGCATTAATACTACTGCTATTTTGTTTACAATTATTTCGCTTTTCTTTTGAAGAATAATACACTTAAAACTTCATCTGTCAAATTAAATTTCTGGTTTACCATGCAGATTGTTTAACTGCTACAATAATTGCTCTGCACTGGTCAAACCCAACTTTGGAGCTATAGCTCCACACCATAACTTTTCAATTACATACACATTTAATTATATTTAAATATAGTTCTTCTTCACATCCTCAAAATACTGCTGAAAAAATATTTCAGAATGCATTAAGATTTTTTTGTTAACTACAACAGATTCAGTAGTTATTTTGCATTTACCCTTGTTAAGCTCATAAGGCTTAACATATTAAAGAACTGAAAGCTTTTTTAGAATTTATAATTTTCTTTAAAAGATGTTGCATTATATTAGAAAATGTAATACCCTTGCTTGTTTCTTCAAACTTCTGGCACAATATATTGCTTTGATTTGAGTTTTAAGAGACAGGTAGATGTTGTTTCAGGATTTCTTTTGTTGTCGGAGGCATTTTGTCAGGAAATTTTATATGGAACTCTACTATATAGTCACCACGTTGATTTGGAGTCTTAGGAAATGGTAAACCCTCTCCTCTCAGCCTCTTCACAGTCCCGGGCTTGATAACATCATTGCAAGGTAGGGGAATCACTCTGCCATCAATTGTAGGGATATTAACTGTACAACCACATAAGGCCTATGAAAGTAAACAAATATTTTATTGTACTAAGATATTTAGAAGCACTTTCATTTGACAAAAACTTAGCATAAACAAAATATATACACAAAATGGAAAAGGAGAAATTCATTTATTTTATCCGTTTAATAATTTTGGGGGGAAAGTTGTAGTTCAACACTCAGGAAAAAATGAATTAGCATCGTTGATCAGGGAGCAATTAGACACTGCCCAAATCTCCTCGACTAAATTCTGCTTAAAAAGGTTATATGGAGTCTGTGATGGGGCTGGGCAAATACACGCTATTAAAATAACTACCTGCTGATTAGAATGATCTTTTCATAGAACATAGATGCAGGAGTAGGGCATTGGGCCATTTGAGCCAGCACTCCCATGGCTGATCATCCAGAATCAGTACCCCGTTCCTGCTTTCTCCCCATATCCCTTGATTCCATTAGCCCCAAGAGCTATATCCAACTGTCTCTTGAGTGTCCCCAGTGAATTGGCCTCCACTGCCTTCTGTGGCAGAGAATTCCACAGATTCTACATTTGCAGCACCTCACACTTATGTGCGTTAAACTCCATTAACCTTCCTTTGCCCACTTGATCAATATTCCGGCTATTATGTTTGATAACCATGTTCGCTATCTATGATACCAACCACATTTGTATGTCATCCGCAAACTTACTAATCATGTAAATTCTCTTCCAAATCGTTGATATAAAACATAAACATCAATGGGCCTAGCACCGATCTTTGAGGCACCCCACTGGTCACAGGCCTCCAGTCCAAGAAACAGCCTACCACTATCATCCTCTGCTTCCCTCCATGACTCCAAATTCAGTTTTGTGTGAATTCCTAAATATGCTGCTATGTTTATGTTTCTAGTTTTCTGCCAACAATCACTGTAATACTATTACCTGATTGTTCTTTTAACAAGACTTGCTTTTGGTTTATCTTGTTTTGTCTGTTATTGTGCTAGAGTAACTCAGCAAGTCAGGTAGCAGCTCTGGAGAAGATGGATAGGTGACATTTTGGGTTAGTTCCATGTTCTCCAGAGATGCTACCTGGCCTGCTGAGTTACTCCAGTATTTGTGTCTGCTTTTGTCTAGAGATAATAGTAATAGGCTTGCAGCAATCCACAGCTGGTAAAACAATTTATGGATAAATATTACAGGGCTCGAAATTAATGGTTGCCCAGGTGCCAATGGCCACCGAAAGTCCCGCCGGGCAACCTAAATGACGAGTCATTTTGCCCGGCTTGGCACTGCAGATACTGGTTTTACCGAAGATAGATACAAAAAACTGGAGTAACTCAGCGGGTCAGGCAGCATCTCTGGAGAAAAGGAACGTGACGTTTCGTGTCGTTGTCGGCGACAGCTGTAGTGCGGGGCAAAGATACTAGGTGCGAGGTGACGGAGGGTCGGAGCGAATGATGGGCCCCGCACAGCAGCAGCGGCGGCAACAGCGGCTCCACCTCCTGCTCCTCCCGCACCCCGCCCGGCCTGATAGCGGCCGCTGTGTGCTACTCCGCCAACTGCAATAACCGCTTTCAAACAAACCCTCCTGCACGCCGAGGCTGGGAGGGAGGAAGGAAGGGGGAGGCCCCCTTCCGCCGTCTGAAGCACCTGCACCGCTCGGCCCCGCACCTTCCTGTTGGCTGGCGGAGGAGGGGAGGCGGTAGCGAGGAGATCCCAACTGCCTCCCCCTTTGGCGGCGGCACTTGGCGGTGGACAGGGACGGCCAAGGCAGCGGGACGATGATGCCGGTGTTGTCCGAGGAGCGCTGACCTTCCTTCCTCCCCACCTCCCCCCCCCTCTCTCTCTCTCTCTGTCTCTCTCTCTCTCTCTCTCTCTCGTATGCGCCCCTCCATCCCCCTTATCCTGGGACCCCTCCTCTCCATCCCACACTGATCCCCATTCCCATCTCTTTTCAGTCCTCACTGACATCCCCTGTGCTCCCCTCCCCATCTACCACCCTCCCCATCTATTCATCCTGCACTGATCTCCCTATCCACCTCACATTGATACTCCTGCCACCCCCCATCCATCCTACACTGGTCCCCCAATTCATCCTGTACTTACCCTCCTTCCCATCCACCCTGCACTGCTCCTCCCATTCATCCTGTACTGCTCCTCCCATCCATCCTGTACTGAACCCCCCATTCATCGTGCCCTGCTGCTCCTCCCATCCATCCTGCATTGCTCTCCCCATTCATCCTGTACTGATCCCCCATCCATCCTGTACTGATCCCCCCATTCATCCCATACAGACCCCCCCTTCCATTTATCCTGCACCGATCCCCCCCATCCATCCTGCAGTGAGCCTCCCATTCATCCTGCGCTGTTCCCCCCCATCCATCCTGTACTGATCCCCCCATTCACAAAGAATGGGGGGATCAGTCTGAAGAAGGTTCTTGACCCAAAACGTTGCCTATTTCATCGCTCCATAGATGCTGCCTCACCCGCTGAGTTTCTCCAGCATTTTTGTCTACCCCCATTCATCCTGTACTGATCCCCCCATCCATCCTGTACTGATCCCCCATCCATCCTGCACAGATCCCCCCGTCCATCCCGTACTGATCCCCCCATTCAACCCCACTGACATCCCCTGCAATCTCCCCTCACAATTTTACCTACTCCAACCAACCCGTACTAATTCACCTGCCTCAATCCATTCACTCCGCACCGATTGCCTTCTCAACCCCCCCCCCTCCCCCCGCCATCTATTCATCCTGCAGTGATTCACACACACCCCCTGACCCTACTGGAAATGTCTTCAGAGCAAACATTAACTATGTTTGATAACGGAATGCAATCAAATGTGGTTTAATTCCCAATGTTATTATTTGTTTTAATCCATAAAGATGGATTAATTAAATTGTGAACAAGTGAAACATTAAAACCGCAGTGTTTGATTGTCAATGCTACCATTGACACGTTATTACAGAATTCATTTTAACTGCAAATCAATGCTCTTAATATGGAGTATCAGTACTGTAGTTATTTAATGAGCAACATTCACAACTATAGGTTGGATTTATCCAAGTTTTACTTCTACAGTCGGTCATATACATCACAAATTTGGTCAGGAGATATTTCAGTTGAAATTTTAACGTTAATTCTGAAGTGGGAATGATGGAAACAGCGTTTATTAATAATTCTTTTTAAATCTGGTGCATACAAACTGGGTATCTTCATTGCTGTTCACAACACATACATCTAATCTGAATTTCCGGTAATGTGGCGTTTTGACACCTTTAAACATATTACCAAAATAACATTTGCTGCAGTTATGTCCTTTGACCATCTCTTGTCAGTTAGTGTAATGTTTAACCTGTCAGATGGGTATAGTCGTTTTTTGTTGTTGTTGTTGTTGTTGAAAATATTTTTTATTGGAGTCGTTACCAGTCTTACATTTTTAAGTTAATAATATTGTCAAATATTATTACATTGTCTCCAATACTTTTTTTAAATTAAAAAAACCCAACTAAATAGAGCTAAAAAGCTAGATGAAATAAAGAAAGAAAAGAGAGAAAAAAAAAGAAAGAAAAAAAAAGAAACAAAGAAAAAAAAAAGAAAGATAATAAAGAAGAATGGAATAACTTACTAAGATAAAAAACTTCATTCGAGATATATTCGTACATTTCAGAATATAACATTTCATCTATTCCTTGGCTCGAGTGCTAGTCAGGTTCCCGTGCTGAACCGTTCTGACCCTTTAGATAATCAATAAAGGGAGACCATGTTCCAGCAAATAGTTCTTGTTTGTCCAACAGGACAAGTCTAATTCTTTCCAAGTGTAAGGTCTCCGTCATTTCTATAATCCACATTTTAATTGTGGGGGATATAGGGCCTTTCCAAAATTTTAGAATTAATTTTTTCCCAGTTATTATACTATAATCAATAAAGTTTCTTTGAGTTGTTGTAAATGTTTGATTTAGTTCTAATGTTCCTAGTATTATTAATTTTGGATCCGGGTCTAATTGAGTGCTGGTCACTTTAGATATTATTCTGAAAATATTTGCCCAGAATTTTTTAATTTTTATGCAATTTGTAAACATATGAGATAAGTTAGCTTCTAAATGTTGACATTTATCACATATAGGTGAAATATGTGGGAAGATTTTATTTAATTTTGTTTTAGAATAATGTAACCTGTGTATTACTTTAAATTGTATTAGAGAGTGTCTGGCATTTAATGAACATTGATGTATGTGTTGTAAACTTTCTTCCCAAGTATCTTTTGTTATTATTTGATTTAGTTCTTTTTCCCATGTTTGTCTATGTAAGTCCGTCGATGGGATATCGCTATCTAATAAAATATTATATATGTAAGATATTAATTTTTCTGTATTAGGATGTTTATTCCAACAGTCGTCAAGAATTTCTGAATTTCTAATTCTAAAGTTTTGAGTATTTGCTTTTACATAATCTCTAAGTTGAAGATATCTGAAAAAATCATTTACTTGAAGTCCATAAGTGTGTTGCAACTCCTGAAATGAAAGAAAAGTGCCTTCCTTGTAAAGTTGTCCCATCTTTTTAATTCCATAGTTTTTCCATTGTGTAAAACCTTTGTCCAACCATGAGAGCTTAAACAAAGGATTATTCACAATTGGAAGAAAAAGTGATGTTATCTAATTTTAATGTCTTGTTTTAATTTTTGTGCCTTCCACCACAGTGTTGAATGCTGTGGTGGATGTTTGTGTTACATTTTTTTATTGTGGTTGTGTGTTCTTTATTATTATATCGCTGCTGACAACCCAAAAATTCCACCAGCTTGGCTGTGTGGTCATTAAAATACTATACTAAATACTATACTAAAATTGTTTCCAAATTCGCATAGCACTATATATTATAGGATTTTCCCTATACATTTTTTTGTTTAATTTAGCAGTAGCAAATAGTATCGAGCCGATTTCAAAAGGTGAACAATCTTCCTTTTCCATTTTTAACCAATCTGGTTGTTGATCTATTTCTTCCAACCAAAAATTCATATTTTTAGTGTTAACTGCCCCAAAATAAAACAAAACGTTTGGTAAAACCAAGCCTCCATTTATTTTTGATTTGCACAGATGTTTTTTGCTTATCCTATGATTCTTATAATCCCAGATAAAGTCACTGACAATGGAATCCAACTTAAAAAAAAAGTTTTTTGACAAGTATATCGGAATTGTTTGAAAAAGGTATATTTGCGGTAAGAAAATCATTTTTATGGCATTAATTTTACCAACCATTGAGATAGGAAGTGTTTTCCAATACTGAATATTCTTATGTAGTTTATTCAGTAATGGGGGAAAATTTGCTTTAAATAATGATGTATATGTCTTAGTGACATAAATGCCTAGGTATTTGAATTTTTCGTTTACTATTTTAAACGGAAATTGTTGTATTATATGTTTATTATGTTCCCTTATTGGCATAATTTCGCTTTTATTCCAATTTATTCTGTATCCAGAGAGTGAACCAAATTGGGTTATTAGCTTTAATAAATTTGGAATACTAATTTCTGGTTTTGTAATGTAAATTAATACATCATCTGCGTATATAGAAATTTTATTCACTGTATCCTTTGTGTTATACCCATATATTTCCGGATGAGTCCTAACTCTTTCTGCGAGTGGCTCAATAGCAAGCGCAAATAATAATGGAGACAACGGGCATCCTTGTCTGCAACCTCTAGATAGGTTAAATTTAGATGATAACCTTTGGTTTGTTAATATTCTAGCCGTAGGGTTGGTATATAACAGTTTAATCCATGCGCAGAATTTCTCGCCCAGCTGCAATTTTTCCATCACCGAAAATAAATAGGGCCATAGTCGGTTTTAACAGCTATTATGATAAAATGCCTTTAGAAATTTCCTTGCAACCTGTATATTTTGTTGTGGATAAATTATGTGGGAAGCGAGAGTGTTTCTGTACCAATAGCAATAACGACCCATGCTATAGCCATGTCATGATAATTTTCGGTGCTTCACAGAAAACATGCTTGCATCAATCTGTAGTGCGCATGGTTAAGCATATATGTTACCATGGTCCAGGATTTATTGACACAGGTCGATCATACGCTGAATAATCCAACCACATTTTTGTTTGGAAATGGAAAGAAATAATAGAAATTGCATTAATTGCAATGTGTAAAAAGAGTTGAGATACTGTATTATAACTTTGCTGCATGTCATTGTGGTATATATCATGTCTTGATTGGTGAATATGTTTAGTTTGTGACTTTATTTGAAGCAGAAATAATATGTGAATGCTTCATTGAGCATAATTCCGACTGGTAACTACACACTTCGTCCGAGCACATTATCGCACGCGTCATGCAAGGCGTCTTAAATGACCACCTAAACTGTCATTTGGCAACCTAAAAAGCTGCCTAGGTTGCCCGGTTGGCAACAGGGGAAGAAAGTTAAGTGAGAGCCCTGTATTAGAGCCAATACCTAATCCAGAATGAAAAGTATCCATTGATCACAGGATTCTAGATAACCCCATCAAAGGATATTCTTGCTATTGAGGGAGTGCAGCTTAGGTTCACAAGGTTAATTCCCGGGATGGCGGGACTGTCATCTGAGAGAATGGAGCGGCTGGGCTTGTATACTCTGGAATTTAGAAGGATGAGAGGAAATCTTATTGAAACATATAAGATTATTAAGGGTTTGGACACGCTCGAGGCAGGAAACATGTTCCCGATGTTGGCGGAGTCCAGAACCAGGGGCCACAGTTTAAGACGTTTAAGGGGTAGGCCATTTAGAATGGAGATGAGGAAACACATTTTCACACAGCGAGTTGTGAGTCTGTGGAATTCTCTGCCTCAGAGGGCAGTGGAGTCCGATTCTCTGGAAACTTTCAAGAGATTGCCAGACAGGGCACTTGAAGATAGCAGAGTCAGGGGATATGGGGAGAAGGCAGGAATGGGGTACTGATGGTGGATGATCAGCCATGATCACATCAAATGGCGGTACTGGCTTGAAGGCCCGTATGGCCTACTCCTGCACCTATTGTCTATTGGCAAAGGATTTCTGAAAGTCAAATCAGAATCGTGAAGCAGCTTTCCCTTAACCATACACTTTGGATGTCTTTTAGAGCATAATCCATTTGTCCAAAAGTAGCACTGTGCATTTCTGATAGCCTCTTATTCTTTGACAGTAATCGTAACAGGATTTTTAAAATATTCCTTCAAAATCGTTGATGACATCTGGCCTATAAAGTGGTCCAGATATGATGCCTTTTAAAAGATGAGCAAGTTACAGTCTGAAGGAAGGATTCCAAAAGACAAAGGGCAGAAAAGCATTTGTCTTGCTTCTAATCTTCTCTGAAGGAATAACATGCAATCCTGGAAAATCACACTTAGAACATAGAACAGCACATAACATAAAGGCTCTGTCTCACGGTGTTGCGGTCATCGGTGGTGAAGCGCGGCGTCGCCTGTAGAGGGGACAGCACGGCAATGGCAAGAGCGCTGAGCCTATGCCACGGGAGCGCTGCGCGGGGGCCGAGTGATTTAGTCCCACGAGCTTGCGGTAAGTAAAAAAAAAGGGCGGGCCGACTGCGATGACGTCATTTCGAATCTGCGGGGCTGTGGCGGCGGCCGTGCTGATCGCGGCGCTGTGGCGGCGGCCGTGCCGCACACGTGCCTCACTGGCGGAGGCTGTGGCGGCGGTCGTGCCTCACTGGCGGAGGCTGTGGCAGTGCAAGTTCGACGCACAGCGTTCGTGCCACACTGGCGGAGGCTGTGGCGGCGGCCGTGCCGCACTCGTGCCTCACTGGCGGAGGCTGTGCGGTAGGAAAAGTTTTTTGAACAGTGTTGGTTTTATTTTAGCACCGTGCGGTGTTGGGAACAACGCCGCACGGCCCCGGAATTGTGCGTTTGACCGAGTGCGCGGTCTATGGCGGCCCAGGAGCGGTAGATTCTTCCTGTTTCACCGCCAATGACCGCAGACTCGTGAGACAGGCCTTTAATGAAGAACACGATGCTAACACCAACTCTTAGCTGGCTGCCCATATTTCATATCCCTGCATATCCATATGCCAATCCAAAAGTCTGTCAAATGCTACTATAGTATCTACCTGTAGATTGGCTATTGCATGTTAGCCAATCAGAATGCTTAGTAATTATAACTCCGTCTAATGCATGCTTTATAGTGTAAGAACTCGCCTACTGTCTTCAGTAGCTGCAGTAGACTGAATGCACGATGTACTGCTTATGTGATGATGACCTGAACATTAAAGATGCTTGTACCCCAACCAGTGTGAGAGTGAGGTACTTACATGGTGTCAGAAAACTGGGTCTAACCCTCGTCTGTTAACCGCGATTTATTTTCTTTATGTTTCTATTTGTGATTGATCTTGACGACATGGCTAACTGCTGCCGAAAGCCGAGTCCCCTCGTGTTTGATTCTGACATAGCCGAGCGCTGGTGAATGTTTGAGCGCGACTATGCTCACTACATCCGCATCGTTCACTGGAACGACCCCGACAATCTGAAGGCATCGCTACTACTCAATCTAATGGGTCCGGAAGCAAAGATCCGCGCAGACAACTTTGAATTCACCGCAGCACACCTCGACGCGAATGGTCAGGTCCTGGTGCCAGCAGAAACTATCGACAACCCTATGGTCCTAGTGAGAAAGTTTAGAGAACTATGCGACCTGCCATCGAACCGTATCCTCGAGAGAACACACTTCTTCGCCCGACAGCAGCATGTCGATGAACCCGTCGAACGATTTATCAGCGATTTACGTCACATGGCTACACGGTGCCGCTTCGGTGAGTTGACTAACGAGCTGGTACGCGATAAAATTGTGGGAGGAATGAGTGACCGCAAGCTAAGAGCTGAACTGCTTCGGAATGCTGAACTGACTTTAGAACAAGCCATTCATTCATGTCGAATGGCTGAGGTCGTGGCCCCACTAGCAGATTTTGACCCTGCCAGTCCTCAACAGCAACATAACGTAAATCTAGCAAACTACTCTCCACAGATATTTATAAACGATTCTCGCAAAGATCCCAATGTGCCTGCCACGCGATGCCCCAATTGCAATTACTTCCACTCTAGGGGGCGCCGGTTTTGCGTCGCTCATGGGAAAGTTTGTCACAACTGCAAGAAGCTTAATCATTTCGCCACATGTTGCCGATCTCGTGGGAACACTGCTTCAAGGACAAATTTGCACCTGCTTCAACAAGAGCTGTCTGACTCCGATTCCCAAGAACAAGACGACGCTTCCCACGTGAATGATTCCGATAACACAGACAACGACTCAGCAGTGCTGTCCCTCCTGCGCTCTTCAGGCAAGCTGCTGGATCCTGCAGTGACCATGGTAATAAACAACGAGGCCCTTACCGCCAAGGTCGACACTGGTGCAAAGGTGAACGTAATGTCACTCAGAGAGTTCAACAAGATAAGGAGCACTGAACTAATGAGAAAGGACTCCTCCATCCGACATGCCTACGGGGGGGAAGTCCTCCACCCGTTGGGTAAAGCTGATTTGAAATGCACTGTCAATGAGCAAACAAAAAACCTAATGTTTTACATTGTCCAACCTAACTCTGACACTCTGTTTGGCATCAACGCATGCCATGACCTGGGGCTGGTTTATTTCGGGCGTGCTGTCCACAAACTCTGCCTGACAGAGGAACCAACACAGCAGATGCTATCCCAGTACAAAGACTCGATGACAAACTCGGCAAGCTGCCCACGATATACAAGATCACTGTAGATCATGCAGTCACGTCAATAGTTTGTGCGCCCCACCGCGTTCGCCATGGTATGTGGAAGAAAATACACACCACGATAAATGCCTGGTCTCCATTGGAGTCATTGCCGAGGTCAGCGAACCCTCTGACTGGGTCTCCACCATTGTCGTAACCACCAAGAAAAACAAAGAAGAGTTGCGAGTCTGCATCAAACCCAAAGATTTAAACACAGCAATCAAACGCCCACACTACCCGATGAGAACCACTGAGGACGTAGCTGCAGAAATTGGAAATGCAACGGTGTTCTCGGTCCTTGACTCGAAAAGCTCTTTCTGGCAAATACGACTGGACCAGGCATCGTCTGCCCTAACAACTTTTGCCACACCATTTGGCCGCTACAGATTTTAAGGATGCCTTTTGGCATCAACTCTGCCAGCGAAGTCTTCCAGCGTGCAATGGAACAACTGTTCGCGGAATATCCATGTGCCATCATTGTTGACGACATCCTAGTCTACGGCCGCGATGTGGCCGAGCATGATGCCAACCTGAAGAAGATACTAAACCGTGCCAGAGACATCAACCTGAAACTCAACCCTCTTAAATGCAAATTCCGGGTTCCGGAAGTCACCTACGCCGGTCATGTATTCACCAGCAACGGATTAAAACCTGCAGCCATCAACGAACTGCCAGTCCCAACCGATGTCAATAGTTTGCAACGGTTCCTCGGCATGGTTAACTACCTGGGTAAATTCATTCCCAACCTCAGCGAACTTTCTGCTCCTCTGCGACAACTGACCCACAAGGACAATGCATGGTCTTGGTACCATCAGCACCAAAGAGCCTTCGAGACATTAAAGCTCCAGCTAGCCAGTGCACCTACACTGGCATACTTCAACCTCAACCTACCAATCACCGTTACCTGCGATGCATCCCAGTACGGACTAGGCGCAGCGTACCTACAAACTACCGACGGCGACGTGATGCCCGTCTCCTATGCATCACGCACCTTGACAGACACTGAACAACGCTATGCCAAGATCGAGAAGGAACTGCTTGCCATCGTCTTCGCCTGCTCGAAATTCAAAGACTTCATCTTTGGCAAAACCATCACTATTGAGACTGACCACCAGCCACTAGTCACCATCCTAAACAAGCCCATTCACGCCGCCCCGGCTCGTCTACAACGAATGATGATGCAGCTGCAGCGGTTTGACTTCTGCATCGTATACAAGAAAGGTAAAGACATGCACATCGCAGACACGTTCTCCAGAGCTCCGCGTACTACCAGCGAACGACACCCCATCGAACAGGACGAATTCTCAGTCCTGAAGGTCTCGTTCATGCCTACCGACCGTTTACGCCGCGGCTGCGGATAAAACTTCACAGCTGCTGACCTCCGTTATAAGAAGCGGATGGCCAAACAAACAGTCAAGCACCCCGTTTGAAATACGATCCCACTTCCTGGTTCGTGACGAGCTAGTGCTACAGGACGGAATAATTGTCAAAGGCCACAAAGCTGTCATCCCCTCCACTCTGCGGATTGAGTACTACAAAGACATCCACGGAGGCCACCCTGGTACAGAGGCCACTCTAAAACGAGCCCAGAACATGATCTACTGGCCCGGGATGACAAGGTACATACGCGATAAGACCGAATCATGTGCCATCTGCAACAGTTTAACACCACACCAACAGGGGTGGAAGATTACAACCTTCACGTGGTCCGCCCTGTTTCAACTAATGCAGTCAACCTGGCGTGCACAATCAAATAAGATCAAATAGAACAAGTTTTCCTACAACTTTAGGCTGTGTACACCATACGCAAGAAGAAGACCACACCAACAGAAGCAGCCACTCTTGCCACAGCCGGCTCCCTCCCTTCCGTGGTCATCACTGGCCGCCGACATCTTTGAATGGCATGGGAAGCACTACCTCGTCCTGGTAGACTCCTACTCAGGCTGGTTTGAGATCGACCTACTGGCCACGATAACCTCTGAAATCGTGATCCAGAAACTGTCAATCCATCTGTCCGTGCATGGTGCCCCCGTTCGCCTACAAACTGACAATGGAACCCAATTCACCAGTCAAGAACTTTGCCAAACGATGGAACTTTCAACATGTCACTCGCAGCCCTGAGTACCCACAGTCCAATGGACTTGCTGAACACGCTGTTCGCAGCTCTAAACAACTCATATAACGCTCCTTCCTAGCAAAATCCGACGTCTACCTGGACCTGCTAAACTTATGGAACATTTCAAGAGAGTAATCTTGGCTCCCCCGCCTTACAACTAATGTCCCGCCAGACGCGTCCACCACTGACTGTCTCCCAGCAACAGCTGCAGCCGCAAGTCCGCTCTCCCACTGTGATATAAAAACCAGCACAGAGCGTTTTTATGACAAAACCAGCAAGCCACTCAAACCACTTATACAAGGAAAAGTGGTGCGCCTACAAACTGACAAAGGACATACCAAACTGGGACATATTCATGACCCCTCGAAGGAACCAGGCTCCTACCTGGTTGAAGTCGATGGTGTCTTCTACAGACGCAACCGTCAACACCTCCTTCCAGTGAAGGAACATCGTCCGGCGCTCCCGGGTCCTGATGCCCCACCGCTCGTGTTCACACCAACGCCTGTTGCAGCTGTTCCATCACTTGCCGCGACCAAGACCGCCCACTCCCCGCGTCGGTCTGCCCCTGCATCTCCTGTTGTAACCGGTACCCCGGGCTCCCCGCGTCGGTCCACCCCTGGTTCCCCCGCGGCGGTCTCTCCCCGCAGACCCATTGGGTCTCCCGCGGTATTACCAACCCCAGCCCCCATCTTTTCGGAAGGAAAGGGTGATGAGGCAGACCCCTACCTCACGAGGACAGGGCGGGTTAGTAGGCCACCCATTAGATATGGCAATTTTGTTTAACCCTACTATTATTCCCTCAGCTTACCGTTTAAAGTGCCTTAGTTGCTTTTTCATTTCTACAATAAGAGATGTAGATTGGCTATTACATGTTAGCCAATCAGAATGATTAGTAACTCCGCCTAATGCATGCTTTATAGTGTAAGAACTCGCCTTCAGTAGCTGCAGTAGACTGAATGCATGATGTACTGCTTATGTGATGATGACCTGAACATTAAAGATGCTTGTACCCCAACCAGTGTGAGAGTGAGGTACTTACACTACCTGATGCACCGCCCCTGGCAGCACTTCCTAGGCCTTTACCACTGTGTAAAAAAACTTGCCCACCCTGCATATCTCCTTTAAACTTTGCCCTTCTCACCTTAAAGTTATGGCCTCTAGTGTTTGATGTTTCCATCCTGGGAAAACGGTTTTGACTGTCTAACCTTTCAATGCCTCTCATAATTTTATATACTTTCATCACGTCTTCCCGCAACCTCCAGCATTCCAGAGAATACAATCCAAATCTGTCCAACCTCCACCTGTAGCTAATACCACCTAATCCAGGTATCATTCTGGTAAATCTCTGCACACTTTTCAAAGCTTCCACATCCATCCTGTTATGGGACAACCAGAACTGGGCGCAATACTCCAAGTTTGTACTTTCAGAATCTAGGCTGATGTTATTTCTTGCTCAGGAACACCAATATCATCTACAAGGATATATAATGAGGTAAAAAAGTCACGTGGGAGCTCTACCTTAATACCACACCTTTTTAGTTTAGGTAATTAAGGAAGACTTGCACATTCCCTTGGAAACGTTCTAATTTAACAACCATGGGGGACTATGCCATAACACAGCCAATATGGTATTATAATAACAACATAATTTTGTTTTCAGAAGCATCGATGGAGAAATACACTAGCCAGGCCAATAGAATTATTTCTTATGCACTATAACTATGGTCATCCTGACATAGGATGTGTTTAAGATGGGAAGAGTGCAGAAGATTTATGAGGGCGTTGCCAGGACTTAACAGGGCTCGAAATTAGAGGTTGCCCGGGTGCCACTGACCACTCAAAGCGCCGCCGGGCAACCTAAACGCCGAGTCATTTTGCCCGGCTTGGCAACCAGATACTGGTTTGTACCAAAGATAGACACAAAAAACTGGAGTAACTCCACGGGTCAGGCAGCATCTCTGGAGATAAGGAACGCGATGTTTTGTGTCGGCGGTGACGGCTGTATTGCGGGGCAAAGATACTAGGTGCGGGGTGAGGAAGGGTCGGAGCGAAAGACGGGCTTCGCACAGCGGAGCAGCGGCTCCATCTCCTCCTCCTCCCGCCCGCCCTGATAAGGGCCTCTGCTTGTAAACCCGCTAATGGCGACAACCGCTTTCAAAACAAACCCTCCCGCACTCCGAGGCTGCAAGGAGGGAGGGAGGGGGAGGCCTCGGAGTACGGGAGGGGTTGTTTTGAAAGCGCGGTTAGTGGATTTACAAACAGAGGCCCTTATCAGGGCGGGCAGGGGGGCGGGAGGAGGCGGAGATGGGGCTGCTGTCGCGGCCGCTGCTGCCGCTGTTCGGGGCCCGTCATTCGCTCCGACTCGTCTGAAGCAGCTGCATGAAAGATCTTATAGCTATAGGATCTCTGAGCTGCACCGCCCGGCCCCGCACCTTGCTGTTGGCTGGTGGAGGAGGGAGGCGGTGGCGAGGAGTTCCCAACGGCCAAGGCAGCGGGGCGATGTTGTCCGAGGAGCACTGATCTTCCTTCCTCCTCACCTCGCCCCCCTCTCCCTCTCTCACTCTCTCCCTCTCTCTTGTACGCCCCCTCCACCACCTTATCCTGGGACCCCTCCACTCCATCCCACACTGATCCCCATTCCTGCGTCTATTCAGTCCTCACTGACATCCCCTGTGCTCCCCTCCCCATCTACCCCACCCCCCATCTATTCATCCTGCGCTGATCACCCTATCCACCTTGCATTGATTCTCCTGCCACCCCCACCCCCCCATCCATCCTATACTGGTTCCCCAATTCACCCTGTACTTACCCCTTTCCCATCCATCCTGCACTTCTCCTCCATCCATCCTGTACTAATCCACGCATTCATCCCGTACTGACCCACCCTCCATTTACCCTGCACCTTCCCCCCTTCCCCTCATTTATCCTGTAGTGATCTCCCATTCATCATGCACACCCTCCGATCCACACTGTACTGATCCCCCCATTCATCCTGCGCTGATAGCCCCCCCCCCCCATCCATCCTGTACTGATCCTCCCATTCAAGAAGAATGGGGGGGAACAGTCTGAAGAAGGGTCTCGACCCGAAACGTTGCCTATTTCCTTCGCTGCATAGATGCTGCCTCACCCGCTGAGTTTCTCCAGCACTTAGCAATCAAATCCCGGCTTAGCAATCAAATACTGGTTTATACCGAGAGACACAAAAAACTGGAGTAACTCCGCGGGTCAGGCAGCATCTCTGGAGAATAGGAACGTGACGTTCGGTGGTGGCTGTATTGTGGGGCAAAGATGTGGGGTGACGAACGGTCGGAGCGAATGACGGACCCCGAACAGCGGCAACAGCGGCTCCACCGCCTCCTCCTCCCGCACCCTGCCCGGCGGAAGAAGGCCTCCCTCTCTCTCTCTCTCTCCCTCCCTCCTCCCGGCCCCGGCGTGTGAGAGGGGTTGTTTTGAAAGCGCCGTTGGTGGATTTGCAAGCAGCGGCCGCTATCGCCCTGATAACGGCCTATGCCTGCAAATCCGTTAACGGCGCTTTCAAAACAACCCCTCTCGCACGCCGAGGCCGGGAAGAGGGAGGGAGGAAGGGAGAGGGAGAGGGAGAGAGAGAGCGAGGGAGAGAGGCGGTGGCCTCCTTCCGCCGTCGGAAGCAGCTGCACGACAGATCCTATAGCTATAGGATCTTTGAGCTGCACCGCTCGGCCCCGCACCTTGCTGTCGGCTGGCGGGGGAGGGGAGGCGGTGGCGAGGACTTTGGTGTTGGAAAGGGACGGCCAAGGCAGCGGGGCGATGTTGTCCGAGGAGCGCTGACTTCCTTCCTTCCTCCCTACCTCCTCTGCCCCTCCCCCCTCTCTCTCTCTCTCTCTCTCTCTCTCTCTCTCTTGTACGCCCCCCTCCACCCCTCTTATCCTGGGACCCCTCCTCTCCATCCCGCACTGATCCCCATTCCCTCCTCTATTCAGTCCTCACTGACATCCTCTGTGCTCCCCTCCCCACCTACCCCCTCCCCCCCAATCTATTCATCACCCTACCCACCTCGCATTGATTCTCCTGCCACCCCCCCCACCCTACACTGGCCCCCCAATTCATCCTGCACTGACCCCCCTTCCCATCCATCCTGCACTTCTCCCCCCATTCATACTGCACTGATCCTCCCATTCATCCCGTACTGACCCACCCTCCATTTACCCTGCACCAATCCCCCCATCCATCCTGTAGTGATCTCCCCATTCATCTTTTACTGAACCCCCATTCATCCTGTACTGATCCCCTCATGCATCCTGTACTGATCCCCTCATTCATCCCGTACTGATCCCCCATTCATCCTATGCTGATCCCCTCATTCATCCTGTAGTGATCCCCCATTCATCCTGCACAGACCCTCCAATTCACACTGTCCTGACCCCCCCCCATTCATCCTGTACTGATCCTCCCATTCATCCTGTGCTGATCCCCCCATTCAAGAAGAATGGGGGAACAGTCTGAAGAAGGGTCTCAAACCGAAACGTTGCCCATTTCCTTCGCTCCATAAATGCTGCCTCACCCGCTGAATTTCTCCAGCATTTTTGTCTACCCCCAATCATCCTGTACTCATCCCCCCATTCATCCTGTACTGATCCTCCCCATCCATCCAGTACTGATCCCCCCATTCAACACCACTGACATCCCCCGTGCTCTCCCCTCACAATTTTACATACTCCAACCAACACGTACTAATTCACCTGCCTCAATCCATCCATTCCGCACCGATTGCCTTCTCAACCCCCCCCCCCCCCCGCCATCTATCCACCCCGCACTGATTCACACACCCCCTGACCCTATTGTGCTTCATGGTCTTCAGAGCGAACATTGACTATGTTTGATAACGGAATGCAATCAAATGTGTTTTAATTCCCAATGTTATTATTTGTTTTGACACCTTTAAACATATTACCAAAAGAACATTTGCTGCAGTTATGTCCTTTGGCCATCTCTTGTCAGGTAGTGTAATGTTTAACCTGTCAGATGGGTATAAACGGTTTTAACAGCTATTATCATAAAATGCCTTTAGAAATTTCCATGCAGCCTGTATATATTGTTATGGATAAATTATGTGGGAAGCCAGAGTGTTTCTGTGCCAATAGCAATAACGACCCATGCTATAGCCATGTCATGGTAATTTTCGGTCCTTCACAGAAAACATGCTTGCATCAAGCTGTAGTGTGCATGGTTAAGCATATATGTTATCATGGTCCACGATTTATTAACACAAGTTGATCATACGCTGAATAATCCAACCACATTTTTGTTTGGAAGTGGAAAGAAATAATAGAAATTGCAATGTGTAAAAAGAGTTGAGATACTGTATTATAATTTTGCTGCATGTCATTGTGGTATATATCATGTCTTGATTGGTGTATATGTTTAGTTTGTGACTTTATTTGAAGCAGAAATAATATGTGAATGCTTCATTCACCATAATTCCGACTGGTAACTACGCACTTCGTCCGAGCACATTATCGCACGTGTCATGCAAGCCATCTTAAATGACCACCTAAGCTGTCATTTGGCAACCTAAAAAGCTGCCAAGGTTGCCCGGCTGGCATTAGGGAAAAAAAGTTAAGCGAGAGCCCTGTGAGGTACCCCCTCATCCTTCTAAATTCCAGCAAGTTAAGGCCCAGTGGCTTTCAACGCTCATCATATGTTAACCCAATCATTCCTGGATCATTCTCTTAAACCGCCTTTGTACCCTCGCCATGCCACCACATCCAAAACTGCTCACGATACTCCAAATGCAGTTGGATCAGTGCCTAAGCATTACATCCCTTTTTTGGTATTCTAGCCCTCTCAAAATAAATGCCAGCATTGCATTTGCCTTCCTTAGTAATGATTCGACTTGCAAATTAACTTTATTTATTTTGCTTAAATTAAGTCCCTTTGCACCTCCGATTTCTGAATTCTCTCCCCATTTTGAAAATATCCAACCCCTTTATTCCTACTACCAAAATGCATTACTCCACGCCTTGTATTCCATCTGCCACTTCTCAGCCCACTCTCCCAACCTGTCCAAGTCCTTTTGCAGAGTCCCTGCTCTCTCTACACTAGCTGCCCCTCCACGTATCTTTGTATCATCTGGCAAGCTGGCAGCAATGTCCTTTTTAAAAACATCAATAATAATAAAAAACATCTTCTGCAGTAAAATATTTTAAAAGTATACCATTATTAGCCAGAGATAGGCAAAGGCTAAATTTGTTCATTGCAGTTTTATTATGAAGAAAGGCAAAACAGGATTTTAAATGCTTCTCCAGACTATCTATTTATATGGACAAGCTATTTTTGCAGCCATCTTCTGCCAGATAACAAACAATTCTCTGGAATATAACCCTGCTGTAACCTGTGGAAGATCTGTAAGTGCACTGCACAATTATTTTCCAAAAAAATATTACACTCAATTAGACAAAATGGAGAAAATAAGACTGCTTTTACATATCTTAGTATATTTAACTAAAAGTTTAATTTAAAAAAACTGAAACATTGCTGCAGCACATCCCATCACTGGAAACCATTAAACATAGGATACGTTTACAGTACTACCGACCTTCTAAACATCCCGAGTTCCGCTTCCACCCTACTTACAAGCTTCATGATTTAAACCCTGAGTCGTTACATGTCTGCCATGTAATAAAAATCCCCATGTTTGACTCATATATTACACAAGATATATTCCTGAATGAGATATCAAATTCCAGAAACGTTTTTTAATATGATGCTCCAACACTTGCAAAGATAAAGAAACTTAATCCATTGAACAAGAACCGAGCAAGAAATTGCAGAGTTGTGCATGTAGTGCCGTCCATTACACAGACCAGACTCCCCTGAGTCCGAGTAGACTACATTTACATTTCACTACACCTAACCTCAATTCAAGAATACCAGCATTATGTTTGCTCAGTTAAGACATGAACGCATCTGACCATTCTCCAGGTATAGGTAACAAACCTACAAACAACACCCATTTTTACTACTTCCTCCTCTCTTCCCTGTACCCCATCTTGACTCACACCCATTTCCCCCCTCCCATCTATATTCCTTCATCTGGCTTCACAAATCTCACCTATTTTTATCTCACACTTTTTGGGGTAACAAGGGAAAGACTTCTAATGCATCCGTTTGATTTTAGCAGGCAGTTTTGGTTTTGCAATATCTTTCAAACCAAATATACATTGTTCCCACGGTCAAACTTTTATTTATTCATTGATGGGTCGAAGGTTGTTATTGTAAAGAGAGAGGGAGAGGGAGAGAGGGGGGAGAGAGGGGGGGAGAGGGGGTAGGGGGGAAGAGGGAGAGAGATGACCTGGCAGGCTGGGGGGCAGGGTCGGGCGGGGTCAGGAGGCAGTTGGGCCAGGTGCAAAGGCATTGTGAGGTCAGCAGCTGGGCACACACACTAACCACCCCCCCACCACACACACACACACACACACACACAGCGGGTCCGATCTAAGCTGTCAATGAAGTCAGCACATTTAACTTAAAAAAACTGTCTTTGAAATTAAAAGTTAATGTTAAGAATTAGTGATGTTAAGTGAGAAATAATTCAATTCAATTCTATGAAAAAACGGAATAAGGGCACCAGGAGGCAGGTGGGGGGGGGTGGGGCAGGGCCTGGCGGGACCAGGAGGCAGTTGGGCCAGGTGCAAAGGCATTGTGAGGTCAGCAGCTGGGCAACCTTAATATTTTTTAAATATGTCAGTTTGGTTATACATTTTTGTAAATATTTCGGGAAATAATCAACCAAATTTATAGAGGATTGGATCTTTGAAACCATAAAGAATTTTTCTACCAGAAGATGATAACATTTCACTGTTATTGTAACGTCAGCAGCTGGGTAGC
>CM075977.1:354794620-354970962 GCA_038087875.1 Malacoraja senta
ATAATTCAACACAGACATCCACCACAGCATTCTTCACTGTGGTGGAAGGCAATACAGTTCAGACAGTCCTCCTCCTCCTCCCTTGTTCACCCGTGGTCGGGGCCCTGACCCTCCATAGTCGCCGTTACGGACAGCCCAATGTTCAAGCCCTCTGGTCGGGATGGTCGGAACGCCGACGTCAGGACTGGTCGAGCACACCCCGCGACCTGGAGCTCCTGAATCGGCCACCTCCTTACCGGAGACTGCGGCTTCAAGATGTTGTAGGCCAGGCCGGCGGTCGGAGCTCTTCTCCGGCGACCCCCGGCAAGGGAACGCCCGCTCCACGGGGGAAGGTCCGCTCCACGCCTGCCGCCAGAAGCTCCACAGACCGAGGCTCCAAGATGTTGTAGGCGCCGCCGCTGAAACTCTGGGCCCGACTCAGGGAAAGGCCGCACCAAACCAGCTGTAAGGCCGCGAGGAGGGCGAAGAAGCGACAAGGAAGAAAGTCGCATCTCCGTCGAGATAGGTGCCTGAAAAATGGTTTCCCCCTATTCCCCCCTCACAAGACATACAGAGAAACACTGCCTCACCTGAAAAGACTGTCGGGGTCCTTGGACGGAGTCGAGGGGGGGAGGTATAGCGATCGGTCATAAGGAATAGAATTAGGCCATTTGGCCCATCAAGTTTACTCCGCTATTCAATCAAGGCTGCTCTATCCCTCCTAACCCCATTCTCCTGCCTTCTCCCCATAACCTCTGACACCTGTACTAATCAAGAATCTATCTATTTCTGCCTTAAAAATATCCACTGACTTGGCCGTCTGTAGCCTTCTGTGGCAAAGAACTCCGCAGATTCACCACCTGTTCACTAAAGAAATTTCTCCTCATCTCCTTCCTAATAGAACGTCCTTTAATTCTGAGGGTATGACCTCTAGTTCTAGACGCTCCCACTAATGGAAACATCCTCTCCACATCCACTCTATCCAAGCCTTTCACTATTCTGTATGTTTCAATGAGGTCCCCCCCCTCATTCTTCTAAACTCCAGCGAGTACAGACCCAGTGCCGAAAAACGTTCATCATAGATTAACCTATTCATTCCTGGGATCATTCATGTAATCCTCCTCTGGACCCTCTCTAAAGCCAGCACATCCTTCTTTAGATATGGTGCCCAAGATTGCACACAATATTCCAAATGCGGCCTAACCACTGATTTAAAGAGCCTCAATATTACATCCTTGTTTTTGTATACAAGCCCTCTTGAAAGAAATGCTTGCATTGAGTTTGCTTTCTTTAGGCTTGTATTCACTGTAGATTAGAAGGATGAGGGGCTATCTTATAGAAACATATAAAATTATAAAAGGACTGGACACGCTAGATGCAGGAAAAATGTTCCCAATGTTGGGCGAGTCCAGAACCAGGGGCCACAGTCTTAGAATAAAGGGGAGGCCATTTAAAACTGAGGTGAGAAAAAAACGTTTTCACCCAGAGTTGTGAATTTGTGGAATCCCTGCCACAGAGGGCAGTCGAGGCCAAATCACTGGATGGACTTAAGAGAAAGTTAGATAGAGCTCTAGGAGCTAGTGGAATCAAGGGATATGGGGAGAAGGCAGGCACCGGTTATTGATTTGGGACGATCAGCCATGATCGCAATGAAATGCGGTGCTGGCTTGAAGGGCCGAATGGCCTCCTGCACCTATTTTCTATGTTACTACCGATTTGACTTGCAGATTATTTTTTTGGGAATCCTGCACCAACAATCCCAAGTCCCTTTGCACCTCCGATTTCTGGATTCTCACCCCATTTAGAAAATAGTCTATGCCTTTATTCCTAAGGTGTTGCATTTCCTGTGGTTGCAGGGGAAAGTACCTGGGGAGGGGTGATTTGGGTGGGAAGGGACGAGTTAACCAGGGAGACAAACAATATATGTTCTACGGATAGGATTTGAAGACATCTATTGTAGCTAAAAAAAAATAATAATAATTCACTCTTAGCAAAATAAATTAAAAGCCCCTCTTAACTATTCTATTGATAATGTTTACAAGTATTATATTATAAGTATAAGTAGGCCCTTTAACCCCTTAATACAGTAAGATTGTGACTGATCAAATTGTAATCTCAATTCCACATTCCCAACTATCCGTGTTGCCTTTTCATCCGCTATCTTAACAAGATTCTATCAACCTATGCTGTAAAACTATTCTAATTCCACTGCCCTCTGAGAAGAGGTTTCCAAAGACATCCACATTCTCCAGGGATGCGGCCTGACCCGCTGAGTCACTCCAGCAATTTGCGTCCTTTTCTTTTGTAATCCAGCATCGGCAGTTCCTTGTTTCCACATTAATTAAATAAACCTGAAGCTATAGTCTGTAATGGAGACCATGAGACCGACTCCTATTCATTGGCGAGACCAAACTTAGACTGGGCAATCGTTTCGCTGAACACCTTCGCTCAGTCCGCTTGAACTTACCTGATCTCTCGGTTGCTAAACAATTTAATTCTCCTTCTCATTCCTACACTGACCTTTCTGTCCTAGGTCTCCTCCATTGTCAGAGTGAGGCTAAACACAAATTGGAGGAACCGCATCTTATATTTCGCTTGGGCAGCTTACAGCGCAGTGGCATGAATATTGATTTCTCTCACTTCAACTAACCTTGGCTTTCCCCCTCTCTCTATCCCTCCCCCACTCAAGTCACACCAGCTTCTCATTTTCATCCAACAAACAGCTAACAATGGCCTGTTTCCTTTATCATCGTTATTTTTTTGCATGTCTTTCATTCATTGTTCTTTATCTCTCTACATCATCGTCTATATCTCTCGTTTCCCTTTTCCCTAACTAGTCTGAAGATGGGTCTCTACCTGAAACGTCACCCATTCCTTCTCTGTAGAGACGCTGCCTGGCCCGCTGAGTTACTCCAGCTTTGTGTCTACTAAATTTTTACCTATTTCCTCAAACCATCATATGTCTCTTTGTAGTCTCTGTGCCTTTTTTTATTACTTAGTTTCCTTACTTTCTTTACATCACCAGCAAATCTAGCAGCCATTTTCGATGTCCAATTATTTGCATAAACAGTTTAATCACTGGGGCCTCAGCACTGTTCCCTCTGGCGCATCGCTCTTTACATTTTGTCCAAGAAAGATCATTTATGGCTAATCGGTTTCTTATCGGCCAGCCATTCTTCATATGTTACCACCAACCATTTTCATTTTCTTACACTAGCTTTTGATACGAAACCTTGTCAAGTGTGTTAACAATTTAAGTATAATACATCAACTGGTTCCCCAATAGCCACGACAAATGTTACCTTCTTCAAATAACTCTATAAATTGGTTAAACATGATTTCTGCAAGGTCCAACTGCTCTTACATTTTACGAGGAAAATGAAAAAAATTGCCAGTTTGAAAACCACTTCAGCAGCCGACGGGTGTTGCTATATAGCAGCCTCTTTATGAACTGGTTTATGGGCCGCTGGGTTTCGTCAAATCAAATGAGTTCCAGTGAGAGTACATTTATCTGTCTAATTAATATTCCCTGTGAATTATTTAGGCTCATCAAATTAAGCATAACAATACATATCAGGAAGCTATAGCCATCTCCATTGAACATAAAGATAAACTTCAAAACAAATGTGATTTTTAGTCATGGCCATTTGAATAACTTCTACATCACATCTACTTTTACTTCACTGCCTTTCATTCTTTGTCAATCACGTCAGAAGAAGCTGTGTAGGCAGAGTTCTGGCTAACTGCTAAAGTGGAGGGAACTTCATAGGAAACAATACTATTTGTATTGCACCTACTTGACATGATATTTGAAGAATTTGCTTATTTTAACTGCATTCACAAAAGCACAAGAAAGTAGGAATATGAGTAGGTTATCAGACCCTTCAAGCCAAGCCCATCATTTTATATGATCATGGCATATCTACACTGGCCTCAATCCTACTATTGCTCAATCCATCAAATATTTACCCCAAATACCTCTCACGATCCAGCTTCCACCACCTATTGCGGCAGAGAATTCCAGAGATTCACTAGGCAATGCAGAAAGAAATGTATCTGTACCTTAAATGACCGACCCCCTATCTTGTGTATGCTCAGAAGGTCAAACTCTAAAACATCATTGACTCATTCACTGGAGTCTTCCCCTCAATATCCACGAGGCTGAACTCTTCTACCGAACATGCACCTTGCACTAAACATTATTCCCTTATCATGTATCTGTACACTGTGAATGACTCGATTGTAATCATTTATTGTCTTTCTGTTGGCTGGTTAGCATGCAAGAAAAGCTTCTCACTGTGCCTCAGTACACATGACATTAAACTAAACTGATACCACCAACTGAGAATTGATGACATCTGCTGCACCATACTGCCCTAGACCGTTTTCCATATGTCGGGTGTCACCTATCGGGGAAGGCAGATTAAATTCACTAAGGCCTTCAATGTGGCAGACAAACATTTAGTCAAATGAGGAAATGAATATTTGAAGATTAAGACTTCAGACCTAGCATAAATCTCATGGTCTATTGTGCAGATTGCTGCCCTTCAAGGTTTTCTGAGGTTTGGAGTACCTACCACATGCATCTAAAAACACTGCAAAAATACCAACAGCACACTCTCTGCAAATTCATCCAAATTATCTGGAAGGATAATTGAGTCGTCATCCTCTCCCAGCCAACATCTGCAGCAATGAAGCCTGGTTACAGTTTTCACATGCCTAATACCAGACCCCCAAAACAGACACACTACTCTGAGCTGTTGTGAGAGGACATTACTAGATGGGACTATGAAATGGTTTGAAAAAGTTGCTCAAAGTCTTCTTGAAGAAATATAACATTGCAACCTCTGGTCCATGATTGCTCAAAGTGGAGAATAAGCATTCAGGATGGTATTGAGAAGGCCATGCATCAGTACATCACAAAACATGTAAGTGATGGAAGGTGAGCGCTACCTCGTAAACTATTTCTCACACATCTATGTAAACTTAAACTATGATAAACTGGTTCTTTAAGGGTTTTGATCTGGTTTAGATTGTTGGATGTTACTCATGTTACCTAAATATACTTTAATTTGAATTATTTTTACACTGTCAAACAAGATGAGACCTAAACATTTTGGCCCCTGACTCACATTCTGGAGCCCTGGTTCCCATAACTTTAGCCACATAGCCGATCCACACTGTGTGTGGATCCACGACTAATGAGGATTTAGTATCCAAATCGATGAGATAAATTGTCATGATTTACGAACAATCAGATAGCATATTATTGCAGGGTTGTTGCACTCATAACAAAGTATTGGGAACTTCCAGAAATCACGTTCCAATTGAAAGAGAGAAAATGCTGGAAACACTCAGTAAGCCAGGCAACAACTCAGACCACAAATGTTAACTGTTTCCAGCAATTTTTCCATCAGATTTCTTGCATCTGCAGTTTGTTTCATCTTCATCACCTGATTTGTTGGTTGTAATCTAGGTATTACACAAACTAAAATGGAAAATTGTAAACAATGCCAGATGTAAGAGTGAAAAACAGCCTCTTTCAAAAGGGAAATTAGGAAAATACTTCCAGTGATCCTCTGGAGGGTTTCAAGTGGATCATAACTAACAAAACACGCACAACGAAGAGAATATTGTTGGTAAATGATTTAATTCCCTTTTTCTAAATTGATTTTTTCCTACCTAATTATCTTGACATTTATGATGAATGCAGTAAACATTGCAGTTATATTAACAAAATATAAATTTTCAAGTAATCCAAATTTCAGCATTTGCCTCATTTTTGTAACGAAGAATCAAAGCTCTTCAAGCTGATGGGTAGCAGAAGTTTAAATTCCTTCTGCAAATGACAACCCATGGAAGCCAACTGGTAACAGGAAATGGATTCCCTTTTCAATTTACTCTATCAGTTTTCTTTAACATCTTGAAAACTCCAAGCAACCTGTTAACATTCTAAAATTCCAACAAATACAGCTATAGTTCATGGACCTACTGATATTTTAATCCTTAGAGTCCAGATATTGCACTGTACTCCAAGTCCAATATATCCTTCCTCATGTTTAGTTGCAAAGCTACTCACAATCAGTATTCGTATTGATTTATTATTATTACTACATGTACCATTTATGTGCTATCCAGTCATTATATATGGTTACAATCAAGCCACACACATACAACAGGTAAAGAAAAGAGAAAAATACAAGTGCAGAAGATAGTGTTACAACAATACTGTTATAGATAAACTGTGCCAGTGAGAGATTGGGACTACACCCTTAGTTTATGAGAGGACCCTTCAGTAGTCTGATAGCAGTGGGGAAGGAGCTGTTCTTGAAGGCTAGCACATGCATTCAAGCTTTTGTATCTTCAGTCCGGTGGGAGAGGGAGAAGAGGGAATCTACTCATTATTTTCTTCCAAAGGTTAGTCAACACCCTATATTCCTATTAATATATGCTTTCTGATGGAAAGTAATGGAGTAACAGTCCAAGGAAAAACTGGATAGCATGCCAACACTGATTGATATATAGGAGGCTGCTTATAGAATAACCTCAACACATCACTGCCAAGCACAAATAAGACCCTAAGAGCACTTCCCTCAAACTTGTCAAATAGCTTATCTTGCTCTTTTCAAGTTAATTGGCAGCAATCCAGTACTGTACCTTCATCTTCGTTATTTCGAGTCATTAGTACATATCAGTTACATTGAAACGCCTCTCATGAAAATTAAAGCGAATAACCATGAATATTAATATTGAATAACACAAAAAAACGATAGTAAAATAAGTCAGATTAACAACTGCACTGGGGACTGTTTGTATTCTAAACTACTGTCACTGAAAACATTTGAGGTGGTCACTTGCGCACTTGAATTGATTTTAACATAGAGGGCTCATGATCCAGTGTTGAGCGATGGATTCAATACGGTGCCCAACTGGCCGGTGTGGATGAGTTGAGCCGAACGGCTCGTTACCATGCTGTACGATGACACGAATACATTCCACTTGCAAGCGATTGTAACACTTGCCTGTCACATACACACAGCGGCCGCTACCCCGGGAGCAAGGGCAAGAGACCAGCTCACTCCAAGGACACTCACCTTCTTCCCCACATTGATCGTAAATAGCTCTCTTCTTGGGGTCGCTCAGCACCTCATAAGCTTCAGCTATCTCTTTGAATTTGTCCTCGGCGTTAGGCTCCTTGTTTTTATCCGGATGAAACTTCAAGGCCATTTTTCTATAAGCTTTTTTAATTTCATCGTCACTGGCTTCTGTGTTGATGCCAAGAATGTTATAATAATTTTTACCCATGATTTTTCGGCAGCGTTGATCTGAAAGCCCAGCAGAGAGAAGCGATTTTGCTGAAACGATAAAAATACACAATTACACACAATTCCACTTAATTATAGCAAAGATGTATCATCGTCTCTGAGAGGAAACAAGGCAGTTTTGTGGGAAAATAAACACTCATCAACCTCAGTCGCGATACATGCAAAATGCGCATAAAAATGTCATCTTGATTTAAAATATTTCAGGTGCAAACCATGACAATTATTACCGTTAATGTATTTTTATCTTGTCCACTTTAAGCCACACGTCAACTGAAACTACACTGTGGTGCTGACTAACTTGCTAGCTGCTGCTGCGGCGCCGGTTGGAGCGTAATGAAGCCCCCGCCCACCCACACGATGATTGGCCAGTTTGTACTATCGGCGCCCTGATATTGGTTGTATTTGTAAATCCTGCCGGACAACACGCTGGTCCGCGGTGCTGATTGGTGAGCGCTGATGCCGATCGTCAGGTATTTTAAAAGAATCCCAGCCAACAAGTTGGGGTGGTCTGGCGGCCGTGAGCGGTGACTCATGCGATGGAATTAGAGAGGGGGCGTGGGGACCGGCGGAGAAGCTTCGAGAACCGTTCGGCAGCGGAAGTTAACAATGCATCCGGTGGAGTGGACTCGCCTGGGAAATGGGAATGGACGTGACAGGTGGGAGAAGATTTGTGTTGAGGTAATTTATGGTCGATGGACACAAAGTGCTGGAGTAACTCAGCGGGGCAGGCAGCATCTCTGGAGAGAAGGTGCGGGTGACATTTCGGGTCGAGACTCTTCTTCGACCTGGTTGGATTGAACGGAGTATCCCTCTCTCACGGTTTACATTGATAGTTGTTTTTTTTCAATCAATAAAATATACAAGACGAAGAAACATCGCTTGGCATCTTGTTCCCGGATATAGACTCGCTTGGCGAGTGGGTCGGAACGTGGCAGATGTGGACAACAATAATATGTGTAGGAAGGAACTAGAGGCGCTGGTTTAAACCCGAGGATAGACACAAAGTGCTGGAGTAACTCAGCGGGACAGGCAGCATCACTGGATAGAAGGAATGGGTGACGTTTCGGGTCGAGACCCTTCTTCAGACTGAGAATTGGGGGAGAGGGAGACACAGACAGAGGAAATTGCGGGATGGCAAATTTCCGAAAAATACAGGAAAGGTGGTGCTGGAAGACTGGAGGGTGGCAAATGATGTGCTTCTTTTCAAGAAGGGCTGCAGGAAAAATGCTGGGAACTATAGGCTGGTGAGCTTAACATCTGCAGTTGGAAACTTACTGGAGAATATTCTGAGGGATAGGATATACAGGCATTTGGATGGGGATCGTCAGCATGGTTATGTACGTGGGACGTCACGTCTCACAAATCTGATTATTTTTCTGAAAACATGACCAAAAAGGTTGAGGGCAGAGCTGTAGATATTGTGTACATGGACTTCAGTAAGGTGTTCGACAAGGTTCCGTATGGTAGGCTGCTCTGGAAGGTTAGGTCGCATGGGATCCAAGGAGAGATAGCTGAATGGATAGCAAATTGGCTCCATGGAAGGAAGCGGAGGGTAATGCTGGAAGGTTGCGTCTCAGACTGGATGCCTGTGACTAATGGTGTGCCTCAGGGTTCAGTGCTGAGCCCATTACTGTTTGTCATCTACATTAATGATTAGGATGAGAACATACAGGGCAAGATTAGCAAGTTTACTGATGATACAAAAGTTAATGGTTTTGCAGATAGTGAAGATGGTTGTGAATCATTGCAGCAGGATCTGGATCGATTGGCCAGGTGGGCGGAGGAATGGTTGATGGAATTTAATACAGAGAAGTGTGAGATGTTGCATTTTGGGATGTCGAACAAGGGCAGGACCTATACAGTAAATGGTAGGCCTCTGAGTAGTGTTGTAGAGCAGAGGGATTTGGAGTACAGGTGCATGGTTCCTTGAAGGTCAAGTCGCAGGTAGATAAGGTGGTCAAAAAGGCTTTTAGCACTTTGGACTTCATCATTCAGAGTATAGGGAGGTTTCACGGCAGTCGGGTCACGACCCCATGACCTGTACTGTTGCTACGCTACGCCAAGTGGATTACACGCCATGAACTGCAGGCAAGCACTTACCATTGTTTCCAGCATAGCGGGCCCGTTAAAACCCGCCGAAATGGTCAATTTTTGTGCTGTAAATAATTATGGATAAGCGTGAGAGACATTTAGCCTACTTCAGAATTCTAAAAGTGAGGAGAAATGACGGTAGATTGAAGCGAGAGCTGAAGGGACAACAACAGTGAGAGTGCTTGTCGAACATTGGCCGTTTGCTCACTGCATTTCATCAACTAAGGCATTATTTGTGTTTTTTCTTGATTCCTTTGGCATCTAAAAAGTTTCAGAAGGGATAATCGCCCCTGGTTCTCGTGGGTTTTTACATACAAAAATAAAACGCCTCTGAAGCTAAATTTACAACCAGATTTACCACTTCTGAGACTTTTTAGATACCAAAGAAATCAAAAAAACAAAACAAATAATGCCTTACCATTAATGAAATGCAGCGAACAAACGCGATAAATCCCGATATTTTCAATTCCGATATCTGCACGGCCAATGTTCACCAAGCACTTTAGCTGTTTTTGTCCCTTTACCTTCATTTAGCTTCATTTTTGGAATTCTGAAGTTGGGTACATGTCTCTCACACTTACCCCGACTTCCACAATTTTTTACAGCGAAAAAATTCAACATTTTGGCGGTTTTTAACAGGTAGGAAAGTACGTGTTTCTTGTATTAATAACATATACCGGAAGTGACGGATGTCTTCCAGATGGATTGAGCGGCTCCGTGCGTCAAGCCCTATGACCCGGTGACCTTACGTGCAACCCCCCTATTATTTGTAGAAGTTGGGAGGTCATGTTGCAGTTGTATAAGACGTTGGTGAGACCGCATTTAGAATATTGTGTTCAGTTCTGGTAAGATATTGACAAGCTTGAAAGGGTTCAGAAAAGATTTGAGGATGTTTCCAGGACTAGAGGGTGTGAGCTATATGGAGAGGTTGAGTAGGCTGGGGCACTATTCCATGGAGCGCTGGAGGATGAGGGGAGATCTTGTAGAGGTATACAAAATCATGAGAGGAATAGATCGGGTAGATGCACAGTCTTTTGCCCTGAGTAGGGGAATTGAGGACCAGAGGACCTAGGTTCAAGGTGAAGGGGAAAAGATGTAATAGGAATCCAAGGGGTAACATTTTCAGGCCACCAAATTCAAATGCAATTTCATACCATTTCTAGCAGAGTGCAGACCACCAAATTCAAATGCAATCTCAAACCATTTCAAGAAGAGTGCAGGCCACCAAATTCAAATGCAATTCCATACCATTTCAAGCAGAGTGCAGGCCACCAAATTCAAATACAATTTCATACCATTTCAAGCAGAGGGCAGGCCACCAAATTTGTAGATTGGCTATTTTATTCTAGCCAATTATAGTGTTTGTTAGTGGTGACTCCGCCTACTATGTACTTCGGATTATCAATTGCCTGCTTACACTAGTTAGAATGAATAGCAGCTCGGAGATTTGATGACTGCAGATCCTTGCTGTATGTAGATTTAATAAATGTATGTTGTATTGTGATGTGTGTTCGAGTCGACTCATTACATGGTGTCAGACTGTGAATATTGCCCACTCCGCTCATGTTTATCGGGTATTATTTTTTGGGGGATTTTGTGTGTTTTTTATCTCAATCATGGCAAACTCGTGTCGCCGTCCAAGTCCTCTGATCTTTGATTCTGACATTGCTGAACTCTGGCGTCTTTTCGAGCATCACTACACTCATTATGCTCGCTTTGTTCATCAAAATGACCCCCCCCCCCCGAGGTGTGTGCCTCTACTGCTTAATTTGGCGGGACCTGAATGACTCGTGTTGACAACTTCACTTTTGCTCCTGCTGTTTTGGAAGATGACGGTCATGGAAACATAGAAAATATGTGCAGGAGGAGGCCATTTGGCCCTTTGAGCCAGCACCGCCATTCATTGTGATCATGGCTGATCGTCCCCAATCAATAACCTGTGCCTGTCTTCTCCCCATATCCCTTGATTCTACTAGCCCCTAGAGCTCTATCTAACTTAAATCCATCCAGTGATTTGTCCTCCACTGCCCTCTGTGGCAGAGAATTCCACAAATTTACAACTCTCTGGGTGAAAAGGTTTTTTCTCACTTCAGTCTTAAATAGCCTCCCCTTTATTCTAAGATTGTGCCCCCTGGTTCTGGACTCTCCCAACATTGGGAAAATTTTTCCTGCATCTAGCTTGTCCAGTCCTTTTATAATTTTATATGTTTCTATAAGAACTCCCCCTCATCCTTCTAAACTCCAGTGAATACAAGCCTAGTCTTTTCAATCTTTCCTCATATGACAGTCCCGCTGTCCATGGGATCAATCTTGTGAACCTACGCTGCACTGCCTCAATCACAAGGATGTCCTTCCTCAAATTAGGAGACCAAAACTGTACGCAATACTCCAGATGTGGTCAGGTCAGAGTGCCTGCTGAAACAATCGACGACTCTGTGGTTTTGATCAGAAAGTTCAGAGAGCTGTGTGACCTGCCCTCTAACTACATTATTGAAAAGACCAAGTTCTATGCTCGTTTACAGCAGGTCGACGAACAAATTGAACGATTTATCGGCGACTTGAAGCACATGGCTGCACGCTGTCGCTTTTGTGATTTACGGGATGGACTCACCCGGGATAAGCTTGTGGGAGGAATGCTTGACAGCAAGCTACGAGGTGAGCTCCTTCGCAACACTGATTTAACCCTAGAACAAGCAGAACATGCCTGTCGTATTTCTGAGATAACGTTCCCCATACTGACACTGTGCCCTTCAGTCAACGTTCGCAGCATAGTGTTAATCTTACAGACCTCTCCCCTCGCAACCCCCCGCTGGGTCTGCAGTTCGTTGTCGAAATTGCAACTATTTCCATGCTACGGGTCGTCAATTCTGTGCTGCCTATGGGAAAACCACTTTGCTTGGCGCTGCCGTTCCCGTGTGACTCCTGCAGCTTCAAGGACGAGCCTGCACCTGCTTCAACATGAGTTTACTGTTAATGACTTCCAAGAGACTGACTCGCAATCCCCCGCACCGCTACAAAGAGTACAGATACCAGTTCTGCCATCCACTCTCTCCTCCCTTCGTCTAACAAGCAACTTGACCCTGAGGTAACCATGTTTGTGAATAACAGGCCTTTGATCGCAAAGATAGATACTGGCACCAAATGCAACGTCGTCTCATTGAGAGTGTTTTAAAAAATCTGAACATATTGATAAGGCCTCCGCAACGCTTCGGGCTTACGGGGGAGAAGTACTACACCCACTTGGACAAGCTGATTTAAAGTGCACCATTGACAAACAGACCCATACCGTACCGTTTTATATTGTTAAGGGAGATTCAGAGACTTTGCTCAGTATCAATGCATGCCACGATCTAGGCCTGGTTTACTTTGTCCGCGCGGTCCATAAACTCAGTCTCGCTGACGGGCCTACACAACAGCTACTCGCTCAATATAAAGAACTGTTTAACGATGAGCTTGGCAAGTTGCCTATCAAATACCACATTGCTGTTGATCCCAAAGTTACTCCTGTGGTCAGAGCGCCACATCGTGTTCCGTATGCCATGCGCGACCGAATACACAGTGAACTCAAGCGCATGGTCTCCATGGGTGTTATTGCTGAAGTTACTGACCCGTCTGACTGGGTTTCCACCATGGTCGTTGCAACAAAGAAAAACAAGGAGGAGATCTGTATCTGCATAAACCCCAGAGATCTTAACACTGCCATCAAACGCCCGCATTACCCAATGCGAACGACAGAAGAAGTTGCTGCTCAGATAGGCAACGCAGCAGTATTCTCAGTTCTCGATGCCAAAAGCTCGTTTTGGCAGATTCCACTGGACCCAAACTCGTCCAATCTCACTATGTTCGGCACCCCCTTTGGCCGATACAAATTTTTGAAAATGCCCTTTGGCATCAACTCTGCCAGCGAAGTTTTCCAGTGCACTATGGAACAATTGTTTGCAGAGTACCCATGCGCTATCATTGTTGATGATATTCTCGTCTACGGACGCGATCTGGCTGAACATGACGCCAATCTGAAGAAAGTATTTGACTGTGCCAAAGACATTCATCTTATATTCAATCCCCTGAAGTGCAGGTTTCGAGTTCCAGAGGTTACTTACGTCGGACATGTGTTCACAAGTGATGGTCTCAAACCAGACCCGTCGAAAATTACAGCTATCAACGAAATGTCTGTTCCTACTGACGTCGTGAGCTTACAAAGGTTCCTCAGAATGGTCAACTACCTGGGTAAATTTATTACAAACCTCAGCGACATATCTGCCCCCCTACGAGAACTGACAACAAGGATGCGGCGTGGTACTGGTACCCGCAGCACCAAACAGCTTTTGACACTCCAAATTGCAGCTGGCTAGCGCACCTACTCTCGCCTGCTTTGCTTTGGAATTACCAGTAACGCTCACCTGCGATGCGTCCCAGTGCGGGCTAGGCGCAGCGTGCCTACAGACCACTACCGATGGCAATTTCAAGCCCATTTCGTACGCTGACTGACACTGAACAGCGTTACACCCAGATCGAAAAGGAACTGCTCGCAGTGGTTTTCGCCTGCACTAAATTCAACGACTTTATCTTTGGATTGTCTGTGACTATCGAGACTGACCACCAGTCGCTGGTCACCATTTTGAACAAACCCATCAACGCTGCCCCAGCACGACTACAGCGAATGATGATGCAACTACAGCGATTTGATTTCAACATTGTCTACAAGAAAGGCAGAGACGTGCACATAGCAGACACGCTATCTAGAGCCCCGCGTAAAACCAACTGACAACAACTCTCCGAACAGGACCAATTCTCAGTAATGAAGGTTTCGTTTGTGCCAACTGACTGTTTGAGCAGCCTAACGGAACAAACGGCTGCTGATGAGACCTTACAATTGCTGTCTGCTGTCGTCCTGCGCAGCTGGCCGGATAGCAACACAACACCCTGCTCGAGATACGCCCATACTTCCTGGTTCACGATGAACTAGTATTACAGGACGGAATTATTGTCAAGGGCCACAAGGCAGTGGTCCTAGCAGCCCTCTGGGACAAATATACTTTGATGACATCCACAGGGGCAACCTTGGCGTGGAGGCAACCCTCCAAAGGGCGCAAAGCATGTTTTACTGCCCCGGAATGACCAAATACATACGAGAAAAAAACGAAGTTTGCGCCGTATGCAAAAGCCTGACGCCACATCAGCAAAAGCAGCCTCTACTGCCGCACCCAGTACCTCCTCTCCCGTGGTCCACGTTAGCCACCGACATCTTCGAATGGCAAGGGAAACACTATCTGGTCCTTGCAGACTCTTACTCTGGCGGGTTCGAAATCGACTTACTTCAAACCACTACTTCTGAAGCAGTAATCGAAAAATTGCAGCGCCACCTCTCTGTGCATGGCTCCCCTGCACGTATCCAGTCCGACAATGGCAGACAGTTCACCAGTCAAGCTTTTTAAAAACTTTGCACAACAATGTGACTTTCAACATATTACCAGCAGCCCCAAATTCCCACAGTCCAACGGACTCGCCGAACGCGCGGTCTAAAGTGCAAAACAACTCGTAGAGCAGTCATACATTGCCAAATCAGACGTGTACCTGGACTTGCTCAACCTAAGGAATATTGCGCGGGATCCCATACTGGTTTCTCCAGCCCAACGACTGATGTCTCCCCAAACCCGTGCTCCTCTGCTTGTGTCCCAACAGCTTTTGCAGCCACAAGTTCATTCCCCGACTGCAGTTCAGAAGCAACTACAATCCAAACGTGACATGCAGAAACGCTTCTTCGACAAGTCCAGCAAGCCACTTAAACCTCTCACTCGTGGACAAGTGGTCCGTCTCCAGTCAAACAAGGGCTATGTACGTCTGGGACACATCTACGGCCCTGCCAAAGAGCCGCGCTCTTATCTGCTGGAAGCAGACAGAGCATCTACAGACGCAACCGTCAACATATCCTTCTAGTGAAGGAACAGAGTCCTGCGACTCCGTATCCTGATGTCTCGCATTTCGTATACCCTCCCAGTCGGTCCAGCGTCCCCACTGCCGCCTATTGTTCCCACTGCGGTCTCCCCACGACGTTTGCCGTCTAGCTCGCCTGTCTTGTCACCCTCCCTGCCTGTCGGGGTGCCGGTTATTTCCCTCCCCGGTTTCTTCTCCAATGAAAGGAGGTGAGGCGGACTCGTACTGCACACGGGCCGGAAGGGTTTGCAGGCCACCCGTTAGATATGGCGATTTTGTGTAATTCTGCAAATGTATTATTAACATCCCTCCTATATTGCTTAGCCACCGATGCTTCTTTTGTTTCTACATGGAAGGATGTAGATTGGCTATTTCATACTAGCCAATTAAAGTGTTTGTTAGTAGGGACTCCGCCTACAATGTACTTCATATTATCAAAAGCCTGCTTATGCTAGTTAGAATGAATAGCAGCTCGGAGATGTGATGACTGCAGATCCTTGCTGTATGTAGATGTAATAAATATGTGTTATATCGTGATGTGTGTTCGAGTCGACTCATTACAAAATTCAAATGCAATTTCATACCATTTCAAGCAGAGTGCAGGCCACCAAATTCAAATGCAATTTCATACCATTTCAAGCAGAGTGCAGGCTACCAATTCATTTCATTTCAAGCAGAGTTCAGTTCACTCACGGCGTAGACTCGCTGTTCTGGACTCAACTCTCACTCACAGTCTTCCAGGGTGACTGACTCGCGTCCGGCCTCCGGGGCTTTATACTCCTGCCCCCCCCCCCCGGAAGGGGCGTTACCTTCATCGTGGTGATTGATAGGTGAGAGGACCAATCAGCTGTTCTCAAGATTTTTTTAACATTCATAACTTTTTTTATTTTTCATCGATCGGTAATATCCTCGTGGCTGCCTCAGGAGGACTGAGTAAGATGGCCAAAAATCATAGCGATATATGGTAGCGTTTTTTCTAAAATCAGTATACAGCACAGACAGGAAGTGGTCAAGATGAGATTTTTAGTTATATAGACATAATTGAGAAGGAATTCATAACTCATCAGTGCAAAATGTTGCACACTAATGAATTAATCTAATTAGAAAAAGTAACAGCTGTATATTATTGTGCTCAATAATAGGTAACTGTACATTACTCTATGGGGAGCTGTGGTAGCGCCGAGACTCGAATGGGAACTTTGAATATTATTACGCCAATTACACAGGACAGGTAACTCTAGGAGGGCACATCAACCGAGGACGTACACACCATTGAAGATAAATGGGGATACTGTGGATAGGGTGAGCTGCTTTAAATACCTGGGAGTCCACATCTCAGAGGATCTGACATGGACAGCACACGCTGCAGCACTGGTGAGTAACGCAAGGCAGTGCCTTTACCACCTCAGGCAATTGAGGAAATTCAGCGTGTCTCTGAGGATCCTCCAGTGCTTCTACTCAGCGGCTGTGGAAAGCATCTTGTCCAGAAACATCACAATTTGGTTTGGGAACTGCTCTGCCCAGGACAAGAAGGCACTGCAGAGAGTAGTGCGTTCGGCCGAACGCACTATGGGAAATACACTCGCCCCCTTGCAGGAACTATACATCAGAAGGTGCAACTCCAGAGCCAACAAGATCATGGGAGACCCACCCCAGCAACGGGCTGTTCCAGCTGCTACGGGCAGACAAACGCCTCCGTTGCAATGCTGTGAAAATGGAGAGGGTGAGATGGAGTTTCTTCCCAGAGGCCATTAGGACTGTAAACTCCTATCTCACCAGGGACTAACTTTACTGTACCAATTTACTGTTGTGTGATGTCTTTTTAAAATTTCTTTTTTTTCCTCCCACAAATATGTAATATGTGAATATGTGATTCTGTTCCATTCTGTTTTGTAGTTTTTTGCACAAATCCGCAAGCATTGCCACTTTTCATTTCACTGCACATCTCGTATGTGTATGTGACGAATAAACCTGACGACTTGACTTGACTTCTCCGCGGAAATTTCTGTCTTTTAATTCGTGATCTACAGGGAGAGGACGTTGGTGAATATGAGGTGACTTTTGGAACCAGTTCAAAGGTGAAACTCGGGCAAGAGTCCGACTGGAGGTATACTGTGAGTGAGATTGACGCAGAGGTCCCGGATCCCGAACCCGCATAATTAATGGATGAGGGCAGATCCTGTGCGTTCTCCAGTTTACTGAACCCCACTGACTGCCAGTTACTTTCCTCTGGTAGACACACTTGCTGGAGTAACTCAGCGGGTCAAGCAGCATCTCTGGAGAAAATGGATAGGCGAGGTGTTAGAAATAGTTTTCCCAACAAAAGACAGCAACAGTAATTAAGATATAACTTGAATGTTTAATGAGAGAAATTCACACAGAGTGCAGAGGTCTGCGGGAGTTTCTCTATGCTCAAATAAATCAAAGTCAGAAATCCCTGTAAATAGCTTTTACTTATTCACCCAGGTGAAAGAGAAAGCAGCCAGTGATGTGCACAGAGCGTCCACACCAAAAGCTGGCGCTATTGAGACTGGCGATACAGAGGATTTGCAGATATCTTTATACTCATAAAACAGCCATAAACACATGGTTAATAACAAAGAGGCTTCAGTTACACACAATGGATTCCCTCAGCTACAAATGGGAAGAAACAAAGTTTTTGGCTATTAGTTTGTGAAACCGTACAGCTGCAAGGCAAGAACAGGCCTATTGTTCTTCATGCAGCTTGCTATTATCTCTGTTGGAGTTCCAGATGCCCGGGAACATCCCTTATCTCTATTCTCATTGAGATAGCGAAGGTCATTTACAAGCTCTGCTCAGCATTCGCATGCTTTTGCAGCCTTGGCCAATATTTTAAACTGTTACCAGCATGCTGTATACGAAATGGAGGTTAATAGCAAAACTCGCATAAGCATTTTTAAAGGTACAGTACCCGATAGCTGTAGGAATGAATTTTTCTATCATTTTCCTCCTGTTTATACAATTTTCCAACAATTTATTAACAATTTCCAAAAATTCCCTCGTCCCGAACGCCTCCCAGGTTCCCTCACAACATTGCACTTTCTCCTGACTTTATGCAATTTGTTCATCCGCGGGGGTCCGTTCAGGCCATGAAGGTATTCATTAGATCAATGTCCACTTCTTCTTCCTCAATCCCCTTCTGAGGAATGAACTCGAATACCATCTGCATTTTCTTTGTAAGAGCTGTTTCTATTCGTTTTTGAGCCAGCCCTCGAACACATGGAATGATACAGCATCCCAATCCAGCTAATACTCCTGTAATCACTATGAAGGATGTTAATACAGAAAAGACAATATTTTTCCATTTCCCAAACCAGCTTTCAAGGAACCCTGTCCATGAAGTATCTATCCCGGAGTTCTCGGCCACCTCCTCCACCAGTGATGTTAGCCCAGCCAAGGCCCTGGAGACTGAGCCGTCTGGAGCAGTGTTATTTGGAATGAAGGTGCAGCATGATGGCCCAAACATGACACACACACCTCCTTTATTCGCTAATAACATGTCTAAGGTCATCCGATTTTGCCAGGCCATTAAGCTAGTTCGATCCAATTGTTCGGCCATGCCTTTTATGGCATCTCTTGTATAGTTAATGAACCGCTGCTGGTTGTAGTACAGATAGTTGAACCAGTCTACATTCTTATTAGTGGTTGACCACCAGAAAAAGACTGACTCGAATCCAGCGGCTATCTGATTTCTGGCCTTGAACTTATCTGGGACCCCTCTAGGGACCCCGATCTTGTCAATGTAGATGTGCGTGTCAAATGAACCTTTAATTAATCCACGCTTATTCCTCTTCCCTGATCCCATCTCTCCCAGGTCCTTTCTTCCTTCGCCCCTCCTTAGGGTTACTAGGGTGAAGGGCATTATCAGCTGGGTCATTGCGCACGTCCCCTTCCAGTTCTGACGTAGATTTGTTCTTAATATTCTACCTCCACAGTACCACCATACATCTGCTCTCCCAACTTTTTGTTGTCTCAGAAGGTTGACGTCTAATCCCAGCAGGGGACTTGGGCCCATAGCTGGTTTGACTCCGGAAATTTATACTGTAGCTACACAGTTCCCCAAGTTGCCCAAGAACTTTCCTTCCTCACTCCACCTAGAGAAGCAATTAAATCCTCCCCCCGTAGGGATGGTGAATGGTGGTGGGACCATGTCCTTCACTACTGCCGGGAACAGATAATGTAGGTCTGAGCAGCTTTTATTCTTTGGTGCTTCCTTCCCCGTGAACAGGGATAGCATGCATGTGACCCCTTCTGGCGAGTTAAGAAAATTCAGGAGAAATGGGGTGGGGATGAGTTGTGGCTTGGCTGAAGCACAGGCGTAACAATCCGTTCGCCCCAAAGTCTTAGCCGTATATCGCATCCACTCCAGCCAAGCATTCTCGTCTGCATACCCAGTTTCTAATTCCAGGGATTTTTTCAGGTCTTTTACAGGGATTAATTTGATCGCCTGCTCTTCTGGTTTTACTATTGCCGAAGCGGGGTCCGGCTCTAGGGTGGCTTTAGGTTCGGTCCGGTCTCCCACCTCTAGTCTGAACTGACAGCACCTATCTTGGGCCAGCGCCATATCAACGCATATGTAATAATTCCCCCGATCGTTTTTACTTATTTGTTTTATTGTTATGAATGTTTGCCAACCGTGGCGGTGGTGTGTGGTAGGGGGTTTAATCAGAGACTACCTTTTCCCTTGTTCTGCATTCCTATCTTTATAACCCCCGTATTCTGAGTGTTGGAACACATAGGCCCATCCTGTGCAGGGGGCTCGACACACGTATGTCCCATCTGTGGCGGCACACTTTGCACACTTTCTCCCATAGTCTTGACAAGGGTCAACTCGGAATGTACTGGTCTCCCCCTCCTTCAGCCAGATGACATATTCCCCTAGACCCCCGTATATCAGGCAGTTGACTATAAGTAATGACACAATTCCAGCTGCCATTCGTGGGTGCAATCTGGAGGGAAGATTTCTCAGGGATCAATCGTTACTGGGCCTATACAGGCCGTCAGCCGTCGTTGAATCCCTGCTCCTCCTCCCCTTGTTCCAAGGTTTTTTTTTACCCTTTTGCAGTGTGTTACATGTACCCACGTTGGTCTTTTGGCGATCCTTACTGCGGTGGGAGTGGTGAGTAGCACTTGGTATGGCCCGTTCCACTGAGGGCTCGACCACTTTTTCCTCTTGATGATCTTGATGAATACCCAGTCTCCTGGTTCCAACTTTTTCGAGAGGTCCGCCTCTGTTGGTTCAGTGCTTGTTATTCCCTTTAAGATACGAGATTTGGTTATTAACATACACTTCATGTAACTTGCCAACGTCTCGTCCTCAGCTACAGTTTCTGAGAACCTCTGTAGGATGGGATACTGAAAGGGTTTTCCATACAGTATTTCATATGGGGACATTCCCCTTACGCTTGGCAACATTCTCATATTTAGCATTACCAGTGGAAGGCAATCTATCCATGTGCATCCAGTCTCAGCCATTGCCTTCCTTAATTTGCTTTTTATAGTCCCATTGGTCCTTTCCACCAGCCCTGCTGATTGGGGATGGTAGGAACAATGGTGTTTTACTTGTATGTTTAGGGTTTGTGTTAATCACTAAACAGTATTTCTTTCCTTGCAAGGGGCTCAATTCAATAAAATCCATATTTAAAATGTGAAATAGGTATTTAGGTTGTGGACCTTTCCCTGGTTTCTGTTTCACTCCCCCCTGTGGATTGTACCTGGCACATATCTCACGTCTCACAATATCTTTTGGCAAAACTGGTGAATCCATATGTCTTGAATACTTTTTCGATTATCTGTATCATTCCTCCTGTTGAGACATGGGTTACCCCATGACTCATTATACACGCATACCGAAATAGAGATTTTGGGAGTATCAGGCGTCCGTCCTTGTGTCTCCACATTCCGTCGTCCTGTTTCCCACCTTCTGTGTTCCACTTGTGCTTTTCTGTTGGTGGCGCTGCATTTTGCATGTTTGAAAGGGCTTCATGGTCCACCTCCTGTATTTCTAGTCCCATCACCTCGTCCTCTCTCACTCCTCCTTGGGCTGCTTCCTTTGCCGCGGTGTCTGCTCTGCGGTTTCCATTACTAATTGGATCTTTTCCTTTAGTGTGGGCCGCACACTTGCAGATGGCTATGGCTTTTGGTAGCAGGACTGCGTCCAACAGGTCGAGAATGAGGTCTTTATGCAGGATTGGTTTACCCGTGGAGGTGACCATCCCTCTATTTCTCCATTGAGCGGCGAAGACGTGTACCGTCGAGAAGGCGTATGCGCTGTCCGTATAGATAGTTATTCTCTTTCCTTTCCCCATCTTGCATGCTTCGATGAGGGCCACTAATTTGGCGGCCTGAGCCGAGTAGTGGGCTGGTAATGGTTGTGCCTTCAATGTCTTGGTGTCGGTGACTACTGCGTAACCGGACTGGTTAATTCCCGTCTCATTCTTCTTGCAGGATCCATCAACATACAGGGTTAAGTCCGGGTTTTCCAATGCCACGTCCTTCAGATCTGGTCTTGGCATCACTAATTTATCCGTCTCCTCCAGGCAGTTATGTGGCTCCCCGTCTTCCTCAGTTGGCATCAGCGTGGCTGGATTCAGAGTCGTACATCGCTCGATCGTCAGGTTAGGTTGTGACAGCAGGATGGCCATGCAGGATAGATGTCGTGCTGGCGACAATTATGATATCTTTTGTTGTAATAATAGAATCGACACAGCGTGGGGTACTCTTAACACCATTGGTCGATACAAAACGATTGTGGCGGAGGCTTGTACCGCCAGCGCTGCTGCTATTACTGCTTGGAGGCATGTTGGTAAAGCCCGAGCAACTTGGTCCAGTTTGGTCGAGTAATATGCTATTGGTCTCAGCTTTCCTCCATGCTCCTGCAAGAGGACGGATGTCATGTATCCCTTTTTACTGTCGACAGTTTGGATGAATGTTTTCTCTGAGTTTGGCAGGGCTAGTACTGTGGATGATACCAGTGCTCTCTTTACCTGTTCAAAGGCTTGCTCCCCTTCCCTTGTCCATGTTATCTTTTCCCTCGCCGCCATAGGTTGGTGATAGATAGGTTCTAGCAGTGGTCCGGTCATTTCAGCATAACTCGCGATCCACTGCCGACAATAGTTAGCCATACCAAGGAACTGCATCATTTCCTTCTTGGTATTGGGCTTTGGGGCGGCGAGCATTCCCAACTTACGGTTTTCATCCAGTTCCCGTCCTTCCTGGGATATGTCATGTCCCAGGTACTTCACCTTTTCTTTACACAGTTGCAACTTTCCTTTGCTTACTTTATGCCCTTGTTCTGACAGGAACTCTAATAGACGTACGGTATCTTCCTTACAGTCTTCTAGGGTTGGAGAGCAAATTAGGATGTCGTCCACATATAGTAGGATTTTACTTTCTCGGGGGGGGGTTTTGAATCTTTCCAGATTCGAGCCCATGGCCACAGAAAAAATGGTCGGACTCTCGGTATACCCCTGCGGCAATCTGGTATATGTCCACCTCTTCCCCTCAAACGTGAAGGCGAACCAGAACTGGCACTCGGGATGTACTGGAATGGAGAAGAAAGCGTTTGCCAAGTCAATAACGGTGAAGTACTTATGAGTGGGGTGGATGTCACTTAAAAGGGTGCTGGGGTCTGGGACGCACGGAGCCCTGGGAATAACTGCGCGATTTACCGCCTGCAGGTCCTGGACCATCCTCCATCCGTTGGAGGGTGCCACTTTTCTCACTGGAAACATTGGCGTGTTGCACGGGGAATCTTCACAAGGAATTATAACCCCTTTTTTCCTTAGTGCTTTGAATATTGGCCGTATTCCCTCAATGGCCTCTTTTCTCAGGGGGTATTGTCTTTGGTATGGTCGGTGGGACGTTCGTGGGGTCACTCGTATGGGGTTGACTCCTTTAATCAGTCCCACATTGGATGGTCCTGTCGACCATAGTTCCGTCGGAAGGGGTGCTATCAGTTCCTCCTCTTGGTCCGTGAGGATCAGAACCCATTGTCCCCCTTCCTCATCCAATCATCCCCTTCCTTCAGCGAGGTGGACTCCTTTCATTCCCCTCGTTGTCCAATTCAACGTGCGGGTGAATATTTTTGTATCGTCCCCTCGGAACACCTGTCTTCCTTCATCCACAGCTTTCCACTTCTGTTCTGCTTCCCCTTTGGCCACCAGCTCCCCCAAATATCTCCATCTCCCTCCTTGTTTCTTGGAGACTGACACATGTGGCCGGGAGGGATATCCCCTGAATAGCTCAATAGTCCTGTTTCCTCAATTTGACAGCGGCGGCTGCGTTCCCTTGTTCGTCCCAGTACAGGTTGGTCAGTATCACAGTGCAACATGGTTCTTTCATGAACTTTTTCTCATAATTTTTATCTGGCCCTATGGTATATTTAAACCACATGGTACAATGCAATTCTCCAGGTCTATGTAAGATCGCTTCTGGAGGAATTTTTCCCTTTACTTCTCTAATCAATTCGTCCCCTATTGCCACCGGTCCGTTTTTGCCAGGTCGATGGTGTAATAGTAGTGGGGTTCACCTGCCCCTTCTTGAACCATTATGTCTGCATTGCCTGGCGCTAGACGTATCGCCCTCATTCCTTGTGCCATGGGTATGACACCTATTTTCAGTCCCATCATAACATCTCTTCCCAAGAGGTTTACTGGACATGTGGCGGACACTAGTACCTGCTCTTCCCATTTGTCGTGGGACAGGGGTTCTTTGAACAGTAATGGCTCGGTCAGGTATTCTACATTGGTGTGTCCGGTGGCGGACTTGACTGTTATTGAATCTTTTGAATAGACCGTTCCCGGGGGCTCGTCGTCTTTTATGATAACTGTCTTGCATGCTCCACTATCACACAGGAAGGTTAATTTCTTTCCACTAACAATTAAACTTATTGTCGGTTTCACAAAATCTTGCAAGACATGCAATATACATTCCAGATCCAATACATGGAGGGTGCCTGAGTCGGAGGGTGCGTCTCGATTGGATTCAGAATCTGAATCTTTGTCCTCTATTTCTACCCACCCCCCTTCGCTAACTTCCGTCAGTCATGCTTGTTCCTGGGCACAGGGTCTTGGGTCTCCCTCCTCGTCCCCTCCTGCGGGACCCCTTTTCGCCTGTGGGCAGTCTCGAGCCCAATGGTCGAGTTTCCCACATACGAAACATCCATTTCCTTTAGGGGTTTTCCCCCCCCTGCCCCTTTCTCGGCCTCTACCTCGCCCCCTTGGGTTTCCCCTTTGTTGGTAGTATACTGAGACCATATTATCATCCATCCCCTCCACGTCTGCCAGATAGACATTTTTTGTTGTTTTCTTATTTTTTATGTTTTCCTCCGCATGGACCGCCCAATCTTTTACGTCGTTCAATGCCTTTGTTTTCCATCCCACCATATGTTTCCGGATATATGAACTAATTTCTGGTTTTAACCCGTTTAACAGTTCTATTTTTAGTTGTTGGGCGTATGGTCACGCGTCATCGTATGCTCCCGCTGGAGGCATCTGTCCACTATGGGCTTCATAAACTACCATAAGCCGGGCGAAGTAGTGGATAACCTCCTCATCCTTCCCTGGGTATATTCTCAAATCTTATTATAATCTACTCTCCTCCTGAAGTGATCCCGTATTCGTGCCTCTATGGCCTCTCTTCTAGCAGCATATGTTCCTCCTGCTGCCGGTACCCATTGCATGAGCTCTCCGTTATCGAGAGCGTTCCAGTCTCCCTCAATGAGACACCAATCACACCCGATTACATTTCGCAATGCTTGTTCATATTCGGCACTATTTAAACGATAACTGACAACCAGGTTTCCAAAATCACGCTGCCACCTTGCAAAATTGTCTCGTGGATGGGGAATGCACTCTACGGCCCTTTTTACATCTTTATTGTTCCATGGACGGTACACATATATCGTCCCACCCACGTTGCCGTCTGGATTTCGCATTGCAATCATAGGGTAAATCCCTCCCCCATCAAGACCATTTAAATTTGGTGCTACAGAACTAAGGGGATGGCTTACTCCATCGGCTAGATTTACCACATTACCTACCAAAGGGGCTGTAAGGCCTACCTGTTCGGGTGACACTCTGATTTTGCAAACCTGGTTGTTGTGGAACATTCTGCGCCCCATGGACTTGGACCATTGTTGTCGGTAGTCCTGAGGCTTCCCCTTCTCCCACTGGTGGCGAGGCCACTCCTCCTCCTGTATATGGAGGGGGGGCACTTGCCAACCCAAGTGGTGGTGCTGGCGCAGCCGGCGGCAATCGGTAGAATACTTCATTGTCTCCTTTCTGTAGATACGCTGTGGTGGGTGCCTCCGTCTTTTTCTCTTTCTCTTTCTGGCCTTCCTTTCTCGCCCTGGCCACGCCGTGCCAGATTCTCGCCTCTTGGTACCCCAACTTCTCCTTGTCTGTCCGCTGTTGAGTGGCATCTCTTGCAATGGCAGACATTAGTTTACAACAATCATCAACCAGTAGCTTCCCACTAAACCCGTATCTCTGTTTCCACATAACTAAGTATTTACAATTGCGTTTATTTGTAAAAACATACATTTTTCATCTCCTTCATAATCCTTTGAGTTTGCCGAACCCATACTCCCCACCTTCCTGTTAGTATTTACAGCTTCTGTGGTCAAGTCGCACTTGACTCACTTGACTCTTGAAGTCCCAGACTTCTGTCCTACGGCCGCGCCGTTTGGAGAAGTAGTCGCACTATTCTCCGAATTTTGTCCCAGACTATTCTTTCCCTGCCAAGTCCTACACAGGTCAGCGGGAAATCAAACGGTTCGACAAAGTCAAATTACATCCCGGGGGCCCCTCCTACGGAACATTCAGGTTTATCTCGGCTGTGCCGATTGGACCCCGTCACTCTGCCCCCACCTTCCACAAATTCTTAAAAAGTGAGCGCTCTTGGTTTCATGGAAGAAGGCAACAGAGGTATTGGAGCCCCACGTTGGGCGCCAATTATGTTAGAAATATTTTTCCCAACAAACGACAGCAACAGTAATTAAGATATAACTTGAATGTTTAATAAGAGAAATTCACACAGTGCAGAGGTCTGCGGGAGTTTCTCTATGCTCAAATAAATCAAAGGGTCAGAAATCTCTGTAAATAGCTTTTACTTATTCACCCAGGTGAAAGAGAAAGCAGCCAGTGATGTGCACAGAGCGTCCACACCAAAAGCTGGCGCTATTGAGACTGGCGATACAGAGGATTTGAAGATATCTTTATACTCATAAAACAGCCATAAACACATGGTTAATAACAAAGAGGCTTCAGTTACACACAATGGATCCCCTCAGCTACAAATGGGAAGAAACAAAGTTTTTGGCTATTAGTTTGTGAAACCGTACAGCTGCAAGGCAAGAACAGGCCTATTGTTCTTCATGCAGCTTGCTATTATCTCTGTTGGAGTTCCAGACGCCCGGGAACATCCCTTATCTCTATTCTCATTGAGATAGCGAAGGTCATTTACAAGCTCTGTGCTCAGCATTCACATGCTTTTGCAGCCTTGGCCAATATTTTAAACTGTTACCAGCATGCTGTATACGAAATGGAGGTTAATAGCAAAACTCGCATAAGCATTTTTAAAGGTACAGTACCCGATAGCTATAGGAATGAATTTTTCTATCACGAGGTTTCGAGTCCAGACCCTTCAGTTTGAGAATGAGGGGAGAGAGAAACTAAAGATATCGATGTCTCAGTCTGAAGAAGGGTCTCGACCCCAAACATCACCTATTCCTTTTCTCCAGAGATGCTGCCTGTTCCGTTGAGTTACTCCAGCATCGTGCGTCTACCAGAGGAAAGTAACTTTGTTTTAGGTACTTTGCACGAACCAGTGTCCAGGATCGCTGGACTTGATCTGGATGAGTAAGTACAGTACACTGTTCATTAAGTCTGTGCGGCCTCATTAACCACCTGACCCCGGGCTGTCTCCCAACCCATCTCGGAGAATAAAGCACGACCCGTCGTACATTTTGGGGTCACGGTGAGGTGTATCCCCTCTCTGTACGGCAAGATCATTCCTCACTGCATTGCAGGGAATCTGTTGATTAAAATCGATCCGACCACTGCGCTCACTGTTACTGAAATGAACAGGCGGACATTTCTCATCCCTACGGTAATCGATGAGATGTGTTGTATTCCTCGCTCCCGGATTTATATCAATTCAAACTTGGACACACTAAACAGCAAAAGTAGACTGTATATAATCATTTAATTTCCCAATCTTTTGGTTTAGATTTCATAGGTGGGTGTGTCATGAATGGCTAGTTTACAAACAGAAACATTGCATTTTTATTTGTTTATATCAGTACACGCGATGTACGAAAGAAAACACTACAATCTCACAATAATAATCATGTCTTGGATCGGTCTCCTTTTTGGAGAACATTGTTACTTTAGTACAGTCGGGTATTCAAAGTATTCTTATCCAGAGTCTTCCTCAAAGTTGGACTCTTTCAAACGTATGCATGCACAGTAATCTGCAGCTCACTCTCTTTCAAAAACTAGATGACAACTTGCTGAAAGTTCACAGTAATCATCAATCATACTGTCATGGTTTATTATGGTGTACGATAATCATGTGAGGTTATTTGTATTATTGTTTTGACAGTTAAAACCTCTTGCACTAATCTTCCTCTCTGCCATAATCCCAATGTGCTCCCTGCCTAGCTAGCCTGAAACAAAGCATGTGATTGGTCAATTGGCATCCGACTCAATGTCAAACGTGCTTTGATTGGACAATTACTACTCGGAAAACTGGGTTTTTCCATATTTTAAAAAGATGTGCAGGTTTTTTTCGTAATGAGTTTCAGATATGATTTCTATAATATTTTTACACAATATGTTATAAATACAGGTAGATATGGGATGTGGGTCACGAAATGAAATGAAAAAGCACCTCGGCCCACGGTCTAAAAGGTTACTTGAAGTTGGAGAAGTCAATATTCATTACGCTGGGTTGTAAGCTGCCCAAGAAAAATGAGGTGCCGTTCCTTCAATTTGTGTTCTGACAGTGGAGGAGGCACAGTTGGCACTAACCAACCTGATCTCCCGGTGGCCCAGCACTTCAACTCCCACTCCCATTCCGAACACGACCTTTCTGTCCTGGGCTTCCTCCATGGCCAGAGTGAGTCCCACCGCAAATTGGAGGAGCAGCACCTCATATTTCGCTTGGGCAGTTTACACCCCAGCAGTATGAACATTGACTTCTCCAATTTCCTTGCTTTCTCCCTCCTTCCCCTCCCCTTCCCAGCTCTCCCACAGCCTACTGTCTCCGCCTCTTCCTTCCTTCTTCCCGCCCTCCACATCAGTCTGAAGAAGGGTCTCGACCCGAAACATCACCTTTTCCTTCGCTCCATAGATGCAGCCTCACCCGCTGAATTTCTCCAGCATTTTTGTCTGCCTAGGATAGTATGTTTTAATTAGCAGGAGACTGTAGACACAATTGCAAAAAAGACAACAGTGCTGGAGTAAATCTGTAGATCAGGCAGCATCGGGGAGATGGTGGATAAGCAATGTTTCAGGTTGGGACCCTTCATCAGACTGACTTTAGTGGGGGGAAGACATGAGCTTTCTCCCCCCTGCTACATTCAGTCTGAAGAAGGGTCCTGACCTGAAACATCACTTATCTATGTTCTTCAGAAATGCTGCCTGATCCGTTGAGTTATCGCACCACTTTGTCTTTTTTTTTTTAATTGGTAGAGACTGAATAGGCTGAAGTTTTTAAAACAGGAAGATTGAGATTGAGGTTTGCAAAACTGTGGCATGATAGTTAGAAACCTTTTACCTTGGCAAAGGTGTCCATGACCAGATAGCATAGGTTCCGTGGATTTTGAGGAAACAGTAGCAAAGAGAAGCAGGAAAAAGCAGTGATTGGTTCTAGCCCGAGTGGGAGGAGAGTTAGAAGTGAGTCAGAGGGGGAAAACAGTTTTAATAAGAGGCAAAGCAGACAGACTTAACTCAGAGCTTCCGTGGATTTTGAAGAAACAGCAGCAAAGAGAAGCAGGAAAAAGCAGTGATTGGCTCTAGCCCGAGTGGGAGGAGAGTTAGAAGTGAGTCAGAGGGGGAAAACAGTTTAAAATTGAGGAGTTTGGTTTGTAAATTGGAAAACTGGTAAATTAGGCAATTTATCAGTCAATATAAGCAAGACGGCTCTTAGGGAGCAGCAGTGAGGGAACGGCCTTGTGAGTAAAGTGTGAGTCTTTGGCTCGAGAGTCTTCGGCGAGGAGGCTTAGGAGAGGTGGCTATGCATAAAGCTCGAGAGGACAGAATGTGGTGAACACATGTCGGAGCAGATGAGACAGTGTGAGGCTTGCAGAATGTGGGAGCCCAGGGACACAGATGGAGCCTCTGGCTGCTACAACTGTGGCAAGTGCGTCCAGTTTCAGCTCCTAAAGGACCGTGTTGGGGCACTGGAGAAGCAGCTGGATGACCTCGGGGCTATCCGGGAAAACGAGTTTCCTGGACAGGACCTACAGTGAGGTAGTCAAGCCGAGGATACGGGAAGAACCAAGGTGTGTGACGGAGAGAAAGGGTGGAAATCGTGGAGTGCAGAAGACCCAGGTGGCTGTGCCTAATGAATATAGGTATGCCCTCTTGGGAACTGTCCGGGGAGATGATGTTTCCAGTCCTAGTGGCAGAACGTCAGTGGCTCCAATCCTAGAGATGGGACTCGACCGGCGAGACTGACGTTGGGCAGAGCCCTAGTGGTGGGTGACACCATTGTCCGAGGAGCGGACAGGAGATTCTGTGGCAGCAGACGAGATGCGAGGATGGTCTGTTGCCTCCCTGGTGCCAGGGTTCAGGATGTGACGAGCCGAATTCAGAACATCCTCGAGAGAGAAGGTGAACAGATGGCAGTAGTTGTGCACGTAGGCACAAACGATATCGGGAAGAAGAGGAAGGAGGTTCTCCATCATGAGTTCAGAGAGTTGGGAAGTAGACTGAAATGCCGGACTTCTAGGGTGGTTATCTCTGGATTGCTTCCAGTACCTCATGCTAGTGAGGACTGGAACAGGGAGATAGGGGATCTGAATGTGTGGCTGAGGGGCTGGAGGAGGGAGCAAGGATTTAGATTTATAGACTACTGGGATCTCTTCTGGGTAGGGGTGACCCGTACAAAAGGGACGGGTTACACCTTAACTGGAGGGGGACTGACATTCTGGCAGGCAGGTTTGCTAGGACTACATGTGCAGGTTTAAACTAAATAGTGGGGGGGAGGGATTGACAAATTGGGAGTATAAAGATGGAAGAACTACAGGAAAAATTACAAAAGATTCTCGAATTAATGGGAAGGAAAGTTCGAGAAGGGACAACAGAGTAAGGTCAGGGCCAATTGCGAGCGGTGCAGGGGGGAAGTGAATACGGAGGTCAAAGTGTTGTATATGAATGCGCAAAGTATAAGGAATAAAGTGGACGAGCTTGAGGCTCAGTTAGAAACTGGCAAGTATGATGTTGTGGGAATTACTGAGACATGGCTGCAAGAGGGCCAGGGCTGGGAACTGAATATTCAAGGGTATACCTCCTATCGAAAAGACAGACAGGTGGGCAGAGGGGGTGGGGTTGCCCTGTTGGTGAGGAATGAAATTCAGTCCCTTGCAAGGGGTGACATTGAAACAGGAGATGTGGAGTCAATATGGATAGGCAGGGCTCTCACTTAACTTTATTTCCCTGTTGCCAGCCGGGCAACCTTGACAGCTTTTTAGGTTGCCAAATGACAGTTTAGGTGGTCATTTAAGACGGTTTGCATGACGCGTGCGATAATGTGCTCGGACGAAGTGCGTAGTTACCAGTCGGAATTATGCTCAATGAAGCATTCACATAATATGTTCAAGAAGGAACTGCAGATGCTGGGAAATCGAAGGTAGACAAAAGTGCTGGAGAAACTCAGCGGGTGCAGCAGCATCTATGGAGCGAAGGAAATAGGCAACGTTTCAGGCTGAAACCCATCAGTCTGAAGAAGGGTTTCGGCCTGAAACATTGCCTATTTTCTTCGCTCCATAGATGCTGCCGCATCCGCTGAGTTTCTCCAGCACTTTTGTCTACATTCACATATTATTTCTGCTTCAAATAACTCACAAACTAAACATATTCACCAATCAAGACATGATATATACCACAATGACATGCAGCAAAATTATAATACAGTTTCTCAACTCTTTTTACACATTGCAATTTCTATTATTTCTTTCCACTTCCAAACAAAAATGTGGTTGGATTATTCAGCATATGATCAACCTGTGTCAATAAATCCTGGACCATGGTAACATATATGCTTAACCATGCACACTACAGATTGATGCAAGCATGTTTTCTGTGAAGGACCGAAAATGGTACAGAAACACTCTCGCTTCCCACATAATTTATCCACACCAAAATATACAGGTTGCAAGGAAATTTCTAAAGGCATTTTATGATAATAGCTGTTAAAACCGATCTGACAAATTAAACATTACAGTAACTGACAAGAGATGGCCAAAGGACATAACTGCAGCAAATGTTCTTTTGATAATATGTGTAAAGGTGTCAAAACACCACATTCAGATTAGATGTATGTGTTGTGAACAGCAATGAAGATACCCAGTTTGTACGCACCAGATTTCTATCATTCCCACTTCAGAATTAACGTTAAAATTTCAACTGAAATATCTCCTGAACAAATTTGTGATGTATATGACTGACTGTAGAAGTAAAACTGGATAAATCCAACGTATAGTTGTGAATGTTGCTCATTAAATAACTACAGTACTGATACTCCATATTAAGAGCATTGATTTGCCGTTAAAATGAATTCTGTAATAATGTGTCAACGGTAGCAGTGACAATCGAACACTTGGTTTTAATGTTTCACGTGTTCACAATTTAATTAATCCATCTTTATGGATTAATACAAATAATAACATTGGGAATTAAAACACATTTGATTGCATTCCATTATCAAACATAGTCAATGTTAGCTCTGAAGATATTTCCAGCACAATACGGTCGGGGGGGGGGGTGTGTGTGTGAATCAGTGCGGGATGGATAGATGGCGGGGTGGGGGGGGGTTGTGAAGGCACTCGGTGCGGAATGGATGGATTGAGGCAGGGGAGTTAGTGCGTGTTGGTTGGAGTAGGTAAAATTGTGAGGGGAGAGCGTGGGGGATGTCAGTGGGGTTGTATCAGTATGCGATGGACGGGGGGGATCTGTGCAGGATGGATGGAGGAATCAGTACAGGATGAATGGGGGTAGACAAAAATGCTGGAGAATCTCAGCGGGTGAGGCAGCATCTATGGAGCGAAGGAAATAGGCAACGTTTCGGGTCGAGACCCTTCTTCAGACATGAACCCTCCATTCTTCTTGAATGGGGGGATCAGCACAGGATGGATGGTGGGGAGGGGGTCAGCGCAGGATGAATGGGGGTCAGTACAGGATGAATGGGGGGGGCAGTACAGTGTGGATTGGAGGGTCTGTGCAGGATGAATGGTGGGATCACTAAAGGATGAATGGCGAATCACTACAGGATGGATGGGGGAGCAGTAGAGGATGAATGGGAAGATCAGTACAGGATGAATGAGGGGATCACTACAGGATGAATGCGGGGTTCACTACAGGATGAATGGGGGAGCAGTACAGGATGAACGGGTGGGTCACTAAAGGATGAATGGGGAATCACTAGAGGATGGATGGGGGTTCAGTACAGGATGAATGGGAATCTGTACAGGATGGATGGGGATCAGAAAAAGATGAATGGGGGGATCACTACAGGATGAATGGGGGTTTCAGTAAAAGATGAATGGGGGATCACTACAGGATGGATGGGGGGATCGGTGCAGGATAAATGGAGGGCGGGTCATTACAGGATGAATGGGGTGTTCAGTACAGGATGAATGAGGGGATCAGTGCAGGATGAATGGGGGGTGCAGTGCAGGATGGATCGGAAAGGGGGTCAGTACAGGATGAATTGGGGGACCAGTGTAGGATGGATGGGGGGGGGGGGGTGGCAGGAGAATCAATGCGAGGTGGATAGGGAGATCAGTGCAGGATGAATGGATGGGGGGTTGGGTAGATGGGGAGGGTAGCACGAGGGATGTCAGTGAGGACTGAATAGAGGAGTGTGGTCATTTAAGACAGTGTGGGATGGAGAGGAGGGGTCCCAGGATATGGGGGGGTGTGGAGCGTACGAGAGAGAGAGGGGGGCGGTTGGGAGGAAGGAAGGAAGGTCAGCGCTCCTCGGACATCACCGGCATCATCTCCCCGCTGCCTTGGCCGTCCCTGTCCACCGCCAAGTGCCTCCACTAAAGGGGGAGGCAGTTGGGATCTCCTCGCCACCGCCTCCCTTCCTCCACCAGCCAACAGGAAGGTGCGGGGCCGAGCGGTGCAGGTGCTTCAGATGGTGGAAGGGGGCCTCCCCCTTCCTTCTTCCCTCCTGCCGGCTTCGGCGTGCGGGAGGGTTTGTTTTGAAAGCGGTTATCGACGTTGGCAGAGTGGCAAGCAGCGGCCACTATCAGGGCGGGGGCGGTGTGCGGGAGGTGGAGCCGCTGCCGCTGTGCAGGGCCCGTCATTCGCTCCGACCATCTGTCACCCTGCACCGAGTATCTTTGCTCCGCAGTACAGCCATTGCCGCCGCCGACACAAAACGTCACATTCCTTTTCTCCAGAGATGCTACCTGACCCGCTGAGTTACTCGAGTTTTTTGTGTCTATCTTTGGTATAAACCAATATCTGCAGTGCCAAGTCGGGCAAAATGACTCGGCATTTAGGTTGCCCAGTGGCACTTTAGGTGGCCATTGGCACCTGGGCAACCGCTAATTTCGAGTCCTTAAATAATATAAAATGTTCACTGTTGCAGTTGGTAATCTTGCACTGGGCTTTCAACTCTCCTTTCATTCTGACCATTTAATTGAACTTTTCTTTTTTTCTTTTGTGTGTTGGGAGTCAAAAGTGAATTGTTGGGGAAAGAGTGGTGGTACAAATATTTGAGAAAATAAATTGAATGGTTATAGCTGATAGGCTGGGTAAAGGTTAACTAACTTGTGTTGGGAAGTAATGGATTGGTACCCTCGGGTTAATCAGTCTGAAGAAGGGTCCTGACCGGAAATGTTATCTACCCATGTTCTCCAGAGATGCCGCGTGACCTGCTGAGTTACTCCAGCATTCTTTTTTGTAAACCAGCATCTGCAGTTCAATGTCTATTCAATAATTACTAAATTGTTGTGGGAAATAAAAGCAAGTGTAACCTGCAAATGGTAATTAAACTGTTAAAAAAATTGCAAAGTGCTAGAACTCAGCTGGTCAGGCAGCATCTTTGGAGGACATGAATGTGACATTTTGGGTTGGGAGCCTTCTTCAGACTGATTTTAGAAGGGGGGGAGAAGCTGGAAGAGAGTTGGGGGTAGGAGAAAACAAAGCAAGTGATGGGTTTGATTAGTAGATAGGTGGTCAAAGGCTTGAGATGAAAAAAATAACAAAAGGCTGTGAGATAAGGACAGAAGCCAGATGTGAAGCCACAGCAAGGGATATAGGTGGAAGGGAACTTGGGGAAAGGGGTAGGGATAGTCGGGTGCTGTTCCTCTAGTTTGCATGTGGCCTCGCCCGACAAGCAGGCAACTCCCAGGACAGAGGTAGGTATGGTACAGGGAAGAGGAGTTAATGTTTAGCAAACAGGAGATCCACAGGTCTTGGCAGAGTGCTAAAGTATTTGGCAAAACAGTTGCTTAGTTTATGCTTAGTCTCACCAATGTAAAGGAGGCCATATTGTGAACACCGGATGTAGTAGATGTATGTGAACCTCTGTCTTGCATGGAAGGGCTGCCAGGGTCCCTCGATGGATGCAACGGAGGTGGTGTAGGGATGGGTATTACAGCTGCCAAGTAGTACAGATTTCCCTATTTTGTACGAAAATGCGATAAGAATACGTATGTACAATTAAATCGGCCCGACTTCCTGTTTCATCTTGCTGCTTAAAAAATGCAAGGATATAAAAAGTCATACTGTACCTCTAAAAATTATAGCATTTAAAATCAATTAGTATTTTAAATTTCAAGATCTGAATGATTATTTTGTAAGCTTTGATCTGCCTGTCCCGCTCCAGGTTTAAACAGCGCTGTCAGTTTAGCGCGTGGGAATTTAAATGAGCTGTCGGCTACAGCTCTATGGGTTCTAAAGTTAGCGCTACCAGCTGGAGCGCTATGGGCTTTACACATAGCGCTATGGGTCACAGACTGTTCGGGGAGGGTGAGGGAGAAGGAGGGAGTGAGAGGAAGAAGGAGGGAGTGCGAGAATAAGAAAGGGAGGGAGAAAAAAAGGGAGGGAGAGGGAGGCTTCCAAAATGGCTTCTACATCATCATCCGGTGCTAAAAGCCATATACAAAGAGATGGCAATCAATGCACTGTCAAGTAAGGTGCGTAGAAGACATGTCAATTGGTAGCAAAGTTAAGCATTCTTGTACTCTTACATGGGTATGACCGCACATTAAAAAACTTTTTTCAGTAAAATGGCACCACGTAAAAATACTGATTTCCTCAGCAAAATACTGATTTTCAGGGACTAGAATAGAATAGAATGCCTTTTATTGTCATTCAAACAGACAAGGTTTGAACGAAATTTCATTCCTGCAGTCATGACATTACAAAAAAAAAACAAGACGCACAATTAACACAAACATCCATCACAGTGAATCTCTAACACCTCCTCGCTGTGATGGAAGGCAAAAGTCTTATCTCTTCCCTGCTTTTTGTTCTTCTCCCACGGTCCAGTAGTCCAACTGCTGCATCAAGGCGACTGGGGCTCACGATGTTAAGTCCCGCGGCTGTTTAAGCCACGCCGGGCGATGTTAGGCTCCGCTCCGAGTCATTTAAATCCCGCGATTCCGGCGGGAGAAGTTGCCGTTGCAGGAGCTCTGAAAAACGGTCTCCCTCCAAGGACCTGCGAGCTCCCGATGTTCCTGTCCACCGGGCCTGCGGCCAGAGCCTCCGAAGCTCCTAACTCGGGTCGCAGCCGCGCGCCACCACAGCTCTCCCCGCTCCGAAGTCAGCCAGCTCCGCAATGGCGAGTCCGCAGGCTCCCCGACTGGAGCCCTCAGGTTGGTTCTGGTTGGAGGCCACCGCCGGCTCCACGATGTTAGGCCCAACGACACCGGAGACCCGACAGGGAAAAAGTCGGCTCCCCGTACAGGGAAGAGATTAAACGCCCCCCCCCCTCCGTCACCGCCCACATATACAGTTAAAAAAAAAAAAAATAATAAAAACCAAAAGCATACATCTAACAGGACAAAGATAAAAAAGACAGACGGACTGCAGTCGAGCCGCTGTCGTTATGTGCCACCACACAAATACTGAAATGCTCTGACAAAACTTGGCAGCTCTGGTATTAGATCTCCTGTGGTGCAGGAGAAAGTACCCTGGATGGTGGTAGTTTTGGTTGGAGGGAATGAGTAGAGGATGGAAATATATGACTGGTGGTGGGATCCAGCAACACCCCTTCTTTCCCCCCCCCCCCCACCTTCCTCCCTCCCCCTGTGCTCCATCTGGATGCCATCCATTTCCCCTTCCACATATCCTTTCCGCTAGCTTCACATTTCACACCTTTTCTCTATCTTGCAGTCTTTTGTTTTTTTGGGCCTTTGTCGATCCATCTGACATACCTCCTCACTTGTATTCATGTATCACTTGCCTGGCTTTGTCCCATTCTCACCTTTCTTCCAGCTTTCTCTCCCCCACTATAATTGTTCTGAAGAAGGGTTCCAGCCCAAAACATCATGTATCCACATACTCTAGAGATGCTACCTGGCCCACTGAGTTACTCCAGCACTTTTTTTGTAAACCAGCATCTGCAGTTCCTTGTGTCTACGTTAAAAAAAATACAGATGCTGGAATTGTGAAATATAGTAGAAAAACTTAAAAGAAGTTTTGTGATAGAAAGAGTTCACATTTCAGTTTGGTGACCATTCAGATTATTGACTTGTAATAGCCCTGTCCCACGGTACGAGTTCATTCCAAGAGCTCTCCCGAGTTTGCCCTGATTCGAACTCGGAGATTTACGGTAATAGCCACTCGTCGGTACTCGGGGCTCTCGTGGACATTTTTCAACATGTTGAAAAATCTTCTCGAGTCTTCCCGTGCTTACCTGCCGTTAGCGAGTCTTCCCGAGTACCTGCTGTTCGCGTTACGAGCCGCTAAGTGACGTCCCCGAACTCCGACGTACCCACTACCTTCATTCTCCGTGCTTACCACGAGTTTGATTTTTTTTAAACTCGGGAGAGCTCTTGGAATGAACTCGTACCGTGGGACAGGGCTTTAACGATAACACTCTCTCCACATGCACACACATGACCTGCTCTTTATTTCCAGCACTTTGTTTAAAATCAGCAAACAGGTTGAGTATGTAAGCCCAGGCTTGAAAGGTGAAGCAATAACTACATTAACTAACTTATCAAAACATACTGAAGTATGTGGCGGGAGTGGATCAGGCGCGCGCGGCAGGAGTGTCCCGGGGAGCCGCGCGGACCCGATCCACCCGCTGAACAACCGTGCCGCCACCGACCAGAACGACTGAATGCACCCCGATGGGCCCAACTCGCCCCATAGGCCTTCCAGGGTACCGTGGAGAAGCCGGGCGGCGAGGCCAGTCTAGGCCGAAGGAGCATCAGCGGCGGTAGCCTCGCAGTCGATGAGCATGAGGGGGGAGTGGAAGTCCCGGTGTGGGGGGACTACCGTGAAGAACAATGGGGGGGGGGGGAGTGCACTCTGGTTTAGAATCCCCTGCCCAGCGGATAAGTGTGTTCGTTTGTTCCGGTGAAGGTGCTGTGCACACGGCAGCCAGTCAACGGTCACTTGTCTTTTTCTTTTTTTCCCCACTTTTAATTTCAAGTTTTTGTGTACCTTGTGCGTTGTGACTGTCGGCAGACCAATTTCCCTCTGGGGATGAATAAAGTTGTATCGTACAATGATTTTACCTAACTAGATTTACATTTATGCAAATGCACATTTGAAATCCATTAAACATGAAGGAAATTGAAATGCATTGACATATTTAGGCACAGAATATCTTTATTTTACAGATACCTTAATTCCAAAAGTTCAATTGCAACTAAGATTTTAAGAACACCAAGTAAAAATCCATAATGCAGCTTATGTACAGCAAAACTCCTCAGAGCATTACTAAAAAATAACTAGGCAGATACAATTCCAGAAGAACCAAATATACTTTTTGGCATCAAAGCCCATTTGATGCACTGCATTCATTGCATGTTTCAAATATTACTTGAATCTTTACACTTTAAACATGTATTATACTCATTAATACTAATCTCAAATCTGACTAAATTGAATAACAGAACAAAAAAACCTTTGCTATTGTAAATTATATCACTTATTATATTTGAACAATTTTATTCACATCCATAAAGTGCAAAGCCATGCATCATTGTAACAGCAGCATCGAAGATGTGCCTCAAACTTGAATCAAACATTAATCTTGGGAAGTGTTATCATTTATACGAAGTAGACAATTGTTATTACACTGGATTTTAGATTATTTTAGATGTATTTTCATGTTACTTTACAAAAATATTTGCTTATACTCAACAACACTGGAAATTTTGAAATATGCTGGGCTGCTTTCCAGTTGCTGTACACAAATTTATTCTACTTTGAGATCTTCAGTGAGAAAAAAAGTAATTGTTTCATTGCAAAATCAGCCTGTTAAGTATTCAGTTATTATTTTTTTTATAGATTACTGGAGTAAAAAAAAAATTTGAGGTTGGATAATTTGGCACCTATGTTGTTACAACTGAGAACTTATTTAGTCACATAGCTTTAGCATTGACTAATGAAATTCCAGTGATTTTTAAAAAACTATAAATTACTAAAGAAATTCCAAAGAAAATTAAGAAAAAACATGGCACTCCATATCTATATAAATTAGCAGCTTGAAATGAAAAAGCACCAAAAGCAGACACAAGAATTTAATGTGAATATATTAACTATGCATATGCTAATATTTCCATGGAAAACTTCCAAGGCTAATGGTAGTAAACTACACAATTCCATTTAAATACCTGAAATGACCCCATGGGGTATAATTGTTCAGGACAGCAGATTGAGATGCCACAGCAGGGAAAAGGACTGTCAGAAATAGGTGACCAACTATGACGGCATCAAGATTCTCCTTCAGTTTATTTGACATATTATAAAGAATCAATATAAGAGAAAATTGTTACTTGCAAAATAACATCTGCCAATTTGCCAAGTTGTGATAATGATAAAATAATTTAAAATTCTGAAAGGGTCAGTTAGGCAAACATGAATCAGGTAGGCAAACACAAACCATTTCCAGTGCCCAATACTTTATAACAAGATTGAATGATTAATTGAAAGAAATTTAAAATAACGATCCTGAATTAATTCTTCCCCAGGGCTCTGGAATTGTTATTCAGAAACAAACAGGTTACCCCAAGACACGACAACTCAAATTTATTCCTGTGTGTCTTTGCACTTCCATTCTTTCCAAGCCAAATCTCATTCAGAACATATTTGTTTTCAAATTCCCCGTGATCTTCTCCATTCCTATAATCATCTAATATACCTACATTTGATTTCTTGTTCATTTTACTCTGCTAAATACTAACACCCTAATCTTCAGAGTTCCCTCTGATTTTCCTCATTTTGCAAACTTAGTTCTTTAATGGCCTTTGTTCTCTTCCTCAATATCTCTCAATATGCTCCGTCAAAATTTGTTTAATAATGCTCATGAACTGCATAGGGATAACTTGCTACATTAAAATCACTTACAAATGTTCATTATTCTAGGATGAATAAAACAATAAAGAAATAAGGAATGGGTTAGCTTGCTGCAAAATCCAAATTATTCAATGTAAAATATGTATTTTAAGGAAGATTTGTTTGGATGAATTGAAACGGAGAGGAATTTTGAATAGTTTTAAAATAAGCCAATAGATGTCTATGGTCTCTATCACACAAATTTCCTAGATGCTTTTAAGTAGTTGTTTAATACGACTACTTAATTCACCATTTCCACAACCAAGGAAAGCCACACCTATGGAATGTGTCCTACCAACAATGCATCACTGGCAAAAATGTTTAACTCAATGTAATACATATTACAGATTATTGTATAAAAATACAGATATTTATGTCCAAAAAAATCCTTTGACCATTTATTAATGCATATTTTGTATAAAGCAATTGTTGCCTGATAACTGTTTATTAAGAAATTTAGTAATGCAATTTTAGTTCAAATTCTTTTTTCTGATATCCTTGAAAAATGGCTTGCAGTATTCTTAATCTTGTGACGAGGTCCTCCTTTGGCAAAATATCTAGCGGATAATATCTAGATAATGTGAGTTCGGGTAAAGGAAATTAATAAGTATAGATAGTAATTTGTTGCCATCCCAAAGACAATAGATTGGATTTTTGATGAACAATTTTGCCTGTGAAATCTCCTCTTGATAGTCTGCATACTGCTTACTCAATGACATTGTTTCAAGTACATTTAGGGCCTGAAAAACAAATGGAAACATTTTGTTTTGCAGTTTTCAGTACAGAATAACAGTCTGTTCACTTTAGTTTAACAATAGCATTCACGCCTGAGGCCAGAAGCAGAATTTAAGTTCTACATAGAAACAATAGGGCATAACTTAGGGTGATATTGAATGAGTGCTATACTACTGGTATAATATAGATGAGATAAGATCTAAATGGTTAAAGAAGGAACTGCAGATGCTGGAAAATCGAAGGTACACAAAAATGCTGGAGAAACTCAGCGGGTGCAGCAGCATCTATGGAGCGAATGAAATAGGTAACGTTTCGGGCCGAAACCCTTCTTCAGACTGATAGGGGGTGGGGAGACGATCGCCAAGCCTCCGCTTGGTCTCACCGATGTAGATCAGCTGGCATCTAGAGCAGCGAATGCAATAGATGAGGTTGGAGGAGATGCAGGTGAACCTCTGTCGCACCTGGAACGACTGCTTGGGTCCTTGAATGGAGTGGAGGGGGGAGGTGAAGGGACAAGTGTTGCATCTCTTGCGGTTGCAAGGGAAAGTACCAGGGGAGGGGGTGGTATGGGAGGGAAGGGAAGAATTGACAAGGGAGTTACGGAGGGAGCGGTCTTTGCGGAAGGCAGACATGGGGGGAGATGGGAAGATGTGGCGAGTGGTGGGGTCACGTTGGAGGTGGCGAAACTGACGGAGGATCACTTGTTGTATGTGACGGCTGGTGGGGTGAAAGGTGAGGACTAGGGGGACTCTGCCTTTGTTGTGAGTGGGGGGATGGGGAGAGAGAGCAGTCTCTACCATACCCCGCAACACTGCTCTCTCTCCCCATCCCCCCACTCACAACAAAGGCAGAGTCCCCCTAGTCCTCACCTTTCACCCCACCAGCCGTCACATACAAGTGATCCTCCGTCAGTTTCGCCACCTCCAACGTGACCCCACCACTCGCCACATCTTCCCATCTCCCCCCATGTCTGCCTTCCGCAAAGACCGCTCCCTCCGTAACTCCCTTGTCAATTCTTCCCTTCCCTCCCATACCACCCCCTCCCCTGGTACTTTCCCTTGCAACCGCAAGAGATGCAACACTTGTCCCTTCACCTCCCCCCTCCACTCCATTCAAGGACCCAAGCAGTCATTCCAGGTGCGACAGAGGTTCACCTGCATCTCCTCCAACCTCATCTATTGCATTCGCTGCTCTAGATGCCAGCTGATCTACATCGGTGAGACCAAGCGGAGGCTTGGCGATCGTTTCGCCGAACACCTCCGGTCGGTCCGCAATAACCAACCTGAACTCCCGGTGGCTCAGCACTTCAACTCCCCCTCCCATTCCGTATCTGACCTCTCTGTCCTGGGTCTCCTCCATGGCCACAGCGAGCAACACCGTAAATTGGAGGAAATGCACCTCATATTCCGCTTGGGCAGTCTACATCCTGGGGGCCTGAACATTGAATTCTCCCAATTCTGCTAGCCCTTGCTGTCCCCTCCCCTTCATCAGCCATCTGGTCGTCTCCTCCCCTCCCCCAGCCCTCAGGCTCCTCCTCCGCCTTTTTCCTTTTTTTCCTTTCTTCTCCCCACCCCCTATCAGTCTGAAGAAGGGTTTCGGCCCGAAACGTTACCTATTTCCTTCGCTCCATAGATGCTGCTGCACCCGCTGAGTTTCTCCAGCATTTTTGTGTACCTAAGATCTAAATGGTCTGAGTTGTTCTTTCTTGTGAGAAGTTTCCAAATGCACAATTTTACAGGTGCATACATCATGAGGTGAAGGTAACGTGGTAATGGAATTCAGTGTGTATACTCCATATCAAGTACATACTTTGAATTAAATTAACCAGTTTAAGCAGAAGATTACATTTTAAGGACAATGCCACTTTTTCTGTCATCCAATTATATTAAAGGAAGAATGGGTACCATTTGGCAGTACTATGAGCTAGTTATGAAGGCATCCCTTTGAAAGTATAACTGCTATTTTAAGCACTTTAATTCTGTATACATGTTAAAGTCTGTAGTTTCTGATTTCTGTTTTTTTGCAACATATCTGTGTGAGGTTCATCTTTTATGCATTAGGGAATTCTATGAAAATTGTTCAAACTTAAGCTGAAGATTAGGATTCCTGGTAAAATGAAAATTTATGTTGTCTAACCAATTATCAAAGGAAAGTGAAATTACTAGCTGTAGAAATTCGAGTATGTTACTACTTTCTTCAGCTTTTCTTACTTTCATTTCTGTCTTAGTAAGTTTATGAACAAATTGTAGATAGACCATCTTTGAAACTGGGTCAGATTCTGGTCCCTGCAAATCAGGGGAGAGATATTCAAGTGCTGGAGGCAATTCAGAGAACACTGCCCTCTGGAGACTGACAGAATCTAGGCGAGGTGCGAAGACAGAAGGAACTTGCAGGTTTTCAGGCTAGAAAGCAAGAAGTGAAGAGGAAACCTGAAGGGATACAAGATAGGAGAGAAATCTGATCCAGGCAAGGGAAATCATTCAAACAACATAAAAACAAGAAACAAGGTGCTGGCGGAGCTCTAGCAGTAGTCTTTTCTTATTTAACTTTAGTTTGGTTTTGGAAATTATATCCACAATCTGTTTACCAACATGGACTTCTGGATAGTGTATGAAGCATGAAACCCAACAGGTTTAGCAATTGAATGCAAGAATCTGAGGGGAGGAAGAAGATATTGTAACTAATGAAAGCAATGCGAATATATACCTGATCTCTAATTACGTCACTATGTTCTGGGGAAAAAAACAATTAAGAAAAAAAAAATCTCAGTACCTGCTGTGCTTTGAGAGACAATTGTAGTTCTGTGCCAGGCTTCAGACGAATGCAGTTTTCTGAAGGAAGCTGAACTAGCAGGAATGCTGACATGCTTCGAGCTACCACACGAAACCTGTAGAAGTATGCAATCGGGAATTTGAGCATTTATAAAAAGGGGGATTTTCTTTAAAAAATGTTGCTCAGGAAAAGGCTTGTAGAAATAGGCATTAAAAGTTCTGATGAAGTGTCCTTGACCTGAAAGATTGACAATTTTTCTCCCCAAGGATGCTGCTTGACCTAACGCGTGCCTGTTTTTCAGATTTCTAATATCTGCAGTTTTTCTGCTCTACATAACACATGCATGTTTACTTGACACATGAACAGGAGGCTGCAAATAATTATTGTACTATCTTCTAACTCTTTTTAAGGAGTGTGGTGGAGGAAATACTAGTAATCTGAAGCAGTATGGTCCATGGATTTCAGTAAGGCATTAGACAAGGTTCCGCATGGTAGGCTGCTCTGGAAGCTTAGATCGCATGGGATCCAAGGAGAGTTAGCTGAATGGATAGCAAATTGGCTCCATGAAAGGAAGCAGAGGGTGGTTGTGGAAGGTTGCTTCTCGGACTGGACGCCTCAGGGTTCACTGGTGTGCCTCAGGGTTCGGTGCTGGGCCCGTTACTATTTGTCATCTACATCAATGATTTGGATGAGAACATACAGGGCAAGATTGACAAGTTTGCTGATGATACAAAAGTGAGTGGCTTTGCAAATAGTGAAGATGGTTGTGAAAGATGGCAGCAGGATCTGGATTGATTGGCCAGGTGGGCGGAGGAATAGTTGATGGAATTTAATACAGAGAAGTGTGAGGTGTTGCATTTTGGGACGTCGAACAAGGGCAGGACCTACACAGTAAATGGTAGGCCTCTGGGTAGTGTTGTAGAGCAGAGGGATCTAGGAGTATAGGTGCATGGTTCCTTGAAGATCGAGTCGCTGGTAGACAGGTGGTCAAATAGGCTTTTGGCACTTTGGCCTTCATCAGTCAGAGTATTGAGTATAGAAGTTGGGAGGTCATTGCAGTTGTATAAGACGTTGGTGAGACCGCGTTTAGAATATTGTGTTCAGTTCTGGGCACCATGCTATTGGAAACATATTGTCAAGCTTGAAAGGGTTAAGTAAAGATTTGAGGATGTTGCCAGGATTAAAGGGTGTGAGCTATATGGAGGGGTTGAGTGGGCTGGGTCTCTATTCCATGGAACGCAGGAGGATGAGGGGAGATCTTATAGAGGTGTACAAAATCATGAGAGGAATAGATCGGGTAGATACACAGAGTCTCTTGCCCAGAGTAGGGGAATCGAGGACCAGAGGACATAGGTTCAAGGTGAAGGGGAAAAGATTTAATAGTAATCCGAGGGGTAACTTTTTCACACAAAGGGTGGTGGGTGTATGGAACAAGCTGCCAGAGGAGGTAGTTGAGACTGGGACTATCCCATCGTTTAAGAAACAGTTAGACAGATACATGGATAGGACAGGTTTGGTGGGATGTGGGACTAGTGTAGCTGGGACATTGTTGGCCGGTGTGGGCAAGTTGGGCCGAAGGGCCTGTTTCCACATTGTATCACTCTATAACTCTGAGTAGCTGGGAGTAATATACAACTCGTCTGAATCTTGGGGTTGAAGGAGTGTCGAAGCATAGGGATCAAGTTAGTAGACTAGCATCATAGTGACTGGAATATTAATCTGGAGAAAATCACATCCTAAATTCATGCAATTGAATAAATACATCTGGAAATAAAATTCAAGTATCACTAACTGCGAGCGTGAAACCAATGGATTGACATAGACTTCAACATTATGGTTCATTGATCTTCAGGGTAGGAAATTTAATATTTTCATCTGGTCAGGTATATATAAAACTCCAGATCCACAAAAAAATATGATTCACTCAATTACATAAGCTGTTCAGGGGTATATAGGAATCGATACTAAATGCTACCAGAGCCAACAGGCTGGGAATAAATACTGTATAGCTGAAATGTTACATAAAAACCTATTCAAGTATGTTTTCATAACTCTTAACATAAATATTAACTACTGATAACTCTCGATATAACGGATCATGGGGGGGGGAGAGAGGGAGGAACGGTGCTCATTATTGCCGATTGTCTGCTATAACTGAGTAATTGATTCACACCAACCATAGAAACATAGAAACATAGAAAATAGGTGCAGGAGTAGGCCATTCGGACCTTCGAGACGGCACCGCAATTCAATATGATCATGGCTGATCATCCAACTCAGTATCCTGTACCTGCTTTCTCTCCATACCCCCTGATCCCTTTAGCCACAAGGGCCACATCTAACTCCCTCTTAAATATAGCCAATGAACTGGCCTCAACTACATTCTGTGGCAGAGAATTCCAGAGATTCACCACTCTCTGTGTAAAAAATGTTTTTCTCATCTCAGTCCTAAAAGATTTCCCCTTTATCCTTAAACTGTGACCCCTTGTTCTGGACTTCCCCAACATCGGGAACAATCTTCCTGCATCTAGCCTGTCCAACCCCTTATGAATTTTCTAAATTTCTATAAGACCCCCCCTCAATCTTCTAAATTCTAGCGAGTACAAGCCGAGTCTATCCAGTCTTTCTTCATATGAAAGTCCTGACATCCCAGGAATCAGTCTGGTGAACCTTGTCTGTACTCCCTCTATGGCAAGAATGTCCTTCCTCAGATTAGGAGACCAAAACTGTATGCAATACTCCAGGTGTGGTCTCACCAAGATCCTGTACAACTGCAGTAGAACCTCCCTGCTCCTATACTCAACTCCTTTTGCTATGAATGCTAACATACCATTCGCTTTCTTCACTGCCTGCTGCATCTGCATGCCTACTTTCAATGACTGGTGTACCATGACACCCAGGTCTTGTTGCATCTCCCCTTTTCCTAATCGGCCACCATTCAGGTAATAGTCTACTTTCCTGTTTTTGCCACCAAAGTGGATAACCTCACATTTATCCACATTATACTGCACCTGCCATACATTTGCCCACTCACCCAGCCTATCCAAGTCATCTTGCAGCCTCCTAGCACCCTCCTCACAGAAAACACTGCCCCCCAGCTTCGTGTCATCTGCAGACTTGGAGATGTTGCATTCAATTCCCTCGTCCAAATCATTAATATATATTGTAAATAGCCGTGGTCCCAGCACTGAGCCTTGCGGTACCCCACCAGTCACTGCCTGCCATTCTGAAAAGGACCTGTTAACTCCTACTCTTTGCTTCCTGTCTGCCAGCCAGTTCTCTATCCACATCAATACTGAACCCCCAATACCGTGTGCTTTAAGTTTATATACTAATCTCTTATGTGGGACATTGTCGAAAGCCTTCTGAAAGTCCAGATATAACACATCCACTGGTTCTCCCCTATCCACTCTACTGGTTACATCCTCGAAAAATTCTATAAGATTCGTCAGACATGATTTACCTTTCATAAATCCATGCTGACTTTGTCCAATGATTTCACCATTTTCCAAATGTGCTGCTATCCCATCTTTAATAACTGACTCTAGCAGTTTCCCCACTACCGATGTTAGACTAACTGGGCTGTAATTCCCCGTTTTCTCTCTCCTCCCTTTTTAAAAAGTGGGGTTACATTAGCTACCCTCCAATCTTCAGGAACTACTCCAGAATCTAAAGAGTTTTGAAAAATTATCACTAATGCATCCACTATTTCTGGGGCTACTTCCTTAAGTACTCTGGGATGCAGCTTATCTGGCCCTGGGGATTTATCGGCCTTTAATCCATTCAATTTACCTAACACCACTTCCCGGCTAACCTGGATTTCACTCAGTTCCTACATCTCATTTGACCCCCGGGCTCCTGCTATTTCCGGCAGATTAATTAAGTCTTCCTTAGTGAAGACAGAACCAAAGTAGTTATTCAATTGATCTGCCATGTCCTTGTTCCCCATGATCAATTTACCTGTTTCTGTCTGCAAGGGACCTACATTTGTTTTAACTAATCTTTTTCTCTTCACATATCTATAAAAACTTTTGCAGTCAGTTTTTATGTTCCCTGCCAGTTTTCTTTCATAATCGATTTTCCCTTTCCTAATTAAGCCCTTTGTCCTCCTCTGCTGGACTCTGAATTTCTCCCAGTCCTCTGGTAGGCTGCTTTTTCTGGCTAATTTGTATGCTTCATCTTTTGTTTTGATACTATCCCTGATTTCCCTTGTTATCCACGGATGCACTACCTTCCCTGATTTACTCTTTTGCCAAACTAGTGGTCGGTCACTTCATGAGTTATTTTCAAATACAAAATTCTTTTTAATGGGTAAAAATGTATTTTTGTTATTGCAACCTAAAAATACTAAAGGCTGTTTGTTACATTGTTTAATTGACTATCCTTGCCCAAGTGTAGACTGAAGCAATTGGTTGTCAATTCCTATGGCCTCCCACAGTGTAACTAGCAGCCTGTGTTCTTAAAGAGGCAGTGGAATCTGATTGCTGTGGCGATGCTCAGTTCACTACAACTGAAATCTGTTATGAAGAGGTCTGTAATAACCATGGTAGGTAGTATATCATTTTTTTAAACCTGGTCCAATAAAATAGATAGTTTTTGTAATCACTTTAGAAAGCATATTAAAATATGTACAAATTATCAGAATATTATACAAAATTGTTACAGATGTTGGAAATCTGAAACAAAAAATGTTTTGTTAATTTTAATTTAAAAATGCGCATAAACCATTTTTCTTCTGTCTAGCAATTTACGAAAATGTAAAAATACATTTGTGAGCATAAAAATTAACAGCAATTTTGTTTATCTGTTTCTGTTGAAAATCTATAAACCACTGAAAAAAGCTATGAAGCACATTTTTGGTTAGATTTCACATAAAATGCCCCACCTGTTTGAGAGTGGAGATTTCCTTCCAAGACCAATTGCACCCAGAAGTCCAGAAGAGACCCTCTCCTCTGCCAGATGACTTTGTTTCACTTGCAGTGCATTTAGTATCCTTGTCAAAAATTCCAATCTAGTTGCATCATTTTGCTCAAGCTGGATCAATGCCAACTGCATTAATTTATGCCACCACAGGAACAGTTTAACCTCTTCATTTGCACTGCTATTGGAAAGGAATTAGCAGCGTTAATATTCAACAGCGATTAAAACTTCTCTTGATATCTAGCAAATAATCAATTACTAAAGACTAAAATAGTACAATTTAGAAAAAAAAAATCACCACGTTCAGGGGAACTCGTGGTTCTGTTTTGTGACAAAAGCGGTACATCCTGCCCAGCCCCAACTGTTGCGAATAGTTTTCTGCATGGGTTACTAATAGGTTTGATGAAAGCAGGGTAGTAGACTTTGTCTATCTGGATATTACTAAGATATTTGATGAGATCCCCTAAAGTAGACTGGCAAAGAAGGTTAAGGCACATGGGATCCAAGGCAAGCTGCCGAACTGGATCCAAAATTGACTTGATGATAGGAGGCAATGTGTGGTAGACGAATGAAGGTCTGTGGCCAATTATGTACTATAGGAGATGCAGGGAACCACAGATGCTGGAATCTTGAGCAAAACACAAAGCGCTGAAGTAAGACCAAAACATATAGATTCAGTCATCTCTGCCATTCGATCATGGGTGATCAATTTTTCCCTCTCAATCCCATTCTCCTGCCTTTCCCTTGTAACTTTTGACACCCTTCCTTATCAGGAACCTATCAAATAACTCAGTGTGTCAGGCAGCATTCCCTCCACAGATGTTGCCTGATCCGCTGAATTATTCCAGCGTTTAGTGAGAAGTACTATAGGGATTTATACTGGGAGTTTTGTTCTTTGTTATATATAGATCAGTTGAATTTATTGTCACGTGTACCAAGGTACAGTGAAAAGCCTTTAGTTGCATACTAACTAGTCAGCAGAAAGACAATACATACAATCGATCCATTTACAGATCCAAGAGCAGATGAGTGCTGTCTTTCCATTACTTCCACAGATGCTCCCAGACCCACTGAGTTACTCCAGCAATTTGTGTTCTACACATCTCCCTTACCCAACTGGTGACCTTGCTGTTGTTTATACAATGTTCCTATACAGATGTTGGGGTGGAAGATTGCAACCTTCACGTGGTCCGCCCTGTTTCGACTAATGCAATCAACTCGACGTGCACAAACGGAAGTTCAAATAGAACAAGTTGTCCTACAACTTTAGGCTGTGCACGCCACATGAAAGAAGAAGATACAGATGTTAAGATGCATAATTGTACTTTTTCCCAAAACAGGTGCGACTCTTAATGCAACATGTCGCACTGACCTCTGTAGACCTCATGAAGACCCTTGAAAGGCTTGTGCTGGCCAAGCTGAAAAATATCACAAACCCTGCTGGACCCTTTGCAGTTTGCATATCAGGCCAATAGATCTGTCAACCTGGGCCTGCACTTCATCCTCCAGCACCTAGACCGCCAGGGGACCTATGCGAAGATTTTGTTTGTTGATTTTAGCTCTGCATTCAACACCATTGTGCCAGAGCTACTACACTCCAAACTTTCCGAGTTGACTGTGCCTGAACCCCTCTGTCAGTGGATCACCAGCTTCCTGACAGACAGGAAGCAGCATTTGAGGCTGGGAAAGCACATCTCGGACCCGCAAACCCTCAGCATAGGAGCACCGTAAGGCTGCGTACTCTCCCCTCTACACCAATGACTGCACCTCCACTGACTCCTCTGTCAAGCTTCTCAAGTTTGCGGACGACACAACCCTGGTTGGACTGATCCAGGATTGGGAGGAATCTGCCTACAGACAGGAAGTGACACAGCAGGCATCCTGGTGCCATCACAACAACCTGGAGCAATGCCCTTAAGACAGTGGAATTGATAGTAGACCTTAGGAGAGCTCCCCCTCCCCTCACCCCACTCACCATCAACAACACCACAGTCACATCTGTGGAGTCTTTTAAGTTTCTGGGAACTATCATCTCCAAGGACCTTAAGTGGGGGGCTACCATCAACTCCACAGTCAAAAAGGCACAACAGAGGATGTACTTCCTGTGGCAGCTGAGGAAGCTGGTCCAATTCTATATGGCCATCGTTGAGTCTGTCCTCACCTTCTCCATCATGGTCTGGTTTGGCTCAGCCACCAACCACGACATCCGGAGGCTGCAGCGAATCGTCCGATCAGCTGAGGTTATTGGCTGCAACCTTCCCTCCATTGACTAACTGTACACTGCAAGAGCCAGGAAGTGAGTGGGTAAGATCATCTCTGACCCCTCTCACCCTGGCCACAAACTCTTTGAATCACTTCCCTCTGGAAGGCAACTCTGGACTGTCATAGCTGCCACAGCCAGACATAAAAACAGCTTTTTCCACGAGTAGTAGCTCTACTCAATAACCAAAAATTTGTAGCCTTCTTTTGCTCTGGTATTTTATTTAATTCACATGTTTAATCAATAATGTTTTATTATTAATGTTTAATGTTTTATGTGTCATTCCTAACTGTCACTGTATGTCATGTTGTCACTTGCGGGCGGAGCACCAAGGCAAATTCCTTGTATGTAAATACTTGGCCAATAAACTTATTCAATCATTCATTTCATGAAAAAAGAACATTCTCTCTATGGTGTCAGCCTATCAATCTAAAACTCTTCAAAAGATCTAACAACATTCTTTCAGTTTCACTTAATATACAGTATGTATCTTACCCAAGATATTTTGAATAAATATTACCTAGGAAAGACTTGGTCTATCCACTTATTAAGTAGAACAAGCATTTTCATTTCATTGGATAGAGTCTGCTCCATGTTTAGATGCTGAAGAATGTACACATAAAGTGTCAGGTAGCTTTCTAAGTCTAAACATTCTTTCAGAAATTCTTCTGCAGTTAATTCTGGCACTTGAAGTGATACTAAAATTGGTCCCCATCCAAAATATCGATCATGCCATGCACCTAAACAAAAAGATTACACAAGCATAGTTATTGAAATAGTAGAAACAGATAAAAATCAATCCAGAAAAGAAAATTTCAGCACCAATCAACAAGCTACCAATAAATAACAAATATTTGTTATCATCTGCAATCCTCCCTGCCGTCCATCCCCTACTATTTTATTTAGGTTTCCATCGCCAAATCCCTCATTATTCATGATCTATGAGAACCAGAAACTCAACAAGTTACATAAATATTGTGGTCAAGAAGTCTGTTAACGTCCACTGCTGAAATACTCCTTTTTTTCATCTCTGACCAATGAGCACACTTGAATGTCACCAGCCACTTCTTTAAACATTTTTGCCCTCCATTAATTGGTTGATGCAATCTGCACCATCTACAAGAGGCACTATATATATATATTTATCAAAGTTTTTTAATAGCACCCTTGTGACTTTTGTGACCAAGAAGAAAGGTAGTAGAAACACCAGCAGGTTTCTCTCCAAGCAAACAGCACCCTGCAAATAAATCCTATTCATACATTGAAATCCTGTAACTGTCTAATTGCACGATTGGAGCATCTCTAACACGTGATCTATAGCAGTTCAAAATGTTGGCATTCTCAATAATAGTTCGGAATGAGTAGTAAATATGGTCTTACCAGCAGTTGCCACATTAAAAAAAATAAAAGTCAAGATTACAGGTCGAATATAAGAAATCCTGAACTCTTAACAGCTAGACAGAATATGAAGAAAATTAAATCAGTTCTCCACACCTGAACATGCTGCTTACCATCCTTGAAGTAAGCCATAATGCTGGCTTCAGTCATTTCTGCCATATGCTTGACAGATGCCACACTTTGACATACTGCAGTCAGTAGGGGTAATGCCAGATTATAGTGCACCTTAGTCTCGATCCAAGACCGCAAACTTATACGCAGTGATTCTGAGGATGTGACACTAATATTATTTAGCATCATCAATACTTCCATAAAAAGACTGGCGCTTGCCATGTGTCGCAGCTGACTGTCCACTTCTGTGGAAAGAATATGGAAGAATATAATTCAAGAAAAATACAAAAGGTTTAGAGTATTCAGCTGATTTGACTCAGTAATAGCTCCCTTTCACATCAAGATGCGATGATAGTGTAAATGTCCTATTGTTTTCATACTGTACACAAATATATAGTCAATTATGCAAAGCCTAATAAAAAAAAGTACAACTATAATAAATAATGTAAAACTACAATTGAATATTTCGACACTACCTTTCATCAAAACTGAAATCTAATTTCCATTCCCACAACAGACTATACCAAGATCATTTTTAGAATGCACTAACCTGGTGGATTAAAAAGAACAATATCATCCAATAACACTATCATCTCGTGTTCTAGTTGAGCATGGACTATCCGAGTATTCTGATCTAAAGTGACGAGGCACTGGACAACCTGGTGGACAAAAGCCTTGCATTTATGTGTGGCATCCTAAAGAAATAATTTAGATAATATCAGTGAATAGAGCGTTCACATTTTATGGTAATCATCACTATAAAGTAAAAAAAAATCAAAATCAAATATGCTTCTAATATCCAAATATAAATATTTTGTAACTTGTGACATAATTGGTGTATGGATCCAGATTTCTGATGAAAACAAATATGAATTTCTTTCCCTTCTGTTGCTTGATGTATTAATTGGTGATTTCTGATTTAGCATTTGTTTAATGTGTAAGAATTGATTTAGGACTTTAAACTTTGCCCCTCTCATCTTAAAGCAATCCCCTCTAGTATTTGATATTTCCATCCTGGGAAAAAGATTCTGACTCTTTACCCTATCGATGTCTCCCATAATTTTATATAATTCTAATAGGTCTCCCATCAACCTCCGCATTCTAGGGGAAACAACCCAAGTTTGTCCATGCTAACTGTCCCTGATTAACCCATTCTCTTCTACATGGGAGTAAATTCTATTCCAAAGAATCCTCTCTATTAGCTTCCCTAACACTGACGTGAGGTTCACTGGCTCATAATTCCCTGAATTCTTGTTACTTCCCTTCATAAATACAGGAACAAGATTAGCTATTCTCTAGCCCTCTGGGATCTCGCCAGAGAAGATGCAAAAATCTTCATCAAGGCTCCTGTAATCTCCTCTCTTGGCTCTCAATAACCTGGGATATATCCCATCAGGCCCTGGGGATTTATCCACCTTAATGCTCTTCAAGAGTCCTCTCACTCCTTCTATAAAATCCTAAATTGCCCCTGCATATTAGCATTTTCCAGACTGATCTCATTGCCTTCCATGTCCTTCTTCCTGGTGAATACAGATGCAAAGTACTCCTTTAGTATCTCACCTACATCCCTTGATTCCAAGCACAAATTCCCTCCTTTATCCTTAAGCCCCACCTTCTCCTTGGTTACCCTCCTGTTCGTATAGGTTTAAAAAAGCCTTGTAATTTTCTTTAATCTGACTCATCAAAGCCATTTAATGGTCCCTTTTGGCCCTACTAATTGCCATGTTTGAGTTCTCTCCTCCTTGCTTTATATTCCCCATGGCCTGGTCGGATTTCACCTTTTTAAACCTTGCATATGCTTCCTTTTTCTTTATGACCAAATTTACACCTCATTGGTCATTCAAGGTTCCCTTACTTTGTCATCCTTATCCCTCCTTCTTATTGGAACATGCCGTTCTGAACTTTGATCAACTGGCTTTTAAACGATCCCCACATGCCAGGTGTAGACTTACCTAATAACAACTGCTCCCATGTACTCTCCTGAGCTCCTGCCTAATAATGTTGTAATTTGCCTTACTCCAATTTAGTGCCTTCCCATAAGGTCCAGACCTATCCCTATTCAAGACAATCATAAAGTTTATGTAGTTGTGATTACTATTCCCAAAATACTCTTTCAATGAAACACCAGTTACCTCGCCTGGCTCGTTTCCCAACACAAGGTCCAGTGTGTCCCCTTCTCGAGTTGGACTATCCCTATACTGACAGCCCTCTTGGATATGCTTCACAAATTCTGCCCCATCTACACCTTTGGCACTGAGCAAGTCTCAGTCAATATTTGTAAAGTTAATGTCATCCACTGGGACAACCCTGTTGCTTTGGCTTTGGGGGCCTTTCGTACAATCCCATTGGAGTGTTTCACCTTTCTTATTTTTGAACTCTGCCCATATTGTCTCAGTGGACAAACTCTCCAGTATGTCCTCTGAGTGCCACCATGATATTCACCCTGATTCGCAGAGCAACTCCTCCACCTCTTTTCCCTCCCTCTCTATCATGTCTGAAACATCGAAACCCTGGAACGTTGAGCTGTCAGTCGTGTCCCTCTCACAACAAAAGTTTCCACAATGGCCACAAAATCACTGTCCCAAGCACAGATCTTGCCTCGAAATTCATCTCCTTTCCACACAATACTCCAAACATTGAAATAAACATACATGAGCCCATCGGCTTCACCAGATTCCTCTCCCCCTGCCTATGACATAATTGTTATTGATTTTCAATAACCATATAACAATTACAGCACGGAAACAGGCCATCTCGGCACTTCTAGTCCGTGCTGAACACTTACTCTCACCTAGTCCCATCTACCTGCACTCAGACCATAACCCTCCATTCCTTTTACATCCATATACCTATCCAATTTATTTTTAAATTATAAAATCGAACCTGCCTCCACCACTTCCACTGGAAGCTCATTCCACACAGTTACCACTCTCTGAGTAAAGAAGTTCCCCCTCATGTTACCCCTAAACTTTTGTCCCTTAATTCTCAAATCATGTCCTCTTGTTTGAATCTTCCCTACTCTCAATGGAAAAAGCTTATCCACGTCAACACTGTCTATCCCTCTCATCATTTTAAAGACCTCTATCAAGTCCCCCCTTAACCTTCTGTGCTCCAAAGAATAAAAACCTATCTTGTTCAAACTTTCTCTGTAACTTAGGTGCTGAAACCCACGTAACATTCTAGTATATCTCCTCTGTACTCTCTCTATTTTGTTGACATCTTTCCTATAATTTGGCAACCAAAATTGTACACCATACTCCAGAATTGGCCTCACCAATGCCTTGTACAATTTTAACATTACATCTCAACTTTTATACTCAATGCTCTGATTTATAAAGGCCAGCACACCAAAAGCTTTCTTTACCACCCTATCTACATGAGATTCCACATTCAGGGAACTATGCACAGTTATTCCTAGATCCCTCTGTTCAACTGCATTCCTCAATTCGCTACCATTTACCATGTACGTCCTATTTTGATTTGTCCTGCCAAGATGTAGCACCTCACACTTATCAGCATTAAACTCCATCTGCCATCTTTCAGCCCACTCTTCCAAATGGCATAAATCTCTCTGTAGACTTTGAAAATCTACTTCATTATCCACAACACCACCTATCTTAGTATCATCTGCATTCTTACTAATCCAATTTACCACACCATAATCCAGATCATTGATGTATATGACAAACAACAGTGGACCCAACACAGATCCCTGAGGCACCCCACTAGTCACCGGCCTCCAACCTGACAAACAGTTATCCACCATTACTCTCTGGTATCTCCCATTCAGCCACTGTTGAATCCATCTTGCTACTCCACTATTATACCCAACAATTGAACCCTCTTAACCAACCTTCCATGTGGAACCTTGTCAAAGGCCTTACTGAAGTCCATACAGACAACATCCACCGCTTTACCCTCATCAATTTCCCTAGTAACCTCTTCAAAAAATTCAAGAAGATTAGTCAAACATGACCTTCCAGGCACAAATCCATGTTGACTGTTCCTAATCAGACCCCGTTTATCCAGATGATTATATATATTATCTCTAAGTATCCTTTCCATTAATTTGCCCACCACTGACGTCAAACTAACAGGTCTATAATTGGTAGGTTTACTCTTAGAACCCTTTTTAAACAATGGAACAACATGCGCAGTACGCCAATCCTCCGGCACCATTCCGGTTTCTAATGACATTTGAAATATTTCTGTCATAGCCCCTGCTATTTCTACACTAACTTCCCTCAATGTCCCAGGGAATATCCTGTCAGGACCTGGAGACTTATCCACTTTTATATTTTTCAAAAGTGTCAGTACTTCCTCTTCTTTTATCCTCATAGTTTCCATAGCTACCCTACTTGTTTCCCTTACCTCACATAATTCAATATCCTTCTCCTTGGTGAATACCGAAGAAAATAAATTGTTCAATATCTCCCCCATCTCTTTTGGCTCTGCACATAGCTGTCCACTCTCTAATGGACTCTCTAATGGGCCAATTGTATCCCTCGTTATCCTTTTCCTATTAATATAGCTGTAGAACCCCTTTGGATTTACTTTCACCTTACTTGCCAAAGCAACCTCATATCTTCTATTCGCTTTTCTAATTTCTTTCTTAAGATTCTTTTTACATTCTTTATACTCCTCAAGCACCTCATTTACTCCATGCTGCCTATATTTATTGTAGATCTGTCTCTTTTTCCGAACCGTGTCCAATTTCCTTTGAAAACCATGGCTCTTTCCAATTATTACTCTTTCCTTTCAACCGAACAGGGACATAAAGATTCTGTACTCTTAAAATTTCACCTTTAAATGTCCTCCATTTCTCTACTACCTCCTTCCCATAAAACAAAATGTCCCAATTCACTCCTTTTAAATCCTTTCGCATCTCCTCAAAGTTAGCCTTTCTCCAATCAAAAATCTCAACCTTTGGTCCAGTTCTGACCTTCTCCATAATTATATTGAAACTAATGGTATTGTGATCACTGGACCCGAAGTGCTCCCCAACACATACCTCCGCCACCTGACCCGTCTCATTTCCTAACAGGTTAGGAAACTGCCCCTTCTCTAGTAGGTACCTCTATGTATTGCTGCAAAAAACTATCCTGCACACATTTTACAAACTCCAAACCATCCAGCCCTTTTACAGAATGTGTTTCCCAGTCTGTGTGGAAAATTGAAATCTCCCACAATCACTACCTTGTGCTTACTACTAATATCTGCTATCTCCTTACATATTTGCTCTTCCAATTCTCGCTCCCCATTAGGCGGTTTATAATACACCCCTATAAGTGTTGCTACACCTTTCCCATTTCTCAGTTCCACCCAAATAGCCTCCCTAGACGAGCCCTCTAATTTATCCTGCCAAAGCACTGTTGTAATATCTTCCCTGACAAGCAATGCAACACCTCCACCTCTTGCCCCTCCAATTCTATCACACCTGAAGCAACGAAATCCTGGAATATTTAGTTTACAATCACAGCCATCCTGCAACCATGTTTCACTAATCGCCACAACATCATACTTCCAAGTGTCAATCCAGGCTCTAAGCTCATCCACCTTTCTTACAATGCTCCTAGCATTAAAATATACACATTTAAGAAACCCACCACCTCTTATTCTCTGTTTATTATCTCTTTCTTCTTTCTCCCCTACATGTTGGGTCTGAGTGCTTCCCTTCTCTGCCTCCTGCCTCACACACTGTCTACTAGCTCTCTATTTGAGTCCCTCCCTCCAACCGTTATAGTTTAAAGTCTCCTCAGTAGCCTTTGCAAATCTCCCCGCCAGGATATTGGTTCCCGTCGGGTTCAGGTGCAACCCGTCCTTTTTGTACAGGTCACACCTTCCCCAAAAGAGGTCCCAATGATCCAGAAACTTGAATCCCTGCCCTCTGCACCAGTCCCTCAGCCACACATTTATCCTCCACCTCACTCCATTCCTACTCTCACTGTCGCGTGGCACAGGCAGTAATCCTGAGATTGTTACTTTTGCGGTCCTTCTCCTTAACTCTCTTCCTAACTCCCTAAATTCTCCTTTCAGGACCTCTTCTCTTTTTCTACCTATGTCATTGGTACCTATATGTACCACGACCTCAGGCTCCTCTCCCTCCCATTTCAGGATATCTTGGACGCGTTCAGACACATCCCAGACCCTGGCACCAGGGAGGCAAACTACCATCCGGGTCTCCTGACTGCGTCCACAGAATCGCCTATCTGACCCCCTAACTATAGAGTCCCCTATTACTATTGCCCTCCTTTTCCCTACCCTTCTGAGCAACAGGGCCGGTCTCTGTACCGGAGGCCCGGCCGCTGTCGCTACCCCCAGGTAGGCTGTCCCCCCGAACAGTACTCAAACAGGAGTACTTATTTCCAAGGTGTACAGCCACCGGGGTACTCTCTAGTCCCTGCCTCTGCCCCTTGCCCCTCCTATCCGTGACCCACTTGTCTGCCTCCCGTGGTCTTGGAGTGGCCACCTCGCTATAACTCCTCTCTATGACCTCCTCACTCTCCCTGACCAGACAGAGGTCATCGAGCTGCTGCTCCAGGTTCCTAATACGTTCCCTTAGGAGCCCCATCTCGACACACCTGGCGCAGATGTGGACGTCTTATGTGAATGCTCAAACAAGTTTGCATTTATCAAAATGTACAAAAGGATGCAGGTTGTGTCTGATTTAAGAAAAGCTTTGATGTCACAACCATACAATTTAATAAATTGACATGTTGATTTACAATGCTAGGCTTGTCAGTTAGTGAATAGTATGGAGAGACAAAATAATGGTGTAGATGTACTGGAAGACACAATTTAGGAAATAAAACATAAACTCAGCATGATTCATCCATGACAATTTTTCGCTATGTCTACTCACATTGTGTATGTTCACGGTATCACTGAATCCTGCGACCACTTTTAAAAGCTTCAAGATTAATTCAGCAGATGGTTCTTTTAAAATGACAACAGAAGGTGAATAGTGGCTTTTAAAATAGCTCAGGACATTTTGGTATGATGCAATGTCCACAAAATGCCATGGTAGTGCACTTGTTTGTCCAAGTAGGTTGTATATTGGAGATTCCTGCAGAAATTAGCATTAGCAGTCAGGTCAGTGAAAGAAACCTAAGTTATGAGTATGAATAGAAAATATATACAGTTATTCAGCATTTTCACAAAAAATGCCTAAATGGAATAGTGAACATTTCCCAATTCAGTACAATAATCAACATACTCAATCCACACCTGCACCATACTTGTAAGACTTTAACCTTTGATATGGCATAGATTTCAAAACCAATACAATAGCTTAAAATTCTATGAAAGCAGACAGCAGGTATATCCTGGAAGGGTAAACCGGAGACCTCAACTATTTTTTAACAAACTCTGTTCTGATCATGCCAACTGGAAAATCTAAATTCAATTAATTAATTACAGAATCAAAGCAAGCATCAATAAAGATAACTGCAATGTTCAAGAAGGAACTGCAGATGCTGGAAAATCGAAGGTAAACAAAAGTGCTGGAGAAACTCAGCGGGTGCGGCAGCATCTATGGAACGAAGGAAATAGGCAACGTTTCGGGCCAAAACCCTTCTTCAGACTGATGCAGGGTGGGGGGGGGGGGGGGGGGGCAGGAAGAAGAAAGGAAGAGGAGGAGCCAGAATTGCTGAGGGAGAGCTGGGAAGGGGATAACTGCAATGCCACATTATGACAAATTAAAAGATGGCTCACAAATGATTACAGGACAGTTGTAATCCCTTTGATTTCACTACTACGATTGTGTGAAATGGTAAGGATTTAGAGCAGATCAAACACCTCAGAACTGGGTATCTGCAGTCGTTGGAGTACACTGAATTGTAACCTCATGGCCAGCATATCCCTTACTTTACCATTATTAAGAAGGCACAGGACCAAAAATGACTGGAGCAGTCCCAGACATAGCTTAAAACAAGTCAACCTGTGGAGTCACAACACAGAAAGAAATGTATACTAAACAATAGAAGCCTTATGCTGTATGAACAGTCATACAATCTCACAATAAATTCACATCATGGCGACCAATGGACACCAAGCTCTATCAACTCTAGCTTGATAGGTGCTCACCACTCTTTGAGTGAAAAACTAATTCCTACGATCCCCTCTGCATCTCCTATCCTTTGGCCTAAATCTATATCCACTAGTTTTATTTACCTCTGCTATAGGGAAAGATTTCCAGCAGTCTATCCTATCTTACCCTGATAACTCTATATACCTCCTATACACCATGATATAATATCATGAGTGGAATAGATTGGGTAGATGCACAGAGTCTCTTACCCAGAGGAGGTGAATCGAGGACCAGAGGATATTGGTTTAAGATGAAGGTGAAAATAAATCTGAGGGGTAACATTTTCACACAAAGGGTGGGGGGTGTATGGAACAAGCTGCCAGAGGACGTAGTAGATGCTGGGACTATCCCAATGTTCAAGAAACAGTTAGACCGGCACATGGATAGGACAGGTTTGGAGAGATATGGAGCAAACGCAGGCAGGGGGGACTAGTGTAGCTGGGAAATGTTGGCCGGTGTGGGAAAATTGGGCCGAAGGGCCCGTTTCCCGCACTGTATCACTTTATGACAATGATTCCATCCTGGTTTGCTCAGTGATGCTCATATCCCATGAATGAATCATCACAAATGCACATTAATTTATTAAATAAAGGAAGAACAGATTTCTTTATGACTGTCACTCCAAAACAGAAAATATTCAGAATTTTGTTGTTATCCAAATAAACATTTCACCAACAATTCAAGAATTTAGTTGTTTTATCCTTTCTTAATTAATTTTATTTTCTTCCTTTCCTCTCAGGAAAAACAGAAAGACCAAAAACAGAATTTTCACACTACCAGTCATTTCCAGGAGGTGTTTCAAAGGTTTCCCTTGCTTTATGCATTAACATAGCCTAACTTTCTACTTGCTATAACTGTCCAGAAGAGGCAGTTTCCTTCAATAACACAATCTTTATTTGCAAAAACATAGTTATCAATGGCACAATGGGCTGTGGTATAAATTCTGCACAAAATATCTTTTTGAATCCATTATGTTAAATTTACAATCCTGAAAAGTTTGCTGACGACACCAAAATTGGGGGAATTGCTGACATCTCTGATGTATCCTCACATATCCAAATATCATTGGCCAGCTGAAGGACATAAAGTGCTGGAGTAACTCAGTGAGGAAAGCTGTCAGAAGATACAGCGGAATATAGCTTAGCAGCAGAAATGGCCGTAGAAATGGCAGATGGAATTTAATCCAAGCAAGCGTGAGGTGTTGCACTTTGGGAAGTTGAATGTAATGGGAGAGTATACATTTAATGGCAAGACCCCGAACAGCATTAATGTGCAGAGGGATCTTGGAAACCGTTCATAGCTCACTGAAGGTGGCAGCACAAGTAGATTGGTTGGTAAAGGAAGCGTATGGTATACTTGCCTTCATTGCTGGGGCATTGAATATAAGAGTCAGAAAGTCATAATACAGCTTTATAAGACTTTGGTTAGGCTGCATTTGGAATATCACGTGCAGTTCTGGTTGGCCCATTACAGGAAGGATGCTAAGGCTTTGGAGAGGGTATAGAGGAGGTTTACCAGAATGCTGCCTGGATTAGAGGATTTCAGCTGCAAGGCGAGGTTGGATAAACTTGAATTTTTTCTCTGAAAGTTGGAGGTTGAACATGGAGATACTATAGTGGCGTTTAAGTGGCTTTTTAGATAAGCACATGGAAGTGCAAAGAATAAAGGGATATTGATCATGTACAGACAGATGAGATCAGTTTACTTGGAATCATGTTCACCATATACATGTTTGGCCGAATGGCCAATTGCTGTGTTCTCCAATTCCGTTTTCTATGTTCTACATAATTGAGAAAATTGTGTCAATTATAAGTGCCAATGCTCAAATACTTAACAAATCAAATTAAGTTGTTACTTTATTAAAGTACTGCAGTACCTCCCATTGGAGAGACTGCCAAATGAATAAAGTACAAGTTACTCACTGGTTTGCTTGTAAGTTCATCCTCTTTTGATAGAAATACCATCATAAACAGCAAATACACAACCATGGTCCTTGTATGCATGAGGGGTTGGGGATTCCAAGCATCAGAAAGAACATTAACCCAGTTAACCTCACATAGTAATGTTCCCAAAAACAGGAAACAGCTCTTTGGGCTTCCTCTCTCCACCTGAAGGAGAAGAGCAAACTCAGGGTTATGGAAAACTAAACATGAAGCAGAAACACTGAATGTCTGAATATATCTTTGGACTGTAACAATCTAATTACAATGTTAATTCCTTAAAAAAAAGGTTGGTTACACAGATCGCAACTGCTCTCTGAACCTATCTCTGAAGACCAGCTCACAATATTATTTCCATCTTAGATTAAATTTGGTGAGATATCTTCCTTTTAACAAATGCTCTAAATACCAATCATTTGTCCATCATCCGGCCAAATCACAGGGCCTTAGTGAGACCACACCTGGAGTATTGTGTGCAGTTTTGGTCTCCAAATTTGAGGAAGGACATTCTTGCTATTGAGGAAATGCAGCGTAAGTTCACAAGGCTAATTCCCGGGGTGGCGAGACTGTCATATGCTGAGAGAATGGAACGGCTGGGCTTGTATACTCTGGAATTTAGAAGAATGAGAGGGGATCTTATTGAAACATATAAGATTATTAAGGGTTTGGACAAGAAACATGTTCCCAATGTTGGGGGGAGTCCAGAATCAGGGGCCACAGTTTAAGAATAAAGGGTAAAGGGCCTGTCCCACTTGGCGAATTTTTCGGCGACTGCCGGCATCATTGAATGACGTATCAGATCACCGAAGAATTTGCGGCATGACGACGTATGACGCGCGCTGTTTTTTCAAGTGTCACAACTTTTTTTTTGTTGCCGCTGGATTTTGAAATGTTCAAAATCTTTTGATGACACTGATATGACGCCGGCAGTCACTGAAAAAAATCGCAAAGTGGGACAGGCCCTTAAGCCATTTAGAACGGAGATGAGGAAACACTGTGGAATTCTCTGCCTCAGAGGGCGGTGGAGGCCGGTTCTCTGGATACTTTGATGAAAGAGCTAGATAGGGCTCTTAAAGATAGCGGAGTCAGGGGATATGGGGAGAAGGCAGAAACGGAGTACTGATTGTGGATGATCAGCCATGATCACATTGAATGGCGGTGCTGGCTCGAAGGACCAAATGGCCTACTCCTGTCCCTATTGTCTGAATCCTGTTTCATTGGTTTGGAATTGATAATTATTAATTTTTAAGCTATCAGGCATAAATTTAAAAAACAAAAAAATGCTACAAAAAAAAGAATGTTTCAGGTCAAAGATTCTCTTTCCATAAATGTTGCCTGACCTATCGAACTTTTTTCAGTATTTAAAAAAAAAATCAGATTTCCAGCATCTCTGAAATAGTAGAATGTACATTGATCGTAAAAATGCAAAAAGTTCTACAGTACAACACTGTTAAAGAGATATTTATCTAAATAATTCATCTTGTGTTCCTTTTATTCCAATTTTAACTTGTTACTGACCTTGGCCAAAGATTGAGTCAACTGCATTGGAATTTACTACATCCGTGAAATTGTATGTTCGATAACATGGGATTTGTTTTGTTAAAACATAAACATTATTACGCAGCACAATATATCTTTAAAAAATAAAATGAAGAAAAGTAATTGCCTTTTCATTAAATTACCTACTTTAAAGAACTCTTCCATCAAAGCTTGATCAGGATACAGCTCTCGCCATGGCAATTTGGAATATTCAGAATGATAGGTGTACAAAATATACTCAGGCATTTTAGGTGTTGTGGACGTTTCACAATAATACATCAAGTGGAACCACAGAGCACCTCGATGGCCAGGAATTAGTTTATCTGCAGAGGAGAAATGTGAGAATAACTCAAAAGAAATAGAAAACAGTTTATCCTTGTGTTCTATTCATTTCATTTTCCATGACCTTGTGTAGAGGTTGTATACAATATATGAAACACTTTGGATAGGTCTAATAACAAGAAATTATATCAATGCCTCTTCTTGGTATTAATGTGTTCTGATTACTTGGTTCTTAGGATTAAAATTAAGAAATATACATTTTATAATATCTGAAAATCATGCATTTTCTTTTAAATTCACTGCTTAACAGAATCAAAACATCTACTCAAATTGCAGCTTACCTTTACAACTCTGATGCAGGTAATCAACACATTTTGTAAACAACTTCACCACACCAGATGCGATTGGTGTGTCAATCTCTAACCAAGGATAGGACTGGTTGTTGCTATAAACGAAAACACAATTATTTGGATGCTGATCAACATACAGGCATAACGTGAATTGCTAATGGTATCAAAAATTGTAGCTTTTTATGAGAATCATACATTATCATTTACTTTATAGAGACAGGAAAAATTAATAACACTTGCACTTGTATACATACGTTAACGGTATAAACTGCCTTAGGTGCCTTACAGAAACATTAGCCAACAGGATTTGATCTCAGGTTAACATAAGTGCCAATAAATAAAAGCATTGTCAAGAAGTTAGTTTTTAATCTATATTTTGAAGGAAGAAGGGCAGGCTAACCTCTTTACTCGGGAGAGCAGTAAAGGATTAATTAGAACATTTTAAAACATTGATCCAAATCAGCTGAAGGTGCAACCACCAGTACTGGTGCCAGTGTAAAGGGTGTAAACTCCCTTTACACTGGCATCAGCCAATCTTCCCTGTCCCGCCTGCAACTGGTCCAAAACGCCACAGCGAGACTCCTGACGGACACCCGAAAAAGGGACCACATCACCCCGATCCTGGCCTCTCTCCACTGGCTCCCTGTGCGGTTCCGTATAAACTTCAAGATCCTCCTCCATGTCTACAAAGCCCTCAATGGGCTTGCCCCCACCTACATAAAAAGTCTTCTCACCCACCACTCCACCTCCAGGCCCCTCAGATCGGCCGACGGGGTTGCTGAATATCCCACGGTCTAGGCATAAGCTCAGGGGCGACCGCGCATTTGCGGTTGCAGCCCCCTAGACTGTGGAACAGCATCCCCTTTCCCATCAGAACTGCCCCCTCCATCGACTCTTTTAAGTCAAGACTAAAGACTTATCTATACTCCCAAGCCTTCCCTGACGTCCTCTGAGTGAGGGCTACATGTATATATGTATGTAGTTTGTTTTGTTGTGCTATTCTTATAACAAATGTAAAGCACTTTGGCCAACGAGAGTTGTTTTTTAAATGTGCTATATAAATAAATGTGACTTGACTTGACTTGACTATTAACATTTAATTATGTAAACAGCTACCACTGGAGAATATTAGAAATATTGAGTGTTGTAGAGCTGGAGGAACATAATTTATGTTCCTTTTTCTTTGACAGTCCTTGAAATAGGCAGTTCTTTGGGTTTGGATGTGGACAATGATGTGGGAACCATGACCCTGGCACAGATAAGGGTAGGAGATGTTTGATGAATTGAACAGGTGTTGGTTTGCAGGTGATGCACTCTTTTCATTGTTTATGCAGGAATTCTAAATGTTCCAAGGGAACACACCTAAAATTCTCAATGCTATCCTGAATAGTCAGCTTTTATTTAGACATATCCTTGGCCAAGGATTTCCATAAATTGGTGACAATATTACACATTTTCCACGGAAACTTTGGGAAAATGATTGCATTGTTTTCTCAGCCTATCCAATAATTTTCTTGCTAAAACATTCAAAATGGGATATCTGTTTCAAGAATCTGACTGGGTAATTGAATGCAGCTGTCTCAAGTGTAAATGCTGAAGATGTCGATTTAGGAGGTGAAGATGATGTTGGTTATCCTATCCTGCCCATAGATTTGAAGAATTTTGGTGGGGACAAAGTTGGAAGGATCCCATTCGTACCTTGAAGTATAGACAGAAGTCGTAGTTCACATTGGCACAAATGACATGGTGAGGAAAAAGGCTGAGATCCTGCAGAGTTAATACAGGGAGTTGGAAATGGGTAAAAAGCAGGTGGTCAGGGTAATAATCGCTGGGTTACTCCCAGTATCACATAATAATGAGGGTAGGAATGAAAAGATAGGACTGGTGAATGCCAGGCTGAGGTGTTGGAGTAAGGGGAAGGGATTCAGATTGTTGGTCCATTTGGGATGTCTTCTGGGGCAAAGGTGACCTCTACAAGAGGGACGGGTTGCACCTGAACTGGAGGGGTACCAACATCCTCACGGGCCATTTGCTAGTGCTGCTTGTGAGGATTTGAACTAGTCTGACAGGGAGACAGGATCCAATGCAATAGTGAGGGAGGTTGGAGGCTGGAAGTTGGTACGGAAGGAAATTACAAGATATTCAGTAGACAGAATAATTTAGGAGGAAGCGAGGAAAAACGATTGGATTAAATTGCATTTATTTTAATGCTAGAGGCTTGAAAGGAAAGGTGAATAAACTCAAGGTGTAGATACGTACATGTGGCTGTGACATAACAGCCATTACAGAATCTGGCTAAGGGCAGAACAGGACTGACAACTAAAGGGCCTGTCCCACTTGGGCGTCATTACGTGTGTCACGCAGGTGGCACGCGAAGATTTTGTGAATCTCAAAATCCTGGGGCGCCACGCGCGACCGTGCGTCGTGACGAGTACATTATGTCGCGTAAATGTTGCGCAAATGACGCCCAAGTGGGACAGGCCCTTTAATATTCCAGGGAACGGGTGCTACAGGTGAGATAGATGTAAAAGATGTTGCTTTACTGATTAAGGAGAACATCAGGGATTAGTCTGAGATGACTTTACTGAAATCCAGTGAGGCTAGAGGGAGCTGAGAAATAAATAGGGGATGATCAGCTTTTTGGGTTTGCACTATAGACCTACAAATAGTCAACGGGAATAAGTGGAGCAAATATGCCAAGAGATTGCGGCAACTGCAAGACTAACATGGTTGTCAAAGTGAAAGATTTGAATTTTCACAATATACACTGGGACGGCCATAGTGCCAAGGGCTTAGATGGGGTGTCAATATCCGCCTCCATCACCACTCCTGGCAGCATGTTCCAGGACCCACCACTCTCTGTGTAAAAACAAAAACTTGCCCAATATTCATGGCGTCTTACAACGTGGAAACAGGCCCTTCAGCCAACTTGCCCATGCCGGTCAACATGTCCCATCTACACTAGTCCTACCTGTCAGTGTTTGGCTCATATTCCTTGAAACCTGTCCAGTCTATGTACCTGTCTAAATGTTTATAAATGTTGCAATAGTACCTGCCTCAACTACCTCCTCCAGCAGCTTGTTCCATACACCCACCACCCTTTGTGTGAGAAAGTTACCTCTCAGGTTCCTATTAAATTTTTCCCCCATCACCTTAAACCTATTCTCCTTTAAACTCTCTCACCTTAAAGCTCTGCCCTTTACTACTTGACATTTTCACCCTGGGGAAAAGGTTCTAACTGTCTACCTATCAGAGCCTCCCATAATTTTATATACCACTAGAATACTATAGCACACTTAGTTTACTTTAGGTTATTGTCACGTATACTGAAGTATAGTGAAAAGGTTCTTATTGCGTGCTAACCAGTCATCGGAAAGACTATACATGATTACAATCGCGCCGTCCTCAGCATACAGATAAATGATAAAGGGAATAATGTTTAGAACAAGATAAAGTCCAGTAAAGTTTAATTAAAGAAAGTCCTGAGGGTCTCCAATGAGCGAGATAGTAGCTCAGGACCGCTCTCTAGTTTTTGATAGGATGATTCTGTTATCAGGCAACTGAACCCTCCTATCAACAACTAGAGAGCAGTCCTGAGCAACTGATCTTCCCTGATCACCCCCTTTGATCTCTCGTTTTCACACCTTACATATCTATATCTACCTCATAAGAGACCCTCGGACTATCTATAACGATATGCAGGGAATGGAGAAATATGGATCATGCAGAGGAGATTAGTTTAACTTGCCATCATATTCGGCACAGACATTGTGTGTCCAGCAGTATGAATATTGATCTCTAACTTAGAGTAACCCTTGCTTTCCCTCTCTCTCCATCCCTCCCCCATCTTAGTTCTCCGAACAGTCTGACAGTCCTCCTGATTAAATTTTATCTTTGTATGCCTCGTTGTCACCTTCCCCAAGCTAACAATGATCTATTTTCCCTGAGCTTCGCCCCCTTTGATCTCTTGTTTTCACACCTTACCCTTCCATATCTCTGTATCAACCACTCCCTGACTTGGTCTGAAGAAGGGTCTCTACCCGAATGTCCCATTCCTTCTATCCAGAGATGCTGCCTGTCCCGCTGATTTACTCCTGCATTTTGTGTCTATCTTCGGTGTAAACCAGCATCTGCATGATTTTTTCAATAACCAAAATGTAAAAAAGTAAAACATTTGATCAGGCTAGCATTTTACATGCAAATTACAAAGTAGTTACCTTCCTTTTTCTGCATTTAATACCAGTAGCCACGGCTTGAACAGTTCTAGCAATTTTGCATAGACCAATTGCAATCCTGCAATAAAATTATGTCAAATCATTAACAGATATGAAAAAAAAATCCCACGCATAGCTTAGAAAATATTAAGGGGTTGGACAGGCTAGATGCAGGAAGATTATTCCCGATGTTGGGGAAGTCCAGAACTAGGGGTCACAGTTTAAGGATAAGAGGGAAGTCTTTTGGGACCGAGATGAGAAAATCATTTTTTACACAGAGAGTGGTGAATCTGTGGAATTCTCTGCCACAGAAGGTAGTTGAGGCCAGTTCATTGGCTATATTTAAGAGGGAGTTAGATGTGGCCCTTGTGGCTAAAGGGATCAGGGGGTATGGAGAGAAGGCAGGGATGGGATACTGAGTTGGATGATCAGCCATGATCATATCGAATGGCGGTGCACCTATTTTCTATGTTTCTATGTTTCTAAAAAGACCTAAAAATCTGAAATTCTGTATTTAAGTTATGCTCAGCCTGAGGATGTGCACCAAACTCTTAGTTTTTTCAAATCGTCCCCCACACCATATGAGTCCTCTTGATGGCCCAAAGTGGCACCTAATTTTAATTTTCCCCATTGAAAATTGAGATATTTTCCTGATCTATTATTTAGATACTGAATAAAAGGTAGGCATAATCTGTGAACTTTTGGTCTACCTGAATTACAAAGAAAAGTTTTAAAAATCTGCACCGTTTTAAGGGACAACAGCTCTGATTTATAATAGTTAGGTGAATACAGTGCCCTCCATAATGTTTGGGATAAAGACCCATCATTTATTTATTTGCCTCTGTACTCCACAATTTGAGATTTGTAATAGAAATAAATCATGTGGTTAAAGCGCACATTGTCAGATTTTAATAGACAATAGACAATAGGTGCAGGAGCAGGCCATTTGGTCCTTCGAGCCAGCACCGCCATTCAATGTGATCATGGCTGATCATCCCCAATCAGTACCCCATTCCTGCCTTCTCCCCATATCCCGACTCTGCTATTTTTAAGAGCCCTATCTAGCTCTCTCTTGAAAGCATCCAGAGAACCTGCCTCCACCGCCCTCTGAGGCAGAAAATTCCACAGACTCACCACTCTCTGTGAGAAAAAGTGTTTCCTCGTCCCCGTTCTAAATGGCTTACTCCTTATTCTTAAACTGTGGCCCCTGGTTCTGGACTCCCCCAACATCGGGAACATGTTTCCTGCCTCTAGTGTGTCCAAACCCTTAACAATCTTATATGTTTCAATGAGATACCCTCTCATCCTTCTAAACTCCAGCTGCTCCATTCTCTCAGCATATGACAGTCCCGCCATCCCGGGAATTAACTTTGTAAACCTACGCTGCACTCCCTCAATAACAAGAATGTCCTTCCTCAAATTAGGGGACCAAAACTGCACACAATACTCCAGGTGTGGTCTCACTAGGGCTCTGTACAACTGCAGAAGGACCTCTTTGCTCCTATATTCGATTCCTCTTGTTATAAAGGGCAACATGCCATTCACTTTCTTCACTGCCTGCTGTACCTGCATGCTTACTCTCATAGACTGATGTACAAGGACCCCCAGATCCCGTTGTACTTCCCCTTTTCCCAACTTGACGCCATTTAGATAGTAATCTGCCTTCCTGTTTTTGCTACCAAAGTGGATAACCTCACATTTATCCACATTAAACTTCATCTGCCATGCATCTGTCCACTCCCCCAACCTGTCCAAGTCACCCTGCATTCTCATAGCATCCTCCTCACAGTTCACACTGCCACCCAGCTTTGTGTCATCTGCAAATTTGCTAATGTTACTTTGAATCCCTTCATCCAAATCATTGATGTATATTGTAAATAGCTGCGGTCCCAGCACCGAGCCTTGCGGTACCCCACTAGTCACTGCCTGCCATTCCTACCATGTGCCCTAATTTTGCCCACTAATCTCCTATGTGGGACCTTATCAAATGCTTTCTGAAATTCCAGGTACACTACATCCACTGGCTCCCCCTTGTCCATTTTCCGAGTTACATCTTCAAAAAATTCCAGAAGATTAGTCAAGCATGATTTTCCCATTGTAAATCCACGCTGACTCGGACCGATCCTGTTACTGCTATCCAAATGTGCGGCTATCTCATCTTTTATAATTGACTCCAGCATCTTCCCCACCACCGATGTCAGGCTAACTGGTCTATAATTCCCCGTTTTCTCTCTCCCGCCTTTCTTAAAAAGTTGGATAACATTAGCTACCCTCCAATCCACAGAAACTGATCCTGAGTCTATAGAACATTGGAAAATTATCACCAATGCATCCACGATTTCTAGAGCCTATTCCTTAAGTACCCTGGGATGCAGATCATCAGGCCCTGGGGATTTATCAGCCTTCAGTCCCATCAGTCTATTCAACACCATTTCCTGCCTAATGCGGATTTCCTTCAGTTCCTCTGTCACCCCAGATCCTCTGGCCACTACTATATCAGGAAGATTGTTTGTGTTCTCCTTAGTGAAGACAGATCCAAAGTACCTGTTCAACTCATCTGCCATTTCCTTGTTCCCCATAATAAATTCACCATAATAAAGGCCATTTTTATACATTTTGGTTTCACCATGTATAAATTACAGCAGTGTTTATACATAGTCCCCCCATTTCAGGGCACAATAATATTTGGGACATAGCAATGTCATGTAAATGAAAGTAGTCATGTTTAGTATTTTGCTGCATATATTTTGCATGCAATGACTGCTTGAAGTCTGCGATTCATGGACATCACCAGCTGCTGGGTGTCTTCCCTGGTGATGCTCTGCCAGGTCTGTATTGCAGCCATCTTTAGCTTATGCTTGTTTTGGGGGCTAGTCCCCTTCAGTTTTCTATTCAGCATATAAAAGGCATGCTCAATTGGGTTCAGATCGGGTGATTGACTTGGCCACTCAAGAATTGACCATTTTTTAGCTTTGAAAAACTCCTTTGTTGCTTTCGCAGTATGTTTGGGATCATTGTCTTGCTGTAGAATTAACTGCAGGCCAATGAGTTTTGAGGCATTTGTTTGAACGAGCAGATAGGATGTGTCTATACACTTCAGAATTCATCATGTTACTACCATCAGCAGTTGTATCATCAATGGAGATAAGTAAGCCAGTACATTCAGCAGCCATACACCCCCACCACTGTGTTTCACAGATGAGGTGGTATGCTTTGGATCTTGGGCAGTTCCCTCTCTCCTCCATACTTTGCTCTTGCCATCACTCTGATATAAGTTAATCTTCGTCTCATCTGTCCACAGGACCTTTATCCAGAACTGTGGTTGCTCTTTCAAGTACTTCTTGGCAAACTGTAACCTGGACATCCTATTTTCGCGGCTAACCAGTGGTTTGCATCTTGCAGTGTAGCATCTGTATTTCTGTTCATGAAGTCTTCTGCGGACAGTGGTTATTGACAAATCCAAACCTGACTCTTGAAGAGTGTTTCTGATCTGTCGGACAGGTGTTTCGGGATTTTTCTTTATTATAGAGAGAATTCTTCTGTCATCAGCTGTGGAGGTCTTCCTTGGCCTGCCAGTCCCTTTCTCCCTTTCTTCTTAATGATGTTCCAAACAGTTGATTTTGGGAAGCCTGAGGTTTGGCTGATGTCTCTACCAGTTTTATTCTTGTTTCCCAGTCTCATAATGGCTTCTTTGACTTTCATTGGCACAGCTTTGGTCCTTTGATAAACAGCAATAACAATTTCCAAAGATGATGAAAAGACTGGAGGAAAGACTTGGTGCTGAGAGCTCTTTCATACCTGCATTAAAGAGTGAATTACACACACCTGAGCAATTACAAACACATGTGAAGCCATGTGTCCCAAACATTATGGTGCCCTGAAATGGGGGGACTATGTATAAACACTGCTGTAATTTCTACATGGTGAAACCAAAATGTATAAAAATACCCTTTAATAAAATCTGACAATGTGCACTTTAACCACATGTGATTTTTTTTTCTATTACAAATCTCAAATTGTAGAGTACAGAGGCAAATAAATAAATGATGGGGCTTTGTCCCAAACATTATGGAGGGCACTGTATATCGAAGAGAAAACACATTTAGTGAGAATCAAACAAATTATTTAAATATTATTATAGAGGATGTTACAATAACCAAGGATTTTTTTAAATTTTTTAATGTTTCAGGTTGTTTTGGAGGAAAACGTTATTAATTCTTTGTGGCTAAAGTTCAAAGACCAAACATGATTCCCCAGGCCTTGGCATCATCAGACATTGATTCAACACTTTTGACAGGAGGAAATTGAGTATTAGAGTCAGGATGTCATGATGTAGTTTTAAAGGACTACAGGATGTGGAGGCTTTGGAAAAGGTGCAGAGGTGGTTTACTATAGTGATGATTAGACTAGTGGGTATTAGCTACAGAGTGAGGTTGGACTGACTTGGATTATAATCTCTGGAATGCTGGCAGGAAGACCTGATAAAAGTTTGTAAAATTATGAGAGGCAGAGGTAGAGAGAGAATTTTTTAACCTGAGTCATATACGACAGGTAGAGGTAGAGAGGGTAGAGAGTCAGAATCCCCCCCACCCCCCGAGATGGAAAAATCTAATGCCAGATGGTATAGCATTAAGATGAGAGGTGCAAAGTTGAAAAGCGATTGGTGGTCAAGTATATATATTTTTACACAGAGGGTGATGAGTGCTTGGAATGTGCTGCTGAGGGGTGGTGGTTGAGGCAGATATGATAGCAACAATCAAGAGACGTTTGGATAGGCATATGGATATGCAGGGAATGGAGGGATATGGATTATATGCAGGCAGATACGAGTTGGCATCATGTTCATAGAGACCTTGCGGGACAAAGGGCCTGTTCTTGAACTGTACTGTTTTATGTTGAGTGTGGCAACCACCCTCTCCAGTTTGCCTTCAATGTTGATGAACCAGGTCTTTTATGGAAAAGAATGCCATCCCGCACTTTTATTTCCCGAGAAGAAAAAAGCGCTTATGGGTTCAAGAGGTGGAAAGACTGTTTGACACTCCTACTCGATGGTAATGCTGGAGGAGACTTTGCTCATTTTTCACTCAGAAATACCATGAGCAATGAGGGGATTATCAAAAATGCATCTGCCTGTAATTTGGAAATCAAGCAAGGTGGCCTGATTGACAGAGATATTTAGACAGTGTTTAAGAAGGAACTGCAGATGCTGGAAAATCGAAGGTACACAAAAATGCTGGAGAAACTCAGCGGGTGCAGCAGCATCTATGGAGCGAAGGAAATAGGCAACGTTTCGGGCCGAAACCCTACTTCAGACACAGTGGTTGTGTCACTTTTGCACAGCAGTGAAGCGATATTGTGAAGAAAATAACCGTAAACCTAAAGCATTGTTGGTGATTAATAATGCCCCGGGCCACCCCGAGAATCTGGACACCCTTTCGACCTTCATTCCTGTAGAGGTGGTTTCTCTTCCTCGAACAAAACGTCCTTATTTCAACCGATGGATTAGGGAGTTATTTCTTTATTGCACCTTCAGATAATTTGTGGAAAAGACTCTGTATATACAATATAATATACAGTATTGTATATGTCAGGTTAAAATTGATTTATTAAGATTGCATCTCGATTTATGCTATGTTTAGGTATGTTACAAAACTTACCTTCAGTCGCGCTGTAATTCTGCCACTGGCCGTGTGCGCGATTTTGGCGCCTTTAAGGGGGGGCGGGGTTAAAACGCGGGTTTCTCCTCCCTTGTCCTAGTTAATATTGTGTTGGAGTACAAGCGTTGGCTGATGAATCGTTCCTAGTGGCGATTTGTGAATTTTTTATTTTTATTAAATTGTCAATGTCAGCGCTACAATAATTTTAAAATCAGCTCCTGAAGCGTCAACGCCGATAACGGGGACGGATTTCACGCATGGGACAGGTAAACGAAAGTGCTTTCTTTAAATGTATAAAAGTGCTTCTTAAGAAGCCTTTAATTCACATTTTTTCATGCGACACGGTGATTTTATTCCCTGAATTAACGGCAGTATTTTTCATGCCAATACGGGGTTAAATTCACCGCAAATCAACGTTCCAAAAGATCGCGTTCCAGAAAACCTCACTCACAAGATGAATTAAATGCCCATTAATTTACAGGTATTAAACATTCAATTCCTTCCATTTGGCCTGTAAATTCATGGAAATTAGATTTAAAAATTATGTTATATTGTGAATTATTGTGTGAATGTTATTTGGACACTTAGGCTATTTAAAAATGTTAATCTATTCTTAAGAAATTGATAGATGTTTAGATCTAGTAATTGAATTTTGTAATTAGCTACAATTAGGTAACTAACTAATTATATGCTTTACTTTCATGTCTTCGAAGTAAGATTGTTTCATATTTGTTTCAGAATGCTTCAATCTATAATAACTGAAAATTTCTTTCAGTTATCATAATTTTTAAGAAAGTTATGGGCTTTTAACTGTCCTCGATCACAGCTTTTGTGTTAAGTCAATGGAAAAGCAATAGGGAACTAGATGCTAATTTCTGAGTATGATAATGACCATAACTTTTTTAATACTGAAGATATGAAAGTGAATTAAGTGTCAAATTAAACTTCTTTTTATGCTTTATCTGATGGGATAAATTGCACTTTATTTTTTAAATCTCAAAATTTTGTAACATTGCTACTATGTTATTATGATACGATACAGCACGGTTTGTTTAGAGCTCCGTTTTCTAGTGCTAATTGAAGTATTACTGTATTTGAACAATGGTTGGGTTTTTTAATTGTTCTGCACAGAATAAATGAAAGGAAATTAGGATTAACTGGAGGCATTTGCCAGCAAAATTTAGAAACTCAGTGTTTTATCAGTACATACAACTGACCCAGAACACATGCAGTTGGTCTCTGCATTTTCTTCACGCATACATTCCATAACTGATAGACAGGGACCAAGCTACTTTAATTATGTACATAGTAATGACAAAACTCTGTATGTAATTAATTTTACAAGTACTTTCTGTGAAGTTCTAACATGATCCATATTAAATGTGGATGTTGCCTACATGGATTTTAATAAGGCATTTGATAAAAAAGGCTTTATTTCATAGGTCAGGTCATTGAGTATACAAGTCAGGAAGAAATTATACAGTATTGTAGGACTTTGTTTAGGCCGCATTTGGAGTATTGCACGCAGCTGTGGTCGCTACAATATAGGAAGGATGTAGAGGCCTTGGGAAGTGCGCAGAGGTAGATTACCAGAACAATGCCTGGATTAGAGAGCATTAGCTACAAGTAGAGGTTGTACAGACATGAATTGTTTTCTCTGGGTCGCCAGAGGTTGAAGTGAGACCCGAGGGACGAAGTTTAAAGGAGATGTGCGGGGCAAGTTTTTTTACACAGCAAATGGTGAGTGCATGGAGAGCTGCCAGGAATAGTGGTGGAGACAGATATGGTAGTGGTATTTAAGAGACTTGGATAGACATGGATCTGCAGGGCTTGGAGGGATACGTACTATATGCAGGCAGATGAGAGTTGGTCTTGGCATCATGTTCAGCACAGATGCAGAATGGCCTGTTCCTGTGCTGTACTGTTCTACATACTATGTTCTAAATAATACCTGGTACATTTTTGTTGCTGGCCACAGTTTCTTGGAAAAGTTTGGAGATCTCAGAATCAATCAAATATTTGGCAAGGAACATCAGGAATTTCTTCACTTCATTCGTGTACGGTGTCCACTTTGAAAACAGTCCAAAGCTCCTTAAATCTGGTTTTGAAAGACGCAGTTTGTAGAAGAAATCAGAAAGCCAATGTATGGTCTCCTGAACCTGTTAGGTGAAATGAAATTCAAACTACTTTCTGATCATATTGTGGATTTCCCTTATTCTTCTTTCTCAAAATATTTAGATGGGGTTAGGGCTGAGTGGAAGGACATCATAAATATCTGAGTTGATTCCTTCCTCAGAGTTAATATGTTAATATGATTTTAGTTGGCAAACCCCTCTTCACATGACTTCTTGCAATTCTTCAAGTTGGTTTCAGTCTCATAGTCCATTCTTCAGACCCATAAACAAGATTCATTCCATAGCCAAATCAGTACAAGCTATTAATACTACTGTTTAAGAGTACATATAAAATTTGGTATGAAGGGATCCAAGGAAATCTTTTTCCACAATCATCTTTCCTAAAGACTAATATATTTAACAAAACAAAACCTTGGCCACTAGGATCTTCTATATTCTCCCATGATCACATCCCCATCTGACCTAGACCCAGTGATTATCCCCAATTGGCAACATTTGCATTACCTGTTGGAATGACAGAATGATCTTTTGGGAACAACGAGTTTCTGCAGATCTCATTATTCTGGGCTCACATTCAACCTCAGAGGTACAATTTAAGGTTTTCAGAGCAATCTTCCAACAGTCAGGATTCAACTTTTGTTCTGAAGAGCCTTAACCAGGAAGAAAGAGGATGTGTATAACATTTGTTTTTCAAGAACTCTTCCAGTTTAGTAAAACAAAAAACTAATACAATATAAAATGCAGAAAATACTCAGCAAGGCAAGCAGCTTCTGTAGAGAGAGAAACTGAAGTTACAATGATTATCAATATTTCCAATATTTTATTTTTCTCATTCAATTTAGCATTATGATTATACTTTAATTTCCCTTTTTACTTTTATCATAATGCTGATGCAAAATAAAAGCAAATATAATGCAAGACTAAATTGAAACTGGAATCTTAAATTTCATTTCCAAATAGATTTCACAAATACCAGGAGTTTATCTTATTATAGTCAAGTTTATTGTTCACCTTGAGAAAAATCAATTAAAAAACAAACAAATACGTGTGCTTGGATGGTGGTTGTTGAAGTTTCCTTTAGGCAGTAGGGGAGAAGAGAGGAGAAATGAACTATTAGGACATGCTGAGAAGAATTCATGGCTATCTAAAACCTGGATAGGGCTGAGGCATAACAATACAGTGGATAACCATCAAAAACAACAACATTAAAATGTGCACAATATTCTATTCTTTCCTTTAGCAATCAATTGAATTTCACTGGCATTGTGTGGTTGTTGAAATGAAAACTATCAACGTTCAGCCATTTGAACTGAAGTCTCAAACTGAAGCACAATCCAATGTGTACAAAACCTATTAAGATAATTAGTGGCGAGTGTATAACAGCGCTCCAGTGTTAGATCCATGGAGTCCAATGAGGAGGCTCGGGACAACACTAAGGAAACAATCAGTCAGACACAAGATGAGTCAGTGACACCACTGAATGCAATGGAAGCTCCAAGCCTGAGAATTAAGGCAAAGGGAAATGTATTTTTCATTTCATTATTTTCCTATAATTTAGTCCTATTTATTTTTAAGTGTTTTTACGTGTTTTCCAAGGAAATCTCTGCTCTGCTTCCAGCCCATGTATTTACAAGCCCGTGGGGATGGCATGCTGTGATTCAGTTTGGTGGTCCAAGTCCAGCAATATCCAACTCAATCCACCTGAATAATAGCATTCCACATAGCAACAAAATCTTAGTCACATTCCAAAAAAGCTTATTTGGGCAGCAATACCATGAAGATGTACAATTAAGTCAATCAACAAATATATTTTCATTTTGACATGTAAACTGGGTAAGCATATATCATTAACATTTTACAAAAACATGACTAAAATTGAAATTTGTATGAGACATCTTACTTTGCATCAGAAGTCTGAGAAAGTCACTGTAGTGATCTGGGAATTGATATTGCAGAATGTACATCCAGTGTTTACAAAGAACATTAAAAGCCATCTGAATTTCTTCCTCAGGTTGGAGGCCACACAACGTAAGGCCTAAATGAATCAATTCTAATAATTGTGTTCGTTCATTCATAGTTGGCTTGGTGGAATTCAACCATAACATTAGATCAAACTGCAATATAAAAAGTAAAACCAACATTTATCTTGAACAATCCTATAGATATCATAATTCTTGATTGAATTTGGTGTTCCATTTTGCTATATCAAACCAGGGCAGAACTTGCACAGTAAATAGCAGAGCACTGCAGAATGTTGCAGAACACAGACGTCCTGGAATACATGAGCATAGTTCCCTAAAAGTGGTGACTCACGTCAACAATTCGGTGAAGAAGGCATTTGGCATGCTTGCCTTCATTGAGAAGGGTATTGAGTACAAAAGCTGGGACAACACGATGCAGTTCTACAAGTTGTTGGTGAAAGTTCACGGAGTATTGTATGCAGTTCTGGTCACCCAGCTATTGGAAAGATGTCATTAAGTTGGAAAGCGTGCAGAAGAGATTCACCAGGATGTTATCTGGGCTTGTGGGATTGAGTTATAGGGAGAAATTAGATAGGCTGGTATTTTTCTTTCTTTGGAGCACAGGAGGCTGAGGGGTGATCTTAATGGGAGGAACAAGATCACGAGGTACATGGATAAAGTGAATCCTCAGTCTTTTTCACCAGGGTAGAGGATTCTAAAACTAGAGGGATCAGCTTAAGGTAAGAGGGGAGATATTTAAGAGGGACCTCAGGAGCAAAGTTTTCACTCAGACGGTAGTCCACATCTGGAATAAGCTGCCAGAGGAAGCTATAGAAGTGAATACAATTACAACTTTTAAAAGACAATTAGACATATATATGGATAGGAAGGTTTTAGAGGGCTTTGGGTCAAATGCAGGGAATGGGAGCAGCCCAGTATGCCAACTTGTTCAGTATGAACAGAGAGCCGATGTCCATGCTGTATAGCTCAATGACTATGAATATATACACCCACATTTGGTTGTTTACAACTATATTTCCAGTCAATATTTTTTAGGGGAAAACAACTATTGGTCATGGAAATGGTATATTACCTATAGTTGGCATTACACATCATGGGAAGGCCAACTTTGCCAAACTATTTATTGTATTATGCATAAAATGATTTGGATATAACCATTTTTGCTGGGTCAAAATCCAATCATTTCCTTTTTTGCATCATCAATGTGAAGCAGAAGCTTAATGAGGACAACAGATGGAATGGAAAGTAGGCATATTGTGACATAAATCAAACAAGAACAGTTGCTTTCCCATCAAAGAAACTAAAATACATTGTAATAGACTGCCATTTGGTGGGAATTAGCAATCATTCTTAGCATTTTGTTTATGATGAAGCACTACATAAAAACAAGGCTGGAGAGAACAGCAGGTATCTCTGTGATGAGGTTTAGATCGCGGTAGCTAACACTTTAAAAAACTGGCAGTCCAATACAGGAGAGAAAATTAAAACTAACAAAGCTACTGCCACATCACACAAAGGGTGGTGGATGTATGGAACAAGCTGCCGTAGTTGACGCTGGGACTATCCCATCGTTTAAGAAACAGTTAGACAAGTACATGGATAGGACAGGTTTGGAGGGATATGGACCAAGCGCACGCAAGTGGGACTAGTGTAGCTGGGACATTGTTTGCCGGTGTGGGCGAATTGGTCCGAAGGGCCTGTTTCCACACTGTATCACACTATGACTATCCTTCTGAATGAAAAACTGGGTGTTTGCCTATTGTGTTAACTTCAACATTTGGACCCCTAATTTGGACTACCAAGATAGCAGATGAGTTTCTATTTCTCAGGCTTCGTTGACATCCATGAAGCAGCAAACAAGGGTAAGGGGATCACTTTCAGGTTGAGGACCTGTAACCAGAAGAGTACCACAGGGATCAGTACCAAGACTGCATTGTTTACAATACATATTAAATGACTTAGAGGAAAGAAGCAAATGTGAGACAGACCTTTTGCAAACACAAAAATAAGTGGAAAGGACTTGTTGTAAGTTGCAAAGAGATGGTTTAGAGACATAAATAGGTTAAGTGAGAAGCCAACAAATGAGCAAATAAAGTATAATGCAGGAAAATGTGAAGTTCATTTTGAAAGGAAGACGAAAAGAACAGAACATTATTTAAACTGAAATATTGCCCAGTAAATTGGGGATCCTTTTTCCGGAAGTGGCGGCGCTGTTGAACAGCTGCGGCTCGCCTGCAGTCCGTCTGTTTTTACTTTTTGTTGTTGTTTTCTTTTGTCCTGTTTTAATTAAATTTTAGTTTATTGGGTTGTGTATGTGTGGGGTGGGGTGTGGGGTGGGGTGGGGGGTGGGGGTGAAACATGATTTTTGTCTCTTCCTTTGGGGGAATGAGACTTTTTCTTGTTGTATCCCCCTTCTCTGCCTCCGTCTGCACTGAGGCCTAATGGCGGAGCTGGCGGCCTCCAACTGCGACCGACCTCGAGGCTCCGGAGGCAGAGCCAGGACTTACCAACGCAAGGCTGGCCGACTTCGGGGCTGCGGTGGCGTTCCGGCGGTGGCGACCAAAGACACTGGTGGCGACCTGAATCCGGGGCTCGGCCGCAGCTGGCCCAGTGGACGACATCGTCGGGAGCTCGCAGGTCACAGGTGGGTGACCTGTTTTTCTGGAGCTCCCGCAACTACAGCTGCGTCCGCTTCGGCAGCTTCGGCCACCCCGGGCCGCGGAGTTTGAACCGGCCCATCGCGGAGCACGGATTCAGCCGCGGGACTGACTTACCATCACCCGGCGGGGTCACAACATCAGAAGCCTGGATCGCCTCAGCGCAAAGGGAGAACAAAGAGGGAAGAGACAGAGACTCTATGACTTTTGCCTCCATCACAGTGAGGAGGTGCCTGGTGAACTCACTGTGGTGGATGTTAATTTGTGTTTATTGTGTGTTTTGTTATTTATTATTATATGTATGACTGCAGGCAACGAAATTTCGTTCAGACCGAAAGGTCTGAATGACAAATAAAGGAATCTAATCTAATCCTTGTGCACAAAGCACAAAATCATAGCACACAAGTGCAGTAGGTAATTGGGAACGCAAATAGCAGTTTGGGATTTATTTCAAAAAGGTTGAAAAATAAAAGTAGTATGGTCTTCTTACAACTGTACAAGGATGTAAGTGAACTATGTTTTAAGTACTGTGAATAATTTGTTCCCTATTTAAGCAAATATATTTATTTATCGGAGGTGGTTTTGGTATAGCTCACCAGAATGACCCCAGGTATGGAGAGGTTGTCCTGCAAGGAAAGATTAAATAGGTTGGGACTACTCATTGGAGTAGAGTGGTACCTCATTGTAAGATATACGATTCTTAAGGAGCTGGACAGGGTAAATACTGAGAGGATACGTCCTCTCATGGCGGAATCCAGAACTACAGTGCATGGTCTCAGATAAAAACCGATGCTCATTTAAGAATGAAAAAAGGTTGTGAACCGTTGGAACTTTTGCCACAGTAATTCGCAAGGTTTTGCTTATTCAGATTTCTACTCAGTGAGGTAATCAAGGTTTATGGTGAAAGGGTAAGAAAGTGGATAAAAGGATGTTATACAGCATCTGTACAGAAAAGCAGTTACCATCTGAGACTATTTCTCATTACTGAAATGTTCCCCCTTTCAGAGATGATGCCTGACCTGCGGTATACATCATCCATAAGGTTACTTTAATAACATCCACCTTTTCTCTGATTTCTATGACTGTGAAAGATCACCACAACTCTCTGATGGTGCAAAAAACACACCATTCTTTTGTGGATGTATAATTTTGTTGGGTGTGAAATGCAATTCTTGAATTCCATACAGTAAAAATTGATGACATTTGATGAAAGAGAACATACATTGAAAGTTGCAACATAACTGAATTTGCGTTCCTCAACTTATTACACATTTTGACTCAATAAAAAGACAAACACAGCTGAATTATTAATGGAAAATGTATAACTGGTTCAATTTCAGTAGCACTTGAAATAGAAAAATAAATTACCTTTGTTAATAACATAAAGATGATGTCACCATTTTCTGTGTGGAGTACTTTGACAACTTTGCCATAAAGAATGACATATTCATCTGGAGAGATATTTGGAGTGAAGTACGGTGACAAAAGATTGCACAGTCTTCTATTCTCAAGAACCTTTTTCAATATAGTTTTGCTTTCTGTTTTAGCACAGCCAAGAAAAACCTGATAATTGAAAAATATTCAATGGTAACGTTAACTTGACTGTTCAAAAGTCTGATATTTTATTGTATTGATCTAATCATCAGATAATGGAGAAACAGAATCAAATAATTTAAAAGCTGTTCTATGATATATTTAGAAAAAGGAAATTCAAACAGTGTACCATATTCAACGTTAACCTTTAGACAGTCATTAATTTATCAATTATAAACTTTGAGACCTTGATCTTCAGGATCTTTTCAAATTCTAAGGATAAATATTATTGGTAATGATATTGTTATTCAAACAATTAATGACTTGTACCAAATCCGCCTTTCTATTTGGACAAAGGGGGATTTGGACATTTTAAATACATTGCCCAATATTTTCATTAAAATATTAAGAAGTAATTTGGTCCAAATGTGCTGCTCCAAGTATATTAAACAAGAGTAGGAAATATCAGCAACAAATGTTTTGACTCTCAACCTATTTGTTATTTATATACATTTTGACATTTTGGCCCTATGAATGATGTGATCAAGAGCAGCAAGTATTAAAGGAATTTCTGTCATGAGATTGTCTTCCCCTCTTTTCAACATTTACTTTTACTATTGGATAGAATGTTAATGCAGTACACGTGCAAGCATAGGAAAAAAAGGAAACACATCTTACCTCTCCAGTCCATAAATGTTATAGAACATAGAAACAGTGTATCACAGGAACAGAGCCTAGGACCCATAATGTCTGTGCTAGCCACGTGACCAAGTTAAAAAAAAAAATCAAATTTGCCGTCACTCATCATATTTCTTCATTCCCTGCTTATTCACGCATTTATCTATATGTGTCTTAGAGATGTTGCTATCTTATCTGCTTCCACCACCTCTCCTGGCAGCACATTCCTGGGACTATTACAGTCTGTGCAAAATAAACTTGCCTCACAAATTTCTTTTAAACTTCCGACTCTCACTTTAAATCTATGCCCTCTCGTATGTCACAATTGCACCCTGGAAAAAGATGTGTTTTTGTCACCCTATTTATGCTTCTCATAATTTTATAAACATCTGCCAGGGTGCCCCTCAATCTCTGATGCTGCAGAGAAAACAATCTAAGATTGACCGACCTCTTCTTAATCTCTGATGCTGCAGAGAAAACAATCTAAGATTGACCGACCTCTTCTTATAGCTAAAGGTAGACACAAAATGCTGGAGTAATTCAGCGGGACAGGCAGCATCTGTGGAGAGAAGGAATGGGTGACATTTCGGGTCGAGACCCTTCTTCAGACTTCTTATAGCTAATTAAGAATTATTTTTATCTGGAAAACCCTGCCGATGTCTTTAATAGGTCGAATAAATACTATAAAAATGATTTTTCTACCACAAATATTATATCTATTTCAATCAATACCAATATACTTACCAAAAAACTTCTTAAAAAAATTAGACTCCAATATTACAAACGTCATAAGGGACTACAGATCGCACAGAATCCAAAGAAAACACCTGTGTAAACCTAAAGAATCTGGGGGATTGACACTCCCGAACTTTTTATACTACTACTGGGCAGTACATATTAAAAACATAATTTATTGGTTGGACAGCTCTGCCCAACAGTAGAATGGATAAGAATGGAGAAAGAGGATTGCTCTCCTTTTAATATAGGAGCGATCCTCCTCTCCCCGATAAAATTAAACAACACAATATATAAGAAGAACCCAATTATCCACAACACAATTCGAATTTGGAAACAAATAAAACTAACTTTGAAATTAAGAAACTTATCGCTTTTATCTCCAATAGTAAATAATCCCGCATTTAAACCATCTCTCACTGACAAAACGTATACCTATTGGGAAAGATTAGGAATTAAAAGGATTGGAGACTTGTATGAAATGGGAATTAAAAAAAAATCATTTCAACAATTACAATTAAAATACAACTTGAAAAATAACCAATACTTTAAATACCTTCAAATTAGAGATTATTTGAAAAAACACATACAAGGATATCAAATTCTAACTAGATTCATTAGATGAAGCAATTAATATTAAGGCAGCCTCATGCAATTTAATATCATACTTATATATCATTTTAAATATAGAATCACCATCGACAGAGGCAATCAGAGCAGATTGGGAACAAGAATTACAGCTAAAAATTTCGAAAGAAACATGGGAAAAATACCTGATATACATAAATGTTCGATTAATGCAAAACATAATTTAATTCAATTTAAAATTTTACATAGATTATACTACTCGAAAACTAGACTGAACAAAATCTATCCAAATATCTCTCCCATCTGTGATACATGTTTATCTGAGAATGCCACTATAACACACTCTTTTGTCTCATGTATAAAACTTCATAAATTCTGGAATGAAATTTTTAAAATTTTTACAAAACTATTTAATAAAAGAATTGAACCTAATACAGAAAGGATTATTTTTGGATCAATGGAAGATAGCAATAAGCTAAATACTTTTCAAAAATATCTACTTAACTACGGTTTAATAACGGCAAAAAAACTCATGCTTCAATCAATTGGGGGTGATAGGAAATGGGGAACAGATGGACTGTCCCTACCCCTCCTACTTCCACTCTCCCTCCCCACTCTTCCCCCTCTCTCCTCTCCCCCTCCCTCCCCTCCCACCCCTGGTTAGTGTGAGTGTGATGCCGCAGCCCCCCCCTCCCGCAAACGCGCGTTGGGAAAACAGCCCGCCAACAGTCTCTCTGTCTCTAAGACGGAACTGCAAAAGCTGGAAAATCGAAGGTACACAAAAAAAAACTGTATAACCTCAGCGGGTGCAGCAGCATCTATGGATCGAAGGAAATAGGCAATGTTTCGGGACACAACAAGTCTGAAGATGGGTTTCGGCCAGAAACGTTGCCTATTTCCTTCGCTCCATAGATGCTGCTGCACCTGCTGAGTTTCTCCAGCTTTTTTTTGTGTACCAGTCTCTCTGTCTCTCCCCTTTCTCTCTCTCTCTGCCCTTCTCTCTTCACAGCCCGCAGCTCGACTCATGCACGCCCGCACCAAAACCCCCCCTTCACCTCTCTCCCCATCCTCTCCTTCCTCTCTTCACCCCTCTCCTCTCCCCCCTTCCTCTCCACCCTCCTCCTCAAATTTTTTTTTTCTAACATTAAATTTTCTCTCTCTGCCCTCCCCCCTCTAGACGCACCTGAGAGGTGAGGGCTATTCGTCAGTGGATAGGGTGGAGATGGGATAAAAGAAGCAAATTTAAAAATTAAGATAATATCAAGGGGTGTGATGAGTGTGTGTGTTAGTGGGTGCCGGATTGGAGGAAAGGGGGTGGTTAGTGTGACGCTACAGCCCCCCCCCACAAACGCACGTTCGGTGTCCAGACCCTTTGATACCGCGCTACGCCCACACCGCACGCAGAAACGCCGATATTTCTTTCAATTTCAGAAGAGGTTACACTTTTCTTTACGAATAGCCGCTCCTGATTAAATTTCGTCGTGTTTATGTACACGTTTTTAATAAAGCCCTTCTCCCCCCCTCCCACCCCAGAAATTTCAAGAAGTTTAAAAAAACAGCTATCAGCCATAGAATGTTAGTGAAGGTTCCATCTTGTGATGTCACAATGCCCAATGCTCACAGATGTCCAATCGGAATGGATCAATTTACATATGCCTTTGCAGCAGCCCCAGCCTCAGCCCCTCCCCCCCAGCCTGTGTCGAAGGGCGTCGTCACGTGTGTGGGAATAGAGAAAGAGGATTGGGGGTGATAGGGAATGGTGAACAGATGGACTGTCCCTACCCCTCTCCCGCTCTCCCTCCCCACTATTTCCCCTCTCTCATCCCACCGCTCTCCCCCTCCCTCCACACTCTTCCCCCTCCCTTCCCTACTCCCATCTCCCTCCTCCCCTACCTCCCCCATACCTCTCTCTCCATCCCCATCCCTCTCTCCATCCCCCTCTCCTCACCATCTCCCTCTCCTCCCCTCCTCCTCCCACCCCCATCCCTCTCTCCACCACTCCCCTTCCCTCCCCCACCCCCTTCCCTCTCTCCTCACCCCCTTCCCTCTCTCCCACACCCCCTTCCCTCTCTCCCCCACCCCCTTCCCCCTCACCACTCTTCCCCCTCCATCCACTCTTCCCCCTCTACCTCCTATCCCATCTCCCTCCTCGCCTCCCTCCACCCTCCCCCACACCTCTCTACCTCTCCCCTCGCCTCTCCCACCCCTCTCTCCTACCCCTCTCCTCGTCACTCTCCCTCTCCTCCCCCTCCTCCTCCCACCCCATCACTCTCTCCCCATCCCTCTTCCCTCTCTACCCCACCCCTTCCCTCACCCCACGTCCCCTTCCCCCTACCCTGCTGTCCCTCTTCCACCACTCCCCCTACCCCTCTCCCCTTTCCTCTCTCCCACTTCCACCACTCCCCCTACACCTCTCCCCCTCCCTCCCCATTCTTCCACTTATCTCCCAAACCCATCCCCATCTCCCTCCCCCACCCCTCTCCCCTGCCCTCAACACTCTTCCCCATCTCCCTCCCCCACCCCTCTTTCTCCCCCCCTTCCCTCTCTACCCCACTCCTTCCCTCTCTCCCCGTCCCCTTCCCCCTACCCCGCTGCCCCTCTTCCACCACTCCCCCTACCCCTCTCCCCCTCCCACTCCCCCTACACCTCTCCCCCTCCCTCCCCCTCCCACTCCCCCTACACCTCTCCCCCTCCCTCCCCCTCCCTCCACTACCCGCACCCCTATCCCTCTCTCCCCCACCCCCCTTCCCTCTCCCCCACCCCCTACCCCATCTCCCTCCTCTCCTCCATCACACCTCTCTCCCCTCCCCATCACTCTCTCCTCCCCTCCCCCACCCCTCTCTCCTCCCTCTCCATCTCCCTCTCCTCCCCTCCTCCTCCCACCCCATCCCTCTCTCCCCCACCCATCCCACTCCACTCTCCCCCCTCCCTCCACACTCTTCCCCCTCTCCCCTACCCCATCTCCCTCCGCTGTCCCTCCCCACTCTTCCCCTCTCCCACCCCCCTCCCTCTCTTCCCCTACTCCTCTCCCCTTCCCCTCATCCCCTCTCTCCACCTCTAACATCCACTCCCCCCCTCTCCCCCCTTCCTGCCCTCCCCGCTCTCCTCCCACTCCCCACTCTCCTACCCCTCCCTCTCCCCCACCCTGCTCTCTTCACCCTCACCAATCTCTCCCCTTTCCTCCTCCCCCTCTCCCCCTCTCCTCTTCTCTCCCCACCCAGTCTCCCTCTCCCCACCCCGTCTTCCGCTCCCCCTCTCCCCCCGAGTGTGTTTGGGGGTGGTTAGTGTGAGTTTGGGGGGTGGTTAGTGTGAGTGTGATGCCGCAGCCCCCCCCCTCCCGCAAACGCGCGTTGGGAAAACAGCCCGCCAACAGTCTCTCTGTCTTTAAGACGAAACTGCAGATGCTGGAAAATCAAAGGTACACAAAAAAAAACTATATCCTCACCGGGTGCAGCAGCATCTATGGATCGAAGGAAATAGGCAACGTTTCGGTAGAAAACCCGTCTGAGGATGTGCTTCGGCCCAAAGCGTTGCCTATTTCCTTCGCTCCATAGATGCTGCTGCACCCGCTGTGTTTCTCCAGCTTTTTTTGTGTACCAGTCTCTCTGCCTCTCCCCTCTCTCTCTCTCTCTCTGCCCTTCTCTCTTCACAGCCCGCGGCTCGACTCATGCACGCCCGCTCCAAACGCCCCCCCCCTTCAAGGGGTGTGATGAGTGTGTGTGTTTGTGGGTGCCGGATTCCGTGCTTTGTAGGAAAGGGGGTGATTATTGTGACGCCACAGCCTCCCCCCCCCGCAAACGCACGTTCGGTGTCCAGACCCAACGGGTCTGCACTTGGCCTAGTTATACTATAAAACTCTGTGGCTGTCATCCGTCTGTACGTCTGTACGTCCAACGGCCTGCTTGACTTGTGCCACACAGCCCCTTTGATACCGCCCTACGCCCACACCGCACGCGGAAACGCAGATATTTTTTACAATTTCTAAAGAGATTACATTTATCTTTACGAATAGACACTCCTGATTAAATTTGGTCGTGTTTATGTACATTTTTTAAAATAAAATACTTCTCCCCCCCCACCCCCAAACATTTCAAAATGATTCAAAAAACAGCTCAGCCATAGAATGTTAGTAAAGATTCCGTTGTGTGATGTCACAATGCCCGATGCTCACACATGTCCAATCGGAATGGATCCATTTACATATGCCTTGGCAGCAGCCCCAGCCCCAGCCCCTCCCCCCCAACTCCACAGCCTGTGTCGAAGGGCGTCGTCACATGTGTGGGGGTGATAGGGAATGGGGAAATTTCAAAATGTTTAAAAAAACAGCTCTCAGCAATAGAATGTAAATGAAGGTTCCGTTTTGTGATGTCACAATGCCCCATGCTCACATATGACAAATCGGAATGGATCCATTTACATATGCCTTTGCAGCAGCCACAGCCCCAGCCCCTCCCCCCCACCCCCGCAGCCTGTGTCGAAGGGCGTCGTCACGTGTGTGGGAATAGAGAAAGAGGATTGGGGGTGATAGGGAATGGGGAACAGATGGACTGTCCCTACCACTCCTACTTCCACTCTCCCTCCCCACTCTTCCCCCTCTCTCCTCTCCCCCTCCCTCCCCTCCCACACCCTCTCTTCCCCCTTCACAACCCCTCTTCACCCCCATCTCCTCCCCACCCTCTTCCCCTCTCTCTTGCACCACTCCCCGCTACCCCTCTGCCCCTCACTCACCACTCTTCCCCTCTCCCTCCCCCCTCCCTCTCTTCCCCCTACTCCTCTCCCCTTCCCCTCATCCCCTCTCTCCACCTCTAACATCCCCTCGCCCCCTCTCCCCCCTTCCTGCCCTCCCCGCTCTCCTCCCACTCCCTCTCCCCCACCCTGCTCTCTTCTCCCTCACCAATCTCTCCCTTCCTCCCCCCCCCTCTCCTCTTCTCTCCCCACCCCGTCTCCCTCTCCCCTCTTCTCCCCCCAACCCGTCTTCCTCTCCCCACCTCCCCCCGCCTGTGTTTGGGGGGTGGTTAGTGTGAGTGTGATGCCGCAGCAACCCCCCCCCCCCCCCCCGCAAACGGGCATTGGGAAAACAGCCCGCAAACAGTCTCTCTGTCTTTAAGACGGAACTGCAGATGCTGGAAAATCAAAGGTACACAAAAAAAACCTGTTAAACCTCAGCGGGTGCAGGAGCATCTTTCGGGACAAAACCCGTCTGAGGAAGGGTTTCAGCAAAAAAAATTGAATATTTCCTTCGCTCAATAGATGCTGCTGCACCCGCTGTGTTTCTCCAGCTTTTTTTTGTGTACTAGTCTCACTGTCTCTCACCTCTATCTCTCTCTCTTTCTCTCTCCCTCTCTGCCCTTCTCTCTTCATAGCCCGCGGATCAACTCGACTCATGCACGCCCGCTCCAAACCCCCCTTCACCTCTCTCCCCATCCTCTCCTTCCTCTCTCCACCCCTCTCCTCTCTCCCCCTCCTCTCCCCTCTTCCTCCCCCTGATCACAATTTTTTTTTAAATAACATTAAATTTTCTCTCTCTGCCCCCCCCCCCCCTCGAGACGCACCTGAGAGGCGAGGGCTATTCGTCAGTGGATAGGGTGAAGATGGGATAAAAGAAAAAAAGAAAACAATTAAGATAATATCAAGGGGTGTGATGAGTGTGTGTGTTTGTGGGTGCCAGATTCCGTGCTTTGGAGGAAAGGGGGTGGTTAGTGTGACGCCACAGCCCCCCCCTCAAATGCACGTTCGGTGTCCAGACCCAACGTGTCTGCACTTGGCTTGTTATTAAATTAAAAATAAGAAGTTGTATATGAAATGTAATATGTCAACAAGTATTAGGTACTGTGGTACCACATTATTGTACTTACTTCTAACAAAAATAAATAAAAAAATAAAAAAGATATATATATTTTTAAAACTTAAAAAAAGATCTAAAAGAAACAAGGGTACTCTTGAAACTACTAAGTACATGAACTTCAACATGTGCTGCTTGACCAAATTGGATGTTACATAGAAGTCGACAATTATTCTTTGTTGAGTTGAATGAAAACTACTCACTCTCATACCAGGATTCAGTTCTCTTGTGGTGCCACCTGGTGGTCAGACCACTTACTGTTGAACCCTCATCAGCTGAATGGGTACTGTCACGTGACAGGCTTTGAGAGGCACGTGACGTCATGAGTTAAGGGAAGTGTCCTGCTATATCAGCAGAATCTTACGTCAAGATCATCAGTGGTCAGGTAGCAGACCTCGAGTGAGGAACTTCGCTCTACAGCAGCAACAACGTCTTTTATGTTAGAGAACCAAACTTGCATGTATACCAACCATGTGAAGCAACTGTTTATTCACAACGTTTGGTACCTCCACACTCTATTTATTTAATGGAGATACAGATTATTTATTTGCATTAATGTTTTATTTAATATTGCAACCTGAACTGAAGACAATGCAACTTGATGGCATTGAGGAGGAAATAATATCATCCAAGTCAATCTATTAATGCTCCCAGAGCTGTTTTGTCAAGATATCAGAAGGAGAGCGAATCTTAATACAGAAAAAGCTGGAAAAGCTGAACAGGCCAGGTAACATCTGCAGAAAGAGAAGAGGTGAATATTTCATGTCTAGTGGTAGGGTAGGGTAGTTCATCAGAATGGAGAAAAGGTCCCAGATCTAAAATGTTAACTATTTCTCTCCCAACAGATACTGTATGATTTGCTGAGTTTTTTCCAGCAGTTTGTTTCGATTTCAGATTTCCAGCCTCTGTATTTTGCTTAATTTTCAAACAATAACAAAATGTTAATCAAAATATGATTTGTATTTGCTTGTGTTAGATACATGTAACATCCAAAGAAATAATATTCATACCTGTCCAAGGATTTCAATGCATGATGTAAAGAACTGTCTTGTTGGTGGATGTCGCTGTGTTTCATCACACACAAAGGAGACAATCTCATAGAACAAGGCAATGCCAACTTTCTGATAACTTTCTGTATGATGGAGTTTGAAGGCATTCACTAAGGCCCTGGAAACAATGATATGTGGCATTTGAAAATCGCTAAGAAAATGACTGGAAATAAAAACTTTTAAATGTCAAACGTTGTTTTTTATGATTGGCCGATTGTTAATGTACATTTGTATAAACATAATTCGAAAAAGCACACATTTTATCTACCCATTGAAAACCTGAGAGTTAATTAGAATGAGTTTTTGCAAATTTAAGTTATCTCTACAATGGGAAAATTGCTTGTCCTGTTGTAAATCTTGATGTCCTTCCTCATCATTCACTACCACCAATTTTGGTGTCATCTATAAACTTACTAACAATGTAAGCTGCATTTTCATTGGAATCGTTAATAGTTTACTCTGCTCCTACTTTGTAATATCCTAATGTTAAGACATTCAAAAATGGTTGAATTAAAGTAAATTTAACATTCTTGCAAATATACAAAACACACTTCTGACAAGAAAGAATATCAGTATACACTTACGTTATTAAGTTCTCCACATATACAGCAGCTTCAGCAATATTTTGAGGAGGAGGGTGGGCAACATTGGTTTGCAATTGGCTAGTATCTTTGACTAAAGCACCAAGCTGTTGTTTTACAGCATTATCCTCATACAATTGTTTGCACTAAAATTTGAACAGAAATTAATTGGTCATTTTCATTCTTTTTTCAAGATGACTTACATAAACCTTTCATTATCTAACTTGTATACATTAGTATACTTCAGTACTTCAGTGTAACTATTGCCATTAATATGCCACAGTTACAAATTACACATAATTTATAGAACTGAATTAGTCCAGCTAGCTCTTCGTGCTCATGCTCAATATGAGACACCATGAACACAGCTCATGCAGTTTGGTCATTTTATCTTTCCATTCCTTTCTCCCTAATTTTTGATTGCCCCATCAACTATGAAATTAATCGCTTGAAAATGACTATAGAGGGCAAGTGTTCGCTCATGAATTATTATAGGATAAATACACAAAATAAATGATTTCTTCTCTTTCTACTCATTTACTGTGTTCACCATAAAATCATGGCACTCTTTATATTGTATTATCCACAAGTTAATTTGAAATTAATCTGACAAGGTATTTAATTTCTGGCTGAGATAATTGATGGCATACCCAAGATAGTCATCCTTCCCTCCCTAAAATCTTTACATTTTCATTGTTTAAACTATACACAGCAGGCAGATGGGTAAACAATTGCCGACCTTCACATGGACATTTGTTGCTCCTTGGCAAGTACGATTTGAAGAACTACCTCGGCACTCCAATTTCATTGTGATCTGTTCCTCTCGATTGCTATATAATTTAGGTACTGTTTCCAAAACCTCACTGTCAAGAGCTACTTGCTGGGATTCCCATTGGGCAGCAATTCTGAAAAATACAATGATTCCACTTTTCTCCACAATTCACAATAAGGATGAAACTTTGTGCCAATATTAGCAACATGTTGAGTTGCATTAGAGAAGTGATACTTACTTTATGTACAGAAATGTTACCTTTAAAAATGTGTGCTTGAATAAGAAAAAAAATGCCTCTGCTGTTGGAAAGTATGGTATTCAGTTGGAAGAGATGGTATTTAGCTTTATAATATATAGGAAATAATAATAAGTTTCAGAAATAGATACATACCTAGAACAAAATGGTCGGTTGAAAATAGGGCAAGGGCTGGTTTCATGAAAAAGGGCTGATGAAATCAAAATTAGGAGATGGTACTTGAGAAATATTAACAAGGGCGCTCACACGGAACCAGGAAAATTCTCAACAGTTTATTGAGAATAAAGATAAATCTCTCGGACAAAATGGCTCAGAGAGTCCATAAAAAACATCTGATTTATCAAGCAAGGAATAGCTTACTGCTGGCAACTTACTTTGCTTGTTGTTGCAAGATGTTTAGATATTGCCAAACAAGCTCAATTGCTGCTCTTTTGTCTGTTAGACTACTGCAGACAATATCTGGAACAGGGGCTTTCACACGCTGCAGTGTCACAGCAGGTACAGGGACATTGCGGGTTTTCAGATCATTATAGATTTGGTCTTTAGCTAAAATTGAAAGAAAAAACATAATTGTCATTGGTTTTGAGCATAAAATCTAAAATTATCAATTATAATAACTGCATGAACATCTAGGCAACTGGTGTTTACATTTTCCAGCATTTTATGCATTCTGGCACTGTCTCATAAATATAGGTCCTAGTAATAGTTTCCCCAAATCTATTTGGAGACATTTAATTCCTTTAATCAAGCTAATTTTTGAATTATATAATCCTACTGACTGTTAAACCGACTTCCGGTCTTCAACAATAAAGATGATTTGCTTTCAGGAAGAGCAATACAGAAATGCAACATTATCATTTTTGGCAAATATTGTTAACTTTATTTAAGTTTAGTTTTTTGAGAAGAATAAAGAAATGGGGGGGGGGGGGGCGGGGGTAGACATAGTCTATATGGATTTTGGTAAGCTATTTAAAAGGTTCAGCTTCATAGGTTGCTTCAGAAGGTTAAGGTACACGAGATCCAAGGCAAGCTGGCTAAATGGATCCAAAATTGTCTTGACAGGAGGCACAGGATGGTTGGTGGTGGAAGGATGCTTTTCTGATTGGAAGTCTGATTGGAAGATTGGATGAGTGGTGTCCATAAGTCCTTGGTGCAAGGACCTTTGTTACTTGTGATAGACATATCAATGACAAGTTTGTGAATGACATAAACATTGGTGGTTTTGTGGATAGCCGGGAATTTTGACGAAGGCTACAAAGGATATAGATTAGATTGAAAGTTGGGCAGAGGATTGTCAGCTAGAATTTATCCTGATAAGTACGATCCTGATAATCCTGATGAGCATTTTGTTAAATTAAACAAGGACAAGACACATGAAGTAAGTGGGCCTCTCCTCTGCCTCCAACACCCCAGAGAAAACAAACCAAGATGGTTTAACCTCTTCTTATAGCTAACACCTTTAAATCCAGGCTGTATTCTGGTAAACCTTTTTCTGCACCATCTCCAAAGCCACCATATCCTTCCTATAATGGAGCAACCAAACTGTACGCAATACTACAAATGTTGCCTAACCTAAGTCCTGCATCGTGACATCCTGACTCTTATACTTAATGCCTCGACCAATGAAAGCAAGCATGCCATAAATCTATCCACAGGGAGCTAAGAACTTGGACCCCAAGATCCCTCTATACATAATGCTGTTAAGGGTCTTGCAAGTAACTGTATATTTTCCCCTTACTAGGCAAGGAATTTAAAATTGCCATCACCATCTCAATATAAAGTGTTAGAAAACACATGCCTGAAAGTGGATTAGAGTTATTAAAACTGGATGTTCTATAAGTTACAGATAATGCAGAGTGGAGCTGAATCCAAAGATTCATTGTTTCGTGGAGCTCATGCTTTATACGCTCACTGTCAACATATTCGGTCCAAAGATCCTAGATTAAACAGAAGACAACATCAGGCTAAAATAAAACTGTGGTTGCGTACAATAAAGTAATTATGCATTAATTCCGTATTTTTCTTTCATAATTCCAACAAATTTAAATCTGGTAATAGGGACTATTTTACCTGTTGGTTTTGCATGACTTTTGCCAATCTGTGTGCATCATATTGTACAGGTAGAGAGGGTAGGTAAAGATCATTTTTTTGTAGATTGATATCCTCCAGCCAAAATGTAAACACGTGGAAAAGCCTTTAAAATGAAGACACATGCAGATATGAAGCATCTAATGTCTCATAACAAAGTACAAATAATTTATTGTTAACTGCAATAGATGTTAATGAATAAGTAAACAGGATGTATCTTTGCATTTGCATCATCCCATACACACCAGAGAGATAAATCTCCTGGTGTTTTCATTGGCTTGAAATCAACATTTAAAAATATATAATAGGAGAAAAAGCAGGCCAAGCAGTCCTTCAAGTCTTGCATACCATTCAATAATGAACATGGCTAATTGCCCCTGACCTCATCTCCTCCTCTGTGTCATTTCCTCATAGCTTTCAATTATAAATATTTAACCATTTCCCTCTTTAAATATCCCCATTGGTCCATCTTCCATAGCCCATTGGGGACGAGAAATTAAAAGATTCACTATCCACTGTGAGACGTTCCTATTCACCTCAGTTTTAATAAGCACCCCTTGTAACCTCATTTAAGATTATCCCATTTGTGGAAACATCTCAACATCTACACTATTGTCATCCCTAACAATCATTTTTGTTTCAATATTACTCCTTATTCTTCTAAGCACCAAAGAGTAAAAATCTAATTTCATTGGTCATTCAGAATAGGAAAATCATCTCATCCCAGGAAGTAGCTGATTAAACCTCTTTTAGATTGCCTCCAATGCCAGTAGAGCCACTTTTAAAAATAGACCATTGCGCATAGTACCTCGGATGTAGTCTTACTAGTGCCCTGCACAATTGTAACAATACTTCACTACTCTAAACTCCAACCTTCTTGCAATGAAAGACAACACGTCGTTTGCCTTTCTAATCGCTCACTTCATCCGCTTTCTAGCTTCTTGAGATTGGTGTACAAGAACAATAAGGCCTTTATGGAAAGCCTGTCAAAAAAGATTAGAGCCCAAAGTATCCAAGGCATGTTAGTAAATTGGAAAAAGTTAGGTATTACAGTACATATTGGTAATAGGATGCAGAAGGTGACGATCAAAGGTTACTTTGGTGATTGGAAGCAATGTGATGTGATGCACCACTAAGATTAGTGCTAGGATCACTTATGTTTGAATGAATGTCACATGTCGCTAGGGTACTTTTTTTGGAACCCAGTATCTGCAGTTCCTTCTTTCTACATCCCAGTAGCTAATGAATTCAATTACTTAATTACATTTGGAATTAAAAAGCTTATGTCAAACATGCTGACAACACAAATGTAGGACATATTGTTCACTAATGTCCTTTAGACCAGACCTAGCCTGTGTGTGATTCCAAACACACAGCAATATGAATGTATCTTAAGTGGCAGAGCAGATCAAAGGCAATTAGTAAAGCCAACGGGTGCTGGCCTCGCCAGCAGTATCTACTGAGATGAATGAATAATATTTAAAGAATTTTAATAGTAAAATAATGTTATACCTGAGCAATTCCCTGTGCAATTCTGGTGAAGTCATTGATTCTGGACGCTGAATTACAAGATTCTCATCAGGTGATGAAGCATCTTCTGAAGAGTGTCCCTTCTTCCAAATCCTTAAAGCTTTACCAGCTTCATGATGAAAATCTGCTATTTCAACAAGACGCTTTTTCATTTCTTTCAGCAAAGTAGAGTGCGAAGTACTATGGAAATAGCGTTTTCCAATACAGCCACTCACTGGCAAACTAAAAAAACAAATTAAACACGATTTTCTTTTGTACAAAATTCTCTTTCATAATTAATTTTATTTTTATGTGGTAAATATCTCCACTCATGCCATGTCCACCCATGCAATGTCTTTCCTAATTTCCCAGAATGTCTAATGATACATTTAGTCAGGCACTAGGGATTTTTCCACCTTGATATTCTTGAAATTGCTGACATTTCATAATTCGGATATGGTCCAAAACATCACTACTCATCTTCCTCAATTCCTTTGCTTCCATGACCTTCTCCTCAGTAAATAATGATGAAAAATATTAATTTAACACCTGGCCCTTCTCTTTTCGATCAAAACATTGACAACTATGCTGGTCCTTAGCGGGGCCTACTTGCGCCATTGTCATCCTTTTGTTCTTAATGGAAAACTACTTAGGATTTTCCTTTATATTGTCTGCCAGAGCTAATCATGTCCTCCTTTTGCCCTCCTGACCATGGTCATAGTCTCTTAACCATAGTCTTACAGTCCACAAGGGATGTGCTTGATCCCAGCTGCCTATATCAAACATATGCCTCTTTTTGCCAGACTAGGGGACTTAATGTCCCTTGTCAACTAGGATTCTATAATCGTCCCAGCCTTTCCATTCACACTAACAGGAACATGCTGCCCCTGAACTTTCCCAATCTTATCTCTAAAAGCCTCCCACTTTGAAGGTGGCACAAATAAAAGGGAAGATAATAATGGAGTCAAAAACAGAATTACCCGAGTATGGACACGGTGGGTTCTAAAACGGAAAAAAAAGCAATTAAAGTCAGGATCAGAAGCCGTTAGGGAGGGGTGGGTGGGGTAGTGAGGAGTGGACATCTTTTTAAAGCCAGGACACAACCGCAGAATTTATTTTCAAAGAGAGTGCGAATAAAGAGTACAATACTAAAATAGGAAAAAGTTATGGAAGGCAACATATACATGATAAACATATTTGTACCTGGATTTTAAAAGTTAAAAAATATTCAAAATTTCTAAATAATATTAAAATGTTAAATAGTAAAATGAAAAATGTAAGAAATAAAGCAAATCAAGTTTGGATAGCTTCTTTGGAGCCATTAAATTTGAAATATCAGTATTTAAAATGCAAAAGGAAATGCTGACAAAATATAAAAAATGCTGACAGCAGGAAAATGAAACACAAATAAAAACGCAAGCTATATGCAAACTTTACATTTGTTATTTAATTTGATATTTAATATTCCATGATAAATAATAAAAATCTCAAAATCAATAGAATCTAAGAAAAATAATATAAAAAATGTTGAGAGTTACCCAAACTCTGGTCCAGGTCGGCGAAGGTACAGGACAAAGAATTTCTGCCAGATTAGTGGCAGAAGCGGATGATCTGAAGGAGTAACTAAAGCTTGATGAGCCCAGCGATAGATCATTAATCTCTGGATGGAAGGCACCACAGGAAGTTTTAAATGGCTTTGGGCTTTCTGCAAATAAAAAAAACAAGAAGCCATACCTCAATCCTTCACTTAGTTCTAAGATTTAAAAAATAAATATTTTCCTTCCGTGCAAAATAAATGAAAATCTGTCAAACACAGAGTAAAATAAAATGTTACATTTGTGGAAAACTTTGGGATAGTAAACCATTTCAAGCTGCTTCACAATCCTTAGAAGCATTAAAAAAAAAATCACTCCAAGTCACATAGGCAAAAGAGGGCAGATGACCAAAGTACTATTTAAGGAGTATTGTAAAGGACGGAAGACAGATGGAGAGGCAGTGGGGTTTTAGTGGGGAAACACGAAACGTGAAGATGCCACATCTTTCAGTAAGTGATTAAAATATATGTAAAATCCCAACATGAAGCCAATATTAGAGGGACAGTTATGAAGGAGATTACATTGGGAGGGAAGGCCAACACTAGTGACGAATGTGAAATGAAGATGAGTTATTAGGGAATGGGCGTGATCTAGGATAGGAACAGCAGAACTTTGTTATACAGATAATAGAATAATATCGGGAAGTAGATTATTAAATTAAGTAGTAAAAAACAAAAGAGAATAAAATATACCACTAATGGGTAAATGTTATATTATAAATATATGCTACATTTTTCCAAAGCATTCTCCGCAGACTTTTGAAACAAGACAAGATCTTGTGTTTTTGATGGGCGTGAATTCATAAAGAACGGTTATATTGGTTTTGCACTACTTTCAGTTTTCTAAATTGTCACCATATAAAACCTTTAAAACCTATAAAAATATATATTTTTAAACCTATAAAATAACTATGTTAACAGTTTGTTTGCAAATCAGTTTCCAAATGTTAATATCTGTCATGCATTTTCATAAAGTTCTTACTTTGCCCTTTCAAATAAATGGAAGGAAGATAGCTAGTTAACAAGTACATGGCTTTTTACACTTCCTCTGATAACACAGGAGCTTCTTAACAAAATATACAATGTAATTCACCTGGCATACTAAGGGAAGAAAATATCTCTGTCAAAAGGGAAGCCTTTTAAAAAGAATATTTGTCGATAGAAATGGAAAGCTATCAAGTCTGACTGGTAAAAAACTAAGTGCTGGAGTAACTCAGTGACTCGGGCAGCATCAGTGGAGGGAATGGATAGGTGATGTTTTTCGTCAGGACCCTTCTTAAGATCGATTGTAATAGGGGAAGAAAGCTGGGGGAAAAGTTTGTGGTGGGACAAAGCCTGGCAAGTGATATGTGAATACAGGCGAGGGGTGTTGATTGGCAGATGGGTAAAGTAAGTGATAAAGGCTAGAGATAAAGGAGAGAAAAGGGGTCATAACATTAAAAAACAGAAAAAAACATATAATGACAATTTCAAAAATAGTATCTATAAGAAAACACAATTTACAGGTTTCACTACATTTATCACCTAATACAGATAGGAATATCCTAATAAAGTTAAGTAACAAATTACTTTATAGCTAACAAACAAAACTATAATACTCTACAAGCAATTATATAAATTATATTTTATGATCACCTCGAGTGTGGAAGATGTTAGTTAAACTATGTATAAGTAGCTAACATTGCAATGTCATATATACCTTTAAGGCTTGATCTGGAGTAACTGAAGAATTGCTTATTAATTCAAGTTCCATATACCGACGAAGTTGAGAATCCTCTTCAAAAATTGCCTCCATATTGAATATGATCCAGGAAAACCAGACCTGTAATATAAATATGTGTAAGAAGGAACTGCAGATGCTGGTTTCAGCCGAAGATAGCACAAAAAGCTGGAGTAACTCAGCGGGACAGGCAGCATCTCTGGAGAGAAGGAATGGGTGATGAAGGGTCTGAAGAAGGGTCTCGACCCGAAATGTCACCCATTCCTTCTATCCAGAGATGCTGCCTCTCCCGCTGTGTTACTCCAAATTTTTGTGTCTGTAACATAAATACTTGCTTAAAGGAAAAAAAATAATCAGACAAACATTGCACCACTAAAGAAATAGTCAGATTGCTTATTGGTTTACAAATGTCCTATCTTTGCAAAAAATTGGCTAAATATATACCTCAGTTGCAGTAGCATTGCCTTCGATGAATGAGGGTGTTATGTTGCCAGCTATCATCCAGCTCATGAATGAAGTCAATAATCCACGATCACTATGGTATCCAAGAGCATTCTAAACATTTGGCAAAAGGAATATCGCTCTTAGGGTGCTTTCAATAAACATTACACTAGAGATTTGGATAACTTGTTTGCAGTCTATCCTCTATCTATCTATACTATTACTAAAACTCTCATCTTGACCACTGCGTTGTAATTAAATTTGCACAAAAACGATCCCACATAGCGCTATGATTTTTCACCACCTTACCCACCATTCTCCTCTGCTGCAAGTCAAATAAGTTTTGTTCCGATCGGTGAAATAGCACAAAATACAATAGTACATGAAGGTTTAAAAATCGTAAAAAACGCCCCTTCTGGAATCCGCTGTCAATAACGTGGCGAGGAGAATAAAAAGTTGAAGGGGCGCAGTGTGTTGAGCAGCTTGCGGGGAGTCAGCGGCTCGCGGGGAGTCAGCAGCTCGCAGGCTGCTTCTGAGGCGACCAGCACGACCAGCTGCTGAGTTGAACCAGAAGCCTCTGAGTGAAGCCGGAGTGGGACCGGGATCTGCTGGGTGAGGCCGAAAGCTGAAGGTGCAGGGTGAGCAGAGTGCGAGCCCCCCCTCCCCACCCCTTTCCCCACACCCCCCTTTCCCCAACCACCCCTCCTCCACCCCCCCATCCCCCACAGCCCCCCTCCCCCACACCCCCTCTCCCCCACTTCCCACATGCCCCCCACCCATCCAGGCCTCCCGTGTGACTGGGACCCTACGGTGCCCACTTAGTCTCGTAGACTACTAAAATGATGCAGTTATAGCGGGGACTCGCAGGAGTCCAGCCAAGAATTAGTCGGAACACAAGGTTGTGTGAATGAAACGTGTTTATTACTATTACAGTGCTGTTCCCTACTCCAAAAACGGGCATCGGTGTTGCCCGACCTTAAATACCCCAAAGGATCAATCCCGTCACCTCCGGTTGCCAAACCGAGACACCTAACTCCTCCCTCCAGAGCTGAGAGTTCGCTTTGCCCATGGCCTACCACCGGGTGCCGCCACAGTACCACCCCCCCCCCCCAGAACCAGAGGCACGAAATGGACGCGACGCTGAACGAGGCGGCCAGATCGCGTAGATACATCCCCATGCGCAGGGGACTTGCCCTGTCTGGACTAATTCCCGGGGACCCAGGACGGCGGGCGCCCGCGACGGGAAAGTTGTGCCACCTGTACTGGCTTGCTAAGGTCCAAATGGGCCGGCTATAAACGAGCCACGGATACAGTTTCTTGCTGGCCCCCTATGTCCAAGATGAACGTTGTGGGTCCGTGCTGCAGCACCTGAAAGGGACCTTCATAAGGACGCTGCAAGAGCAACCTGTAGGCGTCGCGGTGCAGAAAGACGTACGGACAACCCACCAACGGCGGTGGCACATGGGATGGGGCCACCCCATGACAAGATGTCGGGACGGGAGACAGTGCGCCGACCCGCTCCCGCAAGCGCACGAACATCGATGACGGCGGTTCCCTGGACCCATAAGCGGCCGGGACAAACTCCCCGGGGACGGTGAGCAGAGCACCATACACTAATTCCGCCAAGGACGATGACAAATCCTCCTTGGGGGCAGTCCGAATCGCCAACAGGACCCATGGCAACTCGTCCATCCACTCAGGGCCCGCAAGGCGAGTCTTCAAGGCGTCCTTCAGACAGCGGTGGAACCGCTCCACCAAACCAGTCGACTGGGGATGGTACGCTGTCGAAAGGTGGAGCTGCGTCCCCAGCAGGCGGGCCATTGCGGACTACAGTTCAGAAGTGAACTGGGCACCCCGGTCAGATGTGATGTCCATTGGAACCCCAAAGCGGGCAATCCAATTAGCCATGAGGGCACCAGTGCACGACTGGGCGGAAGTGCCCATTAGCGGAATGGCCTCTGGCCACCGCGTAATATGGTCCACCACCGTCAGCAGGTGCAAAACACCCCGCGACGGTGGCAGTGGCCCCATAATGTCCACATACATGTGGTCGAACCTTGAACGGGCGCCCGGATGTGTCGACGTACCTTCGATGTTTGGCGACCGACTTGTTCCCGCAGCCCGTGCAATATAAATCTCGCGGCCACCATGGCAACCATGGCCCGGATAGATGGGTGGGCAGTCCGTGGATTAGATAGAACACGCGACGGCGCCAGGCCACCGGAACAACAGGCTGCGGCTGGCCCGTGGTCACGTTGCACAGGATGGAACCACCCCAGGGGCCCAACGGCACATCCTCCAACACCAAACCCGAGATTGCAGTGCGGCATACCGGCATCTCTTCGTCCGCCAGCTGCGCCGCAGCCAAGGCGGAGTAGTCTATTCCGTCGGCCGAGTTGAAAACGGCTACGATCGCCGGGCGGGACAAGGCATCCGCAACCAGGTTAGATTTACCGGCGATGTGTCGGACGTCGGCATCTCACTCATGAGGGCCGAGGGCTTCCGGTCGCCGAGCCCGCCCATGTTGAGTACCCGCGCCGCTCGCTCCATGCAGCTCGGCCCGAAGATCCGGAGCAGCAGCTCCTTGAGGCCTGCATACTTCCCCACCACTGGCGGATTATCCAGGTAAGGCACGACCCGACCGGCAGTTTCCTGGTCGAGAGCGCTTACCACGTAATGGTAACAGGTCTCATCGACCGTTACACCGCGGATGTGGAACTGCGACTCGGCTTGACGGAACCATACCCCGGCTGCGAGGTCCAAAAGGTAGGCAGTTTCCGGGCGACCACATTGAGTTCGGCCTCGTAGGCGGCAGCGGCGGGTTGAGCAAGGTGCATTTTTTTGGGAAACTTTTCCAGGATTACACTCCTGGTCATTGGGGTCACCAGTATAGCGGGAACTTGCAGGAGTCCAGCCAAGAATTAGTCAGAACACAAAGTTGTGTGAACGAAACGTGTTTATTACTATTACAGTGCTGCTCCCTACTCCAACAACGGGCATGGGCATTGCCCGACCTTAATTACCCCAAAGGATCAACCCCATCACCTCCGGCTCCCACACCGAGACACCTAACTCCTCCCTCCAGAGCCAAGGGTTCGCTCTGCCCGTGGCCTACCACTGGGTGCCGCCACACAGTTTTAAATGGGTGAAACATATTGGAATTTACTAAATTAACATTCCCCAATCAATGATTCACTTTTAACGGACATACTTTTACATTGTAAATACTGACGTTAATATATTTTACATGGAAGCAAATGCAAGTTTCATTTTTGACTCAATTAACTAATTTAGATTCGGTTGTACTTGAAAATTTAATTTCTGAGATACCTTGTGCTGTTGGTAAAGTGACTTTTGTAAACAGTCTTCCTGTTGATACAGAAATGCTGTCTTACAAAGATTATCCATTAGAAACAAAACAGTTTTATCTCTGTGCCACAGGTGCTGATTCGTATAGACTTGAATCCAGAATTCCAAAACATTAGCAATTCCCACTCTGCCAGGTTTATTGCTTTCAACAAGATGAGTCTATAAAGATAAGCATCATTATTTTTCAGAATATAATATCAGTTCAATGACTAATTATGACTAATTGAACGTAGTCAGAGTAAAATAAAGTTTTTTTACATACTAAATACCTTGTGTATTCTTAAAAATACAATCTTAATTCAACCGTACAAAAATATAAAACCAAACATTCATTGGAAATGAGAGCTTAAATACTGTGCTTCAAGCCACCTTGAGGAATTCTTTCTTCCTTAATGTTGAATAGTTCAGAAAGTGGACTAAAAATTCCTTTTTGCAGAACAATAATTTTACTTGCTGCCCGAGAGAAATTTAATGGGGAACCTTTAGAGTCCTTTTGTTGAAGATGGACATATATGGGTATCTAGAGTAATGTCAATTGAAATATAACAATTGTTTGATATCACATGCTTCAAGTTTACCAGAAGCATAGGCCACAGCTGTAGAAACAAGCCTTAACTGTAGCACCAAGGCCAGTTTCTGCATTGAAGGGCCATTTACACTCTGACTCTAAGCAACATTTGCCTACATAACTTTGGAATATTAAGTAGAGGTCAAAATATGGGACACTCAGAGGTAATGAAAGACACCACATAAATGCACCCGTTTCTCTATTGTGTGATTGTTACGTTTCATTTTACCTGGATCATACTGTTTAACAATTTAATGTTTTCACCATAACTGATCCCAATTAAATGCTGTGCTACTCTCTGGGTCATCTGCTGAGTCATCCCCTGAGGTACAACACTGTCAGTCTGAAGAAAAAGCTGCAAAGACGATAAAAACCTGGTGGAGGAAGAAAAAAATTAGTGATGATTCCCATTTGTTTAACACCAAGATACCTACATAATCATGATTGACAACCACACATTTTTACACAAAACATTAATTGCAATACCGTGAAGAGTACTTGTCGCATTTGCTTTGTTACAATTGCTTTGTAACAAGGTGGAGATGGAAGAAGTAGGCTTTTCTGCCTCTGACCTTCAATTGTTCATATGTAACCTAACATGAATGATATGTCCAGCTAGTCCATTAATAATATTATATTATTCCTGATGGAGTCTATGATATGTGCCTTTGTAAATAAATTTATAAAATTATGCTTGTTTTCCATGAGACCAATCATGCTAGTGACTTGATTTATTAGAATAAACAGAATTAAAACAGAAAAAAATAACTAATTTTCATGATAGAATTGTTGTTATTAGTTTGTGTCATTAAGTATTTACTGCGGCATCAACAAATCAAGATTTCAACAAACATTGTAGGAATATTGGTCTACACAATTTGTCATTGCAACAGAATAATTTAAACAAATTTAATTATATCTTTGAAAATTATTAGAATTTCACGTAATTCTGTGATTTTAATGGCTACAAAAAAGAGAAAATAAGATGGCCTAAATGTCTCTGTGACAATCGTATTTTGTAAAAATTATTACGCCCAAGATACATACAATTTCTTCAGCCATTTCCTTTTGAAGTTACCAGTTGACTCTCATGTCCTAACAATGCAAAGAAGGCTTTAAAGCATTCTATAAACTGTAGTGCCAAGGACTATGATCTTGAACAAATATATTAATAAAAATACAACATATTTATTACATGTTTATGTTCAGTGGAATATAAGATAACTTTTACTTAACTGTTCATTTTTCAGAAGATAGTACTGGCACGGGTAGAAGATTGGCAAGATCTCATCTAACACATGGACTACTGCTTTAAGATACTTTGACTGTACAAGTACTTCTAGAAGAGATATGCCTTCAGAGCAAAACTTGTCAACGCTAGAAAAAAAAAAAAAAAATTCAGAAGATTGTAATACTAACTTCACATGTTTAAGTAAAACATGCCAGTATATAAAGCTGTTATGGAAATCTGTTCATACGGTACAGTATGCAATTATGCTCTTAAAGAGTTATTTTAGATTGATGTTTTAATATTGGTCCAGATGCCAAGGACACTGTATAGGTTTGTTATTGGGAAATGTCAGATTAAGAAAGACGAGTTAAATTACTGTTATCATTATGTTAATTAATCACAACAATATATTAATTTCTAACATTTACAATACACCAAAGTGGATCCACTGTAGTCTGCCTGCCGTCACAACAGGTCCATGACAGACGCCATCTCCCTGGCCCAACACACATTGTTGGAAAATCTAGATAACAATGCCACCTATATCAGACTCTAATTTATTAACTATAGTTCCGCCTTCAAAACAATGATCCCAACCAAACTCATCTCCAAAAACCCGGTACCTAGGAGTCAGCACCCCCCCTCACCCCTCACTGGAGTCTTGTCTTTCAGACCCATAGACCATAATCAGTGGGGATAGGCAACAAAACATCCTCCATGATGATTGTGAACACCAGTGCCCCACAAGGATGCATTCCCATCTCCTTACTATACTAACCACATACTAACGAATGTATGGCCAAATTCTGCTCTAATTCCATCTACAAATTTGCTGTGGATGGATCTCGACCAATGGCAAGGCAGAATACAGGAAAGAAATAGAGAGCTCAGTAGCATGGTGCCAAGGCAACAACATATCCCTTAATGTCAGCAAGACAAAGGAGCTAGTTATTGACTTCAGGAACAAGGCCAACCAGCATCAATGGATCATATGCGCCATTGGTATATGACCAATGATCCATTGATGCTGATTGGTATATGCGGCAACCAGCATCAATGGATCAATGGTCAAGACCTTTAAGTTCCGAGGTGTAAATATCAACAACAACGTGTCCTGGACCAACTGCATTGAACCTATGGTCAAGACAGCAAACCAACACCTCTACTCCCTCAGAGGATGACTCTTACCAACTTCTGCAGATACAATGTAGAAAGCAAACTATCAGGATGTATCACAACTTTGTTTGGCAAAAGTTTTGCCCAAGATTGCAAGATATTGCAAGAGAGTTCCCTAATTTGAGGAAGGACATCCTTGTGATTGAGGCAGTGCAGTGTAGGTTCACGAGATTGATCCTTGGGATGGCGGGACTGTCATATGAGGAAAGATTGAAAAGACTAGGCTTGTATTCACTGGAGTTTAGAAGGATGAGGGGGTATCTTATAGAAACATATACAATTATAAAAGGACTGATAGTACTCAGAGGGCGGTGGAGGCCAGTTCTCTGGATACTTTCAAGAGAGAGCTAGATAGGGCTCTTAAAGATAGCGGAGTCAGGGGATATGGGGAGAAGGCAGGAACGGGGAACTGATTGGGGATGATCAGCCATGATCACATTGAATGGCGGTGCTGGCTCGAAGGACCGAATGGCCTACTCCTGCACCTATTGTCTATTGTCTATTGAGTGGACAAGCTAGATGCAGGAAAAAATTTCCCAATTTTGGGCAAGCCCAGAACCAGTGGACAGAGTCTTAGAATAAAGGGGAGGCCATTTAAGACTGAGGTGAGAAAAAACGTTTTCACCCAGAGAGTTGTGAATTTGTGGAAGTCCCTGCCACAGAGGGCAGTGGAGGCCAAATCACTGGATGGATTTAAGAGAGAGTTATATAGAGCTCTAGAGGCTAGTGGAATCAGGGGATATAGGGAGAAGGCAGGCACGGCTTATTGATTTGGGACGACCAACCATGATGAAAATGAATGGCGGTGCTGGCTCGAAGGGCCGAATGGCCTCCTCTGCACCTATTTTCTATGTTATGGATGCAGTCCTGTTCATCACAGAGATCAGCCTCCCTACCGACGACTCAATTTACACTTCATCCTGGCTTGGGAGAGTAGCCAACATAATTAAGGATCTTTATCACCCTAATCATTCAGTCTTGTTCCTCTACTGTTGGGCAGGATGTAAACACTTGAAAGCATGTACTATCGGATTCAGGGTCAGTTTCTATTATCAGTCTACTGAACGGTCCTCCCATAACCTAGGGTGTAGTCCCAATCTATTAATCCATCTCATTGTGGACCTTGGACTTTTTCTCTGTAATTTCAACGCTACAATGCTGTAACATTATATTTTGAAGTTAGGTATTTGTCTCTTTGCACTCCCTATTAGACTTGTGCGTTGCTTGAGTGTACTCATGCATAGTATGAGTTATTTTGACTGGATAGCGCACAAACAAAAGCTTTTCACAGTATTCACTGTATTGCCAAACAAGTGGCAATAATAAACTAATACCAATACCAAACGGGGACATGGCTCCATGAGGACATCCTGGAGTCTGGTGCAAGTGTGATTGGCTTTCTGCCTGTTCGGGCGGACAGGGACTGCAGAGAGAGTGACAGCGGTCGGTACAACTCTGGTCACGTCACGGTGAAGGAGCGTGTGTGTGGCCCCGGACAATGAACTGATGGCTGTGGGTCTCCGCTTATGCTGTGTGCCCTTCGGATTCTCACATGCCATTGTGGTGGCTGTTTAATTCTATGTTTAATTTTTTATGTGGTTATAAATCTTGTTGCTTTTTTGTATGACCGTTGGCAAATCAAATTCCTTGTATGTTTACATACTTGGCTAATAAATTAATTCCAGTACAATACAATAAAAGCTGTGTGGCAGCAGCACTGTCTGCTGCATCACTGTTAATAAAGAATAACAAATCTTTGTCATATTTCTTTTGAATATATAAAGTTTGTAATAGTCTAACATGACTTACCTGTGACCTATTGATGTCATTGAAAGTGCAAGATAACAACCAATGGGAATGCCAGATTTTACAGCTTTAAAAAGAGGATGGAGGGCTGGTGATTCATTCATTTCAGGTGCAGTAAAAGAGTTGTTGCTAGGTGGCCAACCCTGGTCACTGCATGGATGATTACTGCGCAGCTTTAATCTGACAACCAATTCCCATGCCCAGTGATTAAACAAGGCTTCGGGAGTCTGGGTTAGACGGACAACATTAGCTAAATAGGATACCTAAAAAAGTTAAACAAAAAAAGCAAATATAAATAATTATTAGTTTGGAAATTTTGAACGTTTAATAATCACATATCCTTTCACAAAAATATAAATGTAATTTACTACATTAAATTGAAAGAATGCAACATTGCCAAGTTAGATATCATCACATCTCAAGGATGCTTTTTAAATAATCTTTTGGAAGATTGTCCAGAGTGAATGAATACATTATAAATAAGTCTATTTGTACAGTATATTTTTGCTATATTTATTTGGATTTTCATACTGTCTAAGTATCTTGCCAATAAAATAATAACAGGAGAAGAAATTGTACATTTTAGAACATTACCCAACACATAATTTTCCACATTACCTGCTTTAAGCTTTCAGAAATAAATCCACTGTACGGTTTGTCAGTGAGGTATTTCTGATATGCTTCTAGAACCATCAATGCCACTTCTGTGTGAAGGGAAGGATCAAGAGCAAGTTTTGTTTGCTGGAAAATAAATCAAAGTGTTAAGACAGGACACACAATTATATGCATGAACTACTTTGATCTGTCCAGCAGATCTGCGCAATCATTTGATCTTTTATTTGCTATTCTTTAACTCCATTTTGTTTTCTTGGTTAAATTTGAACAATTTTTTATATCTTTTTAATGTATTAAAGGCTATATTTTATAAAGAATGATCCACAATTATTTTTTTATAAATACTTTGCTTAGGTCTCTGTTAATAAGAACAATGATTTTACTTCGGAGTCACGTGAGTGACTACGTGAAGAAGACCCCGTCCAGCCGCACACGCGTCATTATCGATCAGACGCATAGCGTTCATGACCGTGTGTGGAGGAGCAGGAACTCCTCCAGGCGGTGAGTAAAAGCAAATTTAAAGTAAAAATCGGATAAGGTAAGTGGTTTCGTTTTCACTTACAGGGCGCTTTTCTTCCCGCTCAGACGTGTTGGCAGAGTCCACACAACTCAGAATGGAGAAAGGGCGTAGAGGAAGGAGAGGCCAGGGACGCACCGCAGGTAAAACCCCCGATGCTAAGGGTAGCGGGCGTCAGGAAGAGGAGGCAGTGGCATCGAAGCCATCTACTCCCGTTACGGTCGAATGTGCTGTTAAACCGCCGGCGGCGGGGCGCAAGGCAGGACAAAAGTCGGCCCGACCTGTAGACTCGGATGAGTCAGACCCGGAGGTATACCCTCCTGCAGCAGAAAATGTTATGGCTGCAAGGGTCGCCAGTTTAGAGCTCCTGATGGGGAAAATGATTTACAAAGAACCCCACAGGAGGAAGCAGGTCGGTGTTGGCCAATGGAGGATACAGCACAGGGTGTGCCTTGGAGGGTCCTGGTCTGGTAAGGAACACAAATGTTTCACATTCACAAATAGGGGGAAGGTTACGATTCTTCCTAAAAGAATGGCAGTTAATAACAAATGATTCATTTATTCTAAACAGCATTGTAGGATTCAAAATTGAGTTCTATTCATACTTGGATCCTCCAAGGCAGCAAAATTCAAGCTGGTCACGGATTTTCTCAAAAGAAGAGAATACGTTGATCAAAGGAGAATTAGAAACTTTAACCAATAAGGGGGTAATAGAGAAGTCAGTAGAACAACACCATCAATTTGTATCAAATATTTTTCCTAGAACAAAAAAGGATGGTGGATGTAGAATCATTTTGGATCTGACAAATCTTAACCTTTATGTACAATACAAACATTTCAAAATGGAAATATTTACTAATGCCATTCAGCTGATCATTAAAAACTACTACATGGCGAGCATAGATCTGCAAGATGCATATTACTCTGTGGTAATGCATGGTAATGATCAAAGGTATTTGAAATTTAGATGGATGAGTCAGTTGTGGCAATTTAAAGCATTGCCCAATGGCCTGACTTCAGCACCAAGATTATTCACTAAATTACTCAAACCAATTTTAGCTCTTCTAAGAGCTGAGGGCCATGTACTAATGGCTTATTTGGATGATATTTTGATTGTAGGGGACACTTTGGCTGCTGCAAAATTATCAGTATCCAGGGTCAAGTTCATTTTTGAGAAAATGGGTTTCATTATTCACCTACAAAAATCAAAATTGTTACCAAGCAAGAAAATTGATTACCTAGGGTTCACAATCAACTCAGAGCACATGGTAATCACTTTGCCAAAAGAGAAAAGGCTGCAGTTAATTGAAGGTTGCATCAAACTCATAAACGAGGACACACCTTCAATTAGAGAAGTGGCAAGCTTGCTGGGCAAATTAATTGCTGCGTTTCCAGCTGTCACATTTGGACCATTGCATTATCAATGTTTACAGAGGGCTAAGGTACAAGCCTTAAAAATAAATACAGGGCATTTTGACCGGCCCATGAAATTAACTACTGGATCCATTACTGAAATAGAATGGTGGATTAACAAAGTCTCTAATGCTTCAAGAAAGGTTCTGGTAGAAATACCATCCGTCACTCTACAGACTGATGCAAGTGCTCTTGAATGGGGCGCTACTAACATGATTTCCAGCTGTGGAGGTAGGTGGAATGTGAATGAAGTACCTTTGCTGGAAAAACAGGGGATCAATTACCTAGAGCTATTAGGAGCATTTCATGGCCTTAAAGCTTATTGCACTAATATGGGAAGTGTGCATGTTCAGGTACAGGTTGACAATACTACAGCTGTAGCATACATAAATCACATGGGTGGTATCAAATCAGAATCATGTAATAGATTGGCAAATGAAATTTGGACCTGGTGTATTGCCAGAAAAATTTGGCTGTCAGCAATATATTTACCAGGAAAATTTAACACAATTGCAGACAAAAGATCACGTAAATTTAATAATACAGAATGGATGTTAAATCAGGAAATATTTACACAAATTATAACACAATTTGGAATGCCAGAGATTGATTTATTTGCATCAAGACTGAACCACCAATTGCCTAAGTATGTGTCGTGGGAACCTGATCCTGGTGCAGTAGCGGTGGATGCTTTCTCGCTACATTGGGGTGGTATTTTTCTGTATGCTTTTCCACCATTTTGTTTAATCCACAAATGCATACAGAAAATTAAACAAGATTCAGCCTCAGGGATTTTGGTAGTACCAGATTGGCCTACACGGGTATGGTACCCACTGGTGTTAAAAATGATCAAAACAACCCTTATGGTTATTCCAAAGCAGATTAAACTGCTTGTACACCCTGTGACTAATGAATCACATCCTTTACATAATCGTATTGGTTTGTTGATTTGCAGATTCTAAGAAGGCCATATCTTGGAAAAGGATTATCAGACCGTACGGTGGATGTTATGACCGCAGCCGGGAGGAATAGTACCCAGAAGCAGTACATTTCCTATATAAAGAAATGGGAAGTGTTTTGTTCTGGAAAGAATATTGCATATAACACAGCAGAAATTTCAGATGTAATAGAGTTTCTTTCAACTCTACACTATGAATTGAAATTAAGTTATAGTGCAATTAATACTGCACGAAGTGCACTCTCTGCATATTTAAGCAGTGAATCAGAACAAACTCCAATAGGAGCACATCCTTGGGTCTGTAGGTTTATGAAAGGAATTTTCAACTCTAATCCTCCCAGACCCAGGTATACAGAAATTTGGAATGTAAAAGATGTACTGATGTTGTTAAGGAATTGGAATCCAGTTGAAACTCTATCATTATCCAAAATCACCATGAAATTGGTTATGCTCATGGCATTAATTTCAGCGCAGAGAGTTCAAACATTACAGAAACTCAGAATTGATAGAATGAAAGTAGGGCCAAATGCCGTGACATTCTATGTCTATGATTTACTGAAGCAAAGTAGACCTGGGTTCACAGGATGCAGGTTGGAATTTTTAGCATATCCTACAGATCCACGACTGTGTGTAGTAACATATGTGAAATGTTACATAGAAACAACAAAAGTTTTAAGAGGCACCGAATTGGCATTTTTTATTAGTCATAAAAAGCCTCATAAGAAAGTGTCAACACAAACAATTTCACGATGGTTGAAACAGGTGTTGAGATATTCAGGTATTGATACTGATAAATTTAAATCTCATTCCACCAGGGCGGCATCAACATCAGCGGCCAGGGATTCAGATGTGCCAATAGACCTTATTCTCGCGGCCGCAGGATGGGCAAGTGAACAGATGTTTCACAAGTATTACCACAAGGAGATTAAAGATCTCAGAGGGTTTGGTGATGCCGTGCTGGATACAGTATTAAATCCCCCATTATAATAAATGGGCCTAATTTTGTTACTTTTATTAAAATAAATAAAACCATTAACTGATTACATTCAAATGTTGTGGTTATGCATTGTTGATTGTGCTTACTCAAATAGAGTCAATCGATGCAGTGAACACCTGGATTTGAATCCAGTGTGAAATCACAGAGCTTTGAAATCTTCACGTAGTCACTCACGTGACTCCGAAGTAAAATAGTAAGATTAAACGAGAACTTACCAGTTTGAAGTTTGATCTTTATTTTATGAGGAGTAACGTTGAGGGATTACGTGCCCTCCGCTCCCACCCTCATAAAAGGATCAAGCTGGTAGTTCTAAGTCTTTATGCATCTTACTATCATACTTCAGTAATTATCGTCTGTGATTGTCACTCCGCTGCTTTGAAAGATTGACGCGTGTGCGGCTGGGCGGGGTCTTCTTCACGTAATCCCTCAACGTTACTCCTCATAAAATAAAGATCAAACTTCAAACTGGTAAGTTCTCGTTTAATCTTACTATGCTCTCCACAAGTGCCAGTAGTCAGACATGAGACGCTGAAATTGTGTAACCAAATACCAGGGAATGGAGATGGTTCAATAGTGCTTTATTGTCACTTGGAGTGGGTGCTTTATTGGAGCGGCTCCTGATCCAGTTAACCCCAGGCTGCTGCAGGGCCTCCTCCATTGCCCTCGACTGGCTCAGCTTGCGAACCGACGTCCCTCTCCTCACCCAACCGTATTTGTATCCCGGGGCCTGACATTGAAGGCGCTGGAGGCAATACCCCAGTCCCTCTCCTACTGGCCCACTACTTGCGTCCATCATTGCCAGTGGCTCCCTCCTCCTCGAATCCAGTGTTCCAGGCTGAGCTTGGTGGCTTCCGAGATTCCCAACTGCGGCTGTGGCCCACCGGGTATTTCTTCGTCCAGCTCTGCAGCACAACCCGGGAGCCTTTGCCGCCATGTGGCACATCCTGAGTGGCTTAGTACAGAAGGGTACCAACTGGCTGACATGGACGCGTTGGCCCAGTGCCCTGTTTGCATACTGTACTATTCTATGACTCTCAGTATTTAACAACAAAGTTTGCACTACATGAAAAGTTTGATGTATTCGAGGAACTATCTGAAATTATTCTAACATGCTAACATAACATTCTAACATGCGTATCCTAACATGCAAAATTCCCAGTCAGCAAAGGAACTCAATGATTTAAGCCTGCAGTCAGATGTGGCAATTATTTGTTTTGGCTTTGAGGTGTAGATCAGCTTAAACAAAACTCAACCTTTGCACCCTATGCGTGGTATAATACTAGAGTTTTTAAGGAAACGGTGCAATCCTAGTTGATTAAACACTCAGCCCTCAGGAGAATCAATAACAAAGCTTGGTCAAGCCGTTAACAAAACGAGGCTTTTACCTCCCTCGCATACCTGTTCATCAAGACCCCAGTTCAGTCCTTCAAGAATGATGCAAGCCAGTTTGTTCTCTGCAGTAGATAAATTGTGGTTCAGAAGCCAGCCACGGATGACACTAATTTCAGCTGAGGTTATTTTCCACAGGTTCAGCGGAAGTTCTTTAAATAGGTACAAGGAAACCTACAACAATAAAACTCTATTACTTAAAGTCCCTCCCAATATCAGAAAACGACAAATTTAAGAAGTACTCTTTCTACAAAATGTGCTGATATCAACAATCTATATCCCAACTATATCTGAATAAAGTCATAGACAGTGGAAATCATGAAATGTATTTTACACCTCCCCTACCTTCCTTTTAATGATAGTCACAAAATGCTGGAGTAACTCGGCGGGACAGGCAGCATCTCTGGAGAGAAGGAATGGGTGACGTTTCGGGTCGAGACCCTTCTTCAACTAATATTGCAAATTTGCAAGCTATTAAAAGTGAAACTTTATACTGCTCTTTTATATTTTCACTGTTGGATTTTCCATTTATTACTCAAGTGTATAAGTGGCATCAAAAGTAATTCTATAGCAGAAATATTCATAGTTCGACTTGATTGTATTGCAGGGGTTGACCCTGCCTGGCGATTTGTTCCGCAGGCCGGGTCCATAGCGCCGCAGGCCATATCTGTTCCCCGCACTCACTTGACCTCTGTGAGCACACAGCCCATTCACCAGTACGGATCCCGTCCTTCATCCACTGCCATCTTTAAATTTATAAGCATCTATGTTATCCCACTTTCTCACCCACTTCCTACACAGTAGAGGCAACTTTACAGAGGCCAATTAACTTGTAGGCCTGCATGTCTTTGGGATGTGGGAGGAAATAAGAACACTGGTGTAATCAGGTCATTACACCAGAAAGTTTGAAAATAAATAACAATGCTGATTGGTAAGACAACAATGGTTGCAATATCACCTGAAATACATCAATAGCAATGGCATCAATAGCAAGCATCATTTTGTTTCCAGGACCTGCTATTTTGTTTCTGTAAATTATTGAATGTATTCTGGAAATACTTCATGAACATTTTGCAACCGTAATCTGCTGTCCAAATATTCGAATTGGAAGTACAATTTAGAGGCAGAACAAATTACAAAGCGGCAGGACATTCCTTTCTATCTTTACTCATTTAGTTGTAAAGCAAAAGTAATAGAAGTGCATATTTGTGATGGTTTTTTACTTTCAAAAGATGATTAGTGTCATGCATTTTCAGTTCTCTCTTATTGGATTCTTTGTAAACAAAAGGCTTTTTTTTCTCCCCGATATCAAGTCAAATGAGATACAGAATCAAAGCTGTATTAATTTAGGCTCAGTTAAGGGTAATTTATTTTTGCTGTTTTCCTTGACTTCCAAAGTTAGGCTCTTGAAAAATTATGAGATCTCCATCCGTGAACTAGCAATTATGATCAATTCCTCAATCACCTCATGTGGAACATTTACTAGCAGACATTTATCATAATGAACTGCATAACAGTTACCAAGAAAGGTTATAATTATTATGTCACTCATCATCTCTCACTTTTTATATGGAACATTTAAAATATATATTTATATTGAACGTTTAAAATGAAGATCTTTTTCATTCAATATCTACTTGAACCACGTCCAAGGCTTTAATTGACCCAACTCTTGCTGAAACATTTTTCAATCCAACATTACTAGCAAGGTTGGAATGCCTCTGATACAACTTGTTCTCTTGGATCCCTCTGCTCTACAACATTCACCGTAAAGGTTCTGCCAAGGTTCGACGTCCCAAAATACAACACCTCACATTTCTCTGTATTAAATTCCATCAACCATTCCTCAGCCCACCTGGCCAATCGATTAAAATCCTGCTGACATTTTTCACAACCATCTTCACTATCTGCATAGCCACCCACTTTTGTATCATCTGGAAACTTGCTAATTTTGCCATGTATGTTCTCATCCAAATCATTGATATAGATGACAAACATTAACGGGCCCAACACCGAACCTTGAGGCACACCACTAGATACAGGCCTCCAGTGAGAGAAGCAACCTTCCACCATCACCCTCTGCTTCCTTCCTTGAAGCCAATTTTGTATCTAATCAGCTATCTCTCCTTGGATCCCATGCGATCTAACCTTCCATAGCAGCCTACCATGCGGAACCTTGTCGTGCTTGCTTGTACATTCTCATCCAAATTGTTGATATATATAACAGATCACAATGAGCACAGCACCAATCCCCGAGGCACACCACAGTCCTCCAGTCTGAAAAACAAAATGTTCCACCACCACAACTCTCCTCTTTTGTGACTTCTCCAAGTTTTGTTTAACGGCTTAGAATCACAAATTCTACGCACATTTCGAAAGGGAGAACACTAATGTGCCTTCTTGAGCCCCCATAACTTCCTAAGACATGGCAATGTCATTCATAGAAACATAGAAAATAGGTGCAGGAGTAGGCCATTCGGCCCTTCGAGCCTGCACCGCCATTTAATATGATCATGGCTGATCATCCAACTCAGTATCCTGTACCTGCCTTCCCTCCATACCCCCTGATCCCTTTAGCCACAAGGGCCACATCTAACTCCCTCTTAAATATAGCCAATGAACTGGCCTCAACTACCTTCTGTGGCAGAGAGTTCCAGAGATTCATGTCAAGGTCGATGTCAGAAGATCCTTTATGTGGGTTAACCCTTGGAAATTGTCTGGCTGATGGTGTGCCAGGTCAGGTTCGTAAAATGATGGTGTACTACCATTGTTGGACCAATAATGGGTCATGATGAGTCAGAGTATACGAGAGAGATTGGTAATCTGATTGAATGGCGCCGGAACAACAACCTCTCAATGTTAGTAAGCCCAAGGAACTGATTGTTGACTTTAGAAGAGGGAAGTTGAGGATCCAGGGTCTTCATCAACAGGTTGGCGTTGGAGTGAATAAACAACATCTAATTTCCAGGGTGTGCATATCTCTGAAGATCTGTCCTGGACATAGCACATTAATGCAATTGTAAAGAAAACCCATCAATGCCTCTACTTCCTTAGAAGATTGAAAAGATTTTGCATGTCGATGAATACTCTCTTGAATTTCTACAGGTGTACAGTAGAGAGCATATTAACTGGCTGCATCGCAGGTTAAATGGCCTCTGTAAAATTGGCCCTAATAAATAGGGAGTGGATGAGAAAGTGGGATAACATAGAACAGTGTGAACTGGTGATTGATGCTCGGCGTGGATTCGGTAGGCTGAACAACCTGTTTCCAAGCTGTATCTGCAAACTGATCTGTAGGACGCGCTGCCTCAAAATGGAAATTAGTATCAAAGACCCACACCACCCACGTAACGTTCTTATTTCAATCCTACCATCGGGAAGGTGGTATAAAAGTCTGAATATCATGACCACCAGGTTCAAGAGTAGCTTCTTTCCAACAACCATCAGGCTCTTGAACATGACAAAACAGTAACTAAACTATGAACTGTAGCGGTTGCACTAAGGACTTTGGGCTTTTTTGCACTAATATTAGGAGTATTAAATTATAGATTTTTTTTGTTTATTTTATGTTATCAATGAGCATTGTGTTTACAGGCATGTTATGCGGCTGCAAATAAGAATTTCATTATTCCATTGTTGGTACATATGCAGTTAAACACTCTCGACTCTTGGAATAGATTTAGCAGTTTACGTACATTGGCAGATTATTCAACATACCATACCAACTTTATCAATGCTTTCTTGTACACGATCCAGAAGTATAGAAATTACATGAGGATGTGCTGTTGAAATTGTGGCCAGAAGTTCACGGCCAACTTTAGAAAATGATTCTCGAGTGGAAGGACTTACATAAGCTACCTAAATGGGGGGAAAAAATGGAATATTTTACATATACAAGAAATAGCATGACCGTCCTGCAATCTTTCTGTCCATCTTTTAGCTGATGACAGCCACAGTACCCTCCATAATGTTTGGGACAAAGACCCATCATTTATTTATTTGCCTCTGTACTCTACAATTTGAGATTTGTCATAGAAAAAAATCACATGTGTTTAAAGTGCACATTGTCAGATTTTAATAAAGGCCATTTTTATACATTTTGGTTTCACCATGTGGAAATTACAGTAGTGTTTATATATAGTCCCCCCATTTCAGGGTACCATAATGTTTGGGGTACAGCAATGCCATGTAAATGAAAGTAGTCATGTTTAGTATTTTCCGCAGCGACTACCTGGTCACTTTGTCCCTTCCCACCCAAACCACCCCTTCCCCTGGTACTTTCCCTTGCAACCGCAGGAAATGCTACACTTGGCGCTTTACCTGCGACAAGTGTAGCAGAGGTTCACCTGCACCTCCTCCAACCTTATCTATTGCATCCGCTGCTCTAGGTGTCAGCTGCTCTACATCGGTGAGACCAAGCGTAGGCTGGGCGATCGCTTCGCCCAACACCTCCGCTCGGTTGCACTAACCAACCTGATCTCCCGGTGGCCCAGCACTTCAACTCCCCTCCCATTCCGAATCCAACCTTTCTGTCCTGGGTCTCGTCCATGGCCAGAGTGAATCCCACTGCAAATTGGAGGAACAGCACCTCATATTTCGCTTGGGCAGTTTACACCCCAGCGGTATGAACACTGACTTCTCGAAATTCAGGTAGTCCTTGCTTTCTCCCTCCTTCTCCTCCCCTTCCCAGCTCTCCCACAGCCTACTGTCTCCGCCTCTTCCTTTCTTCTTCCCGTCCCCCCCCCCCCCACCTCCACATCAGTCTGAAGAAGGGTCTCGAGCTGAAATTTCACCTATTCTTTCACTCCATAGATGCTGCCTCACCCGCTGAGTTTCTCCAGCATTTTTGTTTACCTTCGATTTTTCCAGCATCTGCAGTTCTTTCTTAAATGTTTCGTATTTTGTTGCATATCCTTTGCATGCAATGACTGCTTAAAGCCTGCGATTGATGGACATCACCAGTTGCTGGGTGTCTTCTCTGGTGATGCTCTGCCAGGCGTGTATTGCAGCCATCTTTAGCTTATGCTTGTTTTGGGGGCTAGTCCCCTTCAGTTTTCTCTTCAGCATATAAAAGGCATGCTCAATTGGGTTCAGATCGGGTGATTGACTTGGCCACTCAAGAATTGATCATTTTTTAGCTTTGGAAAAGTCCTTTGTTGCTTTGGCAGTATGTTTGGGATCATTGTCTTGCTGTAGAATGAACCGCTGACCAATGAGTTTTGAGGCATTTGTTTGAACTTGAGCAGATAGGATGTGTCTATACCGTCTATCCTTGGACACAGAGATTGATAAGAGGATCGGGATGGCAGCTACAACACTCGCTCGCCTCACAACTTTAGTGTGGACCAACCCATAGGTGACAGTGAAGACAAAGATAGCAGTCTACAACGCCTGTGTCAACAGCACGCTGCTATACGGCAGTGAGACATGGGCTACATATGCCAGGCAGGAGAGAAGACTCAACACCTTCCACCTTTGAAGCATCTGCCGTATCCTGGGCATATCATGGCAAGATAGAGTGTCCAACGCCGAGATCCTGTCTCGCGCTGGCCTTCCCAGTATATACACTCTACTCAGGCAGCGCAGACCGCGGTGGCTGGGCCATGTCACCGCATGGAGGATGGCCATATTCCAAAAGACATCCTCTATAGAGAGCTGACATCTGGGAGGAGAATCATCGGCCGCCCCCAGCTACGTTACAACGATGTCTGCAAGAGAGATATGAAGGCGCTCGACATTGATGTGGAGTCGTGGGAGAGCCTTGCAGCTGACCGCACGAGGTGGAGAGGTACCCTGAACCAACATCTCAAAATGGGGGAAGAGAAACTGATGAACGCAGCGGCAGACAAGCGGGCATGCAGAAAGGAGCGCAGCAACTTCAACAAACCAGAGACCAACAAATGTGACCTTTGCCACAGAGACTGTCACATTAACACCCCCATCCACATTAACGGGAGGGAGGTGGAACGTGTTTCCAGCTTCAGGTTCCTGGGGGTCAACATCTCCGATGACCTCTCTTGGACCAACAATACCTTAACTCTGGTCAAGAAGGCTCACCAGCGTCTCTTCTTCCTGAGGAGACTAAAGAAGGTCCATCTGTCTCCTCGGATTCTGGTGAACTTCTACCGCTGCACCATCGAGAGCATCCTTACCAACTGCATCACAGTATGGTATGGCAACTGCTCTGTCTCCGACCGGAAAGCACTGCAGAGGGTGGTGAAAATTGCCCAACGCATCACCGGTTCCTCACTCCCCACCATTGAGTCTGTCCAAAGCAAGCGTTGTCTGCGAAGGGCGCTCAGCATCGCCAAGGACTGCTCTCACCCCAACCACAGACTGTTTACCCTCCTACCATCCGGGAGGCGCTACAGGTCTCTCCATTGCCGGACCAGCAGGTCCAGGAACAGCTTCTTCCCTGCGGCGGTTACACTACTCAACACTGTACCTCGGTGACTGCCAATCACACCCCCCCCCCCCCCCCGGACACTCCTCCCACCAGGATTTATTAGATTTATTTATTTACTGCTCATATTTATGTCGCTCTTCTAGGAAGATGCTAACTGCATTTCGTTGTCTCTGTACTGTACACTGCACAATGACAATAAAGTTGAATCTGAATCTGAATCTGAATCTGAATCCTGCATTGGTCTCTTCAGCCACAAGCGATGCTGCTCTAGCCGAGGTTTGGAGCAAGCAGCCAACAACTAGGATGCTTCACCCATGGTCAGTCATGACCGAGGGGGGCCTACTACTATACACTTCAGAATTCATTATGCTACTACCATCAGCAGTTGTATCATTAATGAAGATAAGTGAACCAGTACCTTCAGCAGCCGTACATGCCCAGGCTATAACACCCCCACCACCATGTTTCACAGATGAGGTGGTATGCTTTGGATCTTGGGCAGTTCCTTCTCTCCTCCATACTATGCTCTTGCCATCTCTGATATAAGTTAATCTTCATCTCATCTGTCCACAAGACCGTTTTCCAGAACTGTAGTTGCTCTTTCAAGTACTTCTTGGCAAACTGTAACCTGGCCATCCTATTTTTGCGGCTAACCAGTGGTTTGCATCTTGCAGTGTGTGGTGAGGCAAATGAAACTCGTAATTTACAACTTTATTTAAGGGCCTGTCCCACTTGCATGCGATTGCATGCGTTTGGCGCGACCAAACGGAAGCGGAGTTCACGCTAAGTTCGCGCTAAGTTTGCGCGTGACGTCATTTGCGTCATGCTTACCAATCAGCTGGGCAGGAGGCGGGCCGACTGAATTTGGACGTCGCACGGCGTCGGGCGGTGACGTCATCGTGCAACGCCACGCGCTAGGCGTACGCCGTCAAGGCGCTGATTTGACGGCGTATGCCGTCAAGATGCTGCGTATGCCGTCAAGACGCTGCGTACGACCGCAATGCGCCTGCGTGCCGACAGGCCGTTGGCGTGCGAAGATTTCGGCCACTGTCAGAATTTCGGAGCCCCGCGCGATGTCCGGACCAGCCCCGCACAACTCCGCGCTTCTAAGTGGGACCGGCCCCGCACAGCCATACGGTGCCCGTACGCCCGAAGCGACCACGAGGTCGCGTAATTTGCGAGCCAAGGTCGCGTAAGTGGGATAGGCCCTTTAAGCAACTCATTTCTGTAATACATAACTTCAGAAACGACTGGAAACATGGTTGATTCCGCAGGCCTTTCCCGCCCAAAAAGCCCCGCACATGCACACACTCTGGAAAAGCCCCGCACATGCGCCCACTTCATTCTCCCCTCCTATTTATAAGTTGAGACGGTCAAGAGGTTAAGTACGTCTTGATGACCGTCGCAGCACTGGAGCTTCAGGAGATAATGGTGTTCCCATAGCTGGTGGTACATATATTGCTTGGTCATCAACTTCACTCATATTGTTATTTAGATTTACAATTTTAGAATTTCTTATAGAAGTTTCCATAGGGGATGATTGGAGTGTTGGAGGAAGTTCTCGATTAATGTTATCAAGGACTGCCGGAGAAGACGGACATGGTGCAAGGTCACAAAGTGAGACAGTTGACTGACGTCCATCCTGATACTTGATAGTTGCATGAGAAGAGTTAACTTCAGTCAGTTCAACTTCATCAACAAAAGGCTCATTCTTATTTGATCGGACATACCGACGAAGCAACACAGGCCCAGGGCTAGCCAACCATGACGGCAGAGAAGTACCACTGGAAGAACGCCGTTTCAAGTTAAAGAACCGCTCGTGTGGAGTAGTCAAGTCAAGTCAGTTTTATTCGTCACGTGCACATAAAGTGCAGTGAAATGAATTTGCCAGCAGCGGTACAATAAAAAAAGAACACAATACACAATAAAAATTTAACACAAACATCCACCACAGCATTCATCACTGTGGTGGAAGGCACAAAATCTGGTCAGTCCTCCTCCATTTTCCCCCGTGGTCGGGAGCACAACCCTCCGCAGTCGCCGTTGCGGGTGTCCAGATGTGCAGACAAGGTAAGTCCTGAATCGATGCCTCCCCACCGGAGACCCCGGCTTCAAGATGGTGTAGGCCGCAGATCTAAAGTCCCCGCCGCGCCACAGCCAGAAGCACCGCAGACCGCAGGGCCGGCGGTCGGAGCTCCTCTGAGTAGTATTGGTAGCAGTTGACAGTAGAGATCTGATGGAGTGTAATGCATCTGGTAGAACACACTTCCACTGCTGATCTGGTATGTCATTTGACTTTAAAGCCAGTTTCACTGCTTTCCAAATGATTCCGTTATACCTCTCAACCTGACCATTTCCAATAGGGTGATATGGTGTTGTTTTACTTGTTTCAATTCCTCTATTAGAAAAGTAGTCTTTTAAATCTCTTGACATGAATGAGGTGCTTCTATCAGAATGTATGTAACTTGGAAATCCACAGAATGAAAACAGTTGATCTAAACATTTGATAACCGTAGCAGCTGACATATTTGGACAAGGAAAAGCAAATGGAAACCTCGAATATTCATCAACTATGGTAAGTATATAAACATTTTGAGAGGAAGATGGTAAAGGCCCTTTGAAGTCAATACTCAAACGTTCCATAGGTTGAGTAGCTTTGATCAATGTTCCTTCTTCAGGACGGAAGAACCTTGGTTTTAACTCAGCACAGATTCTACATGAAGCACACGTCATCTTCACATCTTCTGTCGAGAAAGGTACGTTTTTGGAACGAACATAGTGTAACAAACGAGTGACTGCAGGATGACACAGCCCATTGTGAAGATCAGTGAGTGCAGAAGAACGAACAGAGGCACAAAATGCTCGAGTTAATGTATCCGGAGCAACATTATCCTTACCAGGGCGGTACTCAATTGAATAACTTTATGCAGATAATTCAATCCTCCATTCATGAATTTTACTGCTTTTAATCCGAATGTTTCCGATTATCCAGCATAAAAGCTACTGAACGCTGATCTGTTATAAAAGTGAAGTGCTGGCGAGCAAGGAAATGACTCCATTTTCTCACTGCCCCAATAATTTATGTAGCTTCCTTTTCGATGGGTGGGTAGTGCAATTCACTACCTTGGAGAGTACGAGACATGAAAACCACTGGTCGTCCTCCTTGATTTAATGTTGCTGATACTGCTAAATCAGAAGCATCACATTCAACAACAAAGGAGAGATCCTCATCGATGGCGTCTAATGTCGCAGATTCTAATTGTTTCTTTAAAGAAGTAAAGGCGCCAATTGCTGTAGAGTCAAGGGGGAAAGATTTTGCTCTAATCAAAGGTTGAATTTGAGCTCCAGTGCTGCGACAGTCATCAAGACGTACTAAACCTCCTGACCATCTCAACTTATAAATAGGAGGGGAGAATGAAGTGGGTGCATGTGCGGGGCTTTTCCTGCAATAGTTACATTATCAAGATAAGGGAAAGTATCTTTAATGTTTTCCTGTTCAACAAGTTTGTCCATCTCTCTGTGAGATGCCACGCCATTAGTTACACCAAAAGGAACTCTGCAGTAGTGGTATAATTTCCCATTTGCTTCAAACGCAGTGTATTTCTTCTCTGATTCTTTCAAAGGAATTTGTGGTAGTAAGCACTTTTTAGGTCAAAAGTAGAGAATATCTTATACTCAGCTAATGTATTAATAATCTCTTCTATACGAGGTAATGGATATGCATCAAGCTCCGTGAACTGGTTTATAGTTTGGGCGTAATCAATGCAGAGTCTCTTTCTATGTCTAAGAGGTGGTGGGGTTCTTAAATGGGTGAGCAGAGAAACAGAGGGGTGTAAAATGGGGGCGGAAGCAATAGGTAGCAAGGTGAAAAGTAAAAGTGGCAGGCAGACAAATCCAGGGCACAAATCAAAAAGGGCCACTTTTCAACATAATTGTATAAGGGGTAAGAGCGTTGTAAAAACAAGCCTAAAGGCTTTGTGTCTCAATGCAAGGAGCATTCGTAATAAGGTGGATGAGTTGAACGTGCAGATAGCAATTAATGATTATGATATAGTTGGGATCACGGAGACATGGCTCCAGGGTGACCAAGGCTGGGAGCTGAACATCCAGGGATATTCAATATTCAGGAGGGATAGAGAGAAAGGAAAAGGAGGTGGGGTAGCGTTGCTGGTTAGAGAGGAGATTAACGCAGTGGAAAGGAAGGACATTAGCTTGGAGGATGTGGAATCGGTATGGGTAGAGCTGCGAAACACTAAGGGGCAGAAAACGCTGGTGGGTGTTGTGTACAGGCCACCTAGCAGTAGTAGTGAAGTTGGGGATGGCATCAAACAGGAAATTAGAAATGCGTGCAGCAAAGGCAAAACAGTTATAATGGGTGACTTCAATCTACATATAGATTGGGTGAATCAAATTGGCAGGGGTGCTGAGGAAGAGGATTTCTTGGAATGTATGCGGGATAGTTATCTAAACCAACATGTAGAGGAACCAACGAGAGAGCAGGCTATTCTAGACTGGGTATTGAGTAATGAGAAAGGGTTAGTTAGCAGTCTTGTTGTGCGTGCCTCCTTGGGCAAGAGTGACCATAATATGGTTGAGTTCTTCATTAGGATGGAGAGTGACATTGTTAATTCAGAAACAACGGTTCTGAACTTAAAGAAAGGTAACTTTGAGGGTATGAGACGTGAATTGGCCAAGATTGACTGGCAATTAGTTCTAAAAGGGTTGACGGTGGATATGCAATGGAAGGCATTTAAAGACTGCATGGATGAACTACAAAAATTGTTCATCCCAGTTTGGCAAAAGAATAAATCAGGGAAGGTAGTGCATCCGCGGATAACAAGGGAAATCAGGGATAGTATCAAAGCAAAATATGATGCGTACAAATTAGCCAGAAAAAGCAGCATACCAGAGGACTGGGAGGAATTCAGAGACCAGCAGAGGAGGACAAAGGGCTTAATTAGGAAAGGGAAAATAGATTATGAAAGGAAACTGGCAGGGAACATAAAAACTGACTGCAAAAGTTTTTATAGATATGTGAAGAGAAAGAGATTAGTTAAAACAAATGTAGGTCCCTTGCAGTCAGAAACAGGCGAATTGATCATGGGGAACAAGGACATGGCAGACCAATTGAATAACTACTTTGGTTCTGTCTTCACTAAGGAAGACATAAATAATCTGCCGGAAATAGCAGGGGGCCGCGGGTCAAAGGAGATGGAGGAACTGAGTGAAATCCAGGTTAGTCGGGAAGTGGTGTTGGGTAAATTGAATGGATTAAAGGCCGATAAATCACCAGGGCCAGATAGGCTGCATCCCAGAGTACTTAAGGAAGTAGCTCCAGAAATAGTGGATGCATTAGTGATAATTTTTCAAAACTCTTTAGATTCTGGAGTAGTTCCTGAGGATTGGAGGGTAGCAAACGTAACCCCACTTTTTAAGAAGGGGGGGAGAGAGAAAACGGGGAATTACAGACCAGTTAGTCTAACATCGGTAGTGGGGAAACTGCTAGAGTCAGTTATTAAAGATGGGATAGCAGCACATTTGGAAAGTGGTGAAATCATTGGACAAAGTCAGCATGGATTTACGAAAGGTAAATCGCGTCTGACGAATCTTATAGAATTTTTCGAGGATGTAACTTGTAGAGTGGATAGGGGAGAACCAGTGGATGTGTTGTATCTGGACTTTCAGAAGGCTTTCGACAAGGTACCACATAAGAAATTAGGATACAAACTTAAATCACACGGTATTGGGGGTTCAGTATTGATGTGGATAGAGAACTGGCTGGCAAACAGGAAGCAAAGAGTAGGAGTAAACGGGTCCTTTTCACAATGGCAGGCAGTGACTAGTGGGGTACCGCAAGGCTCAGTGCTGGGACCCAACTATTTACAATTTATATTAATGATCTGGACGAGGGAATTGAAAGCAACATCTCCAAGTTTGCGGATGACACTAAGCTGGGGGGCAGTGTTAGCTGTGAGGAGGATGCTAGGAGACTGCAAGGTGACTTGGATAGGCTGGGTGAGTGGGCAAATGTTTGGCAGATGCAGTATAATGTGGATAAATGTGAGGTTATCCACTTTGGTGGCAAAAACGGGAAGGCGGACTATTATCTAAATGGTGGCCGATTAGGAAATGGGGAGATGCAGCAGGACCTGGGTGTCATGGTACACCAGTCATTGAAAGTAGGCATGCAGGTGCAGCAGGCAGTGAAGAAAGCGAATGGTATGTTGGCCTTCATAGCAAGAGGATTTGAGTATAGGAGCAGGGAGGTTCTACTGCAGTTGTACAGGGTCTTGGTGAGACCACACCTGGAGTATTGCATACAGTTTTGGTCTCCAAATCTGAGGAAGGACATTATAGCCATAGAGGGAGTGCAGAGAAGGTTCACCAGACTGATTCCTGGGATGTCAGGACTTTCATATGAAGAAAGACTGGATAGACTTGGCTTATACTCACTAGAATTTAGGAGATTGAGAGGGGATCTTATAGAAACGTACAAAATTCTTATGGGGTTGGACAGGCTAGATGCAGGAAGATTGTTCCCGATGTTGGGGAAGTCCAGGACAAGGGGTCACAGCTTAAGGATAAGGGGGAAATCCTTTAAGACCGAGATGAGGAAAAACTTTTTCACACAGAGAGTGGTGAATCTCTGGAACTCTCTGCCACAGAGGGTAGTTGAGGCCAGTTCATTGGCTATATTTAAGAGGGAGTTAGATGTGGCCCTTGTGGCTAAGGGGATCAGGGGGTATGGAGAGAAGGCAGGTACGGGATACTGAGGGATGATCAGCCATGATCATATTGAATGGCGGTGCAGGCTCGAATGGCCTACTCCTGCACCTATTTTCTATGTATCTATGTATCTATGTCTCTCCAAAGGGTCCTTAACCACGACAACTTGTGCCCTCCAAGGGGAAGAGCTGGGTTCTATGATACCTTCTCGTAAAAGATTAGTTACTTCTGTGTTGATAAAGTTCCTATCATCTTCACTAAAATGTCTTGATTTTGTAGCAATTGGCTTGCACTTAGAGGATAAATTAGTGAATAATGAAGGACATTCAACAGATGCAGCAGAAAAACCACACAATACTGGTGGCTTTGACAATACAAGATCAGACATAGTTCCTTCATACATTATTTGAAGTGATATGTGCAGTTTCTGAAAATCCTGATCTAGAATTATATCGCTACACAAATTTTTCAAAATACCAAGACATACAGATTTATAGCTAGTTTTGTTCAGAATAAAGTCTACAATACAAGATCCAATAAGTTGAGTATTGAGAGTTGTCAGAGCCATCGAGATTTCTCTATTTGAAGGAATTATAGTTAGATTTAGTCGAGACACAACTTGTTCACTTTCTGAACTGCCAGAATCAAATAGTACATTAAGTGTATGGCCATTGATGGATACCGTTGCAGCTGCATGCGACAAGCTCTGAGGAAATGCAGCTGTAATTGCACATAAAGAAGGCATATACATGGCAGCAGTCACACTTTTAGTAGTTGCTTTGGACTTGCATACTCTAGAATAATGTCCCTCCTTGCCACAACTATTACAAGTTGCCTCTCGAGCAGGGCATCTCTCTCTTATGAATATTGCCCCCGCAAAAGTAACACTTCCTTTTTGAATAATTATATGCTGCAGCAAGGGCACATTTATCAGTAGAAATTGTTTCAGCTTGCTCCATATTAGTACTTGGGAGAGATTCTTTTGTAGTAGTTGCAACAGAATACACATTAGATGAGTCATAAGCATCTGAATTTTTTTGAGCCGAGTCTAACAAGTAAGCTTGATTGTAAGCTGACTGTAAATCCAAGGTTTTGTTTTCTAATAGTCTCTGTCGTATTAAAGGCGATGCCAAATCATTGATAAAAGTGTCTCGCATAAGTTCCTGTCGATATTGATCAGCCGTAACTGCTTTGAAGGCACAGTCTTTACTAAGTCTTTGAAGTTCTTGTAAAAATTCATCAAGTGACTCACCAGATTTTTGTTTCCGAGTAGCAAGGAGGTGTCGAGCGAATATCACGTTGGGTGTCTTAACGAAGAGTCTGCTTAGTACATCAATTGCAGAATCATAAGTTGTACATTCCTCTATGTAATCATATACATCATAAGAGACAGAGCTTATTAATGTCCTGAATTTGTCTGGTGCATCATTGCCACACTCATCAAAGACGTTATTTAGTATACGAAGCCAGTGCTTCCATTCCTTTGCAGCAGTAGGTGAGTTGGGATCCAGATCCAAGTGTTGTGGTTTCAATAGTCTCTCCTTGATGTCACACTGTTTAACTTCTGAGATTGAGTTGCTTAAATTGTTGTGAGGCAAATGAAACTTTTACACTACTCGTAATTTACTTAACTTTATTTAAGCTTTAAGCAACTAATTTCTGTAATACATAACTTCAGAAACGACTGGAAAACATGGCTGATTCAGCAGGCCTTTCCCGCCCGAAAAGCCCCGTACATGCGCACACTCAGGAAAAGCTCCGCACATGCATCCACTTCACAGTGTAGCCTCTGTATTTCTGTTCATGAAGTCTTCTGCGGACAGTGGTCATTGACAAATCCACACCTGACTCTTGAAGTGTGTTTCTGATCTGTCAGAGAGGCGTTTGGGGATTTTTCTTTATTATAGAGAGAATTCTTCTGTCATCAGCTGTGGAGGTCTTCCTTGGCCTGCCAGTCCCTTTGCGATTAGTAAGCTCACCAGTGCTCTCTTTCTTCTTAATGATGTTCCAAACATTTGATTTTGGTAAGCCTAAGGTTTGGCTGATGTCTCTAACGGTTTCATTCTTGTTTCTAAGTCTCATAATGGCTTCTTTGACTTTCATTGGCACAACTTTGGTCCTCATGTTGCTAACAGCAATAAATGTTTCCAAAGATGATGGAAAGACTGGAGGAAAGACTAGGTGCTGAGAGCTATCTTATACCTGCACTAAGGAGGCAATTAAACACACCTGAGCAATTACAAACACCTGCGAAGCCATGTGCCCCGAACATTATGTGCCCTGAAATGGGGGGACCATGTACAATTACAGCTGTAATTTCTACATGGTGAAACCAAAATGTATAATAATGGCCTTTAATAAAATCTGACAATGTGCACTTTACATGTGAGCACATGTGATTTGTTTCTATTACAAATCTGAAATTGTGGAGTACAGAGGCTAATAAATAAATGATGGGTCTTTGTCCCAAACATCATGGAGGGCACTGACATCATTCTGTGCCATTACCAGTGGATAATTTTACCTCATGCATTCTCTTACTGACGCCTATTCTCACCATCCCAGACCATTTAGAAATTCTTCCCAATTGGTCTGACAATACGGTGAAGAAGAAACCTCTCCTGAACACTACTCAGAAGTTACAAATGCAACTTGGGGGCTGTTCAAAATAATATTAAACAATCTGACACATTTGTCCAGTATACCATCAGGTGAAGCAAGGCCAATGAATTTACCAAATATTACCTTTGGCATTCATACCTTCCGACACAGACTGTTAATACTTTACTAAGTTAACATTCTTGATCCTTCTCAAAGATAGTATATTAGTTATGGAAAAAATTGGGATTGCAGATATAAACATGAACAATATCATCTTTCTGATTATCCCTCAACTAAACTAACTATAAACATTAAAATGACTCATTAATTATTACATCTTTCTGATTACATATTTTAGTCATAGAGCACTGCTCTTACAAAAGTTAATTATTTTTCCTTAAAATTGTAAAACAAATCTTAATGCTTTTTTAACAGAATCTTCAATTTCTAAACAATGTACATACCTCATATATTTCTAAAGCAACTATCTTCACAAATTCTTGATCCACATTTCCGTTTTTTGAGTGGGTCATGTGTGCAAATGTGGTGAGAAGACATATTCCTTCTGAGCTCGTAATGTTGGACAGGCACTGTTCAAACTTTTCTTTGTGCTCTGGATCTGTGTTAAAATAAAAATATATAATATTATGAGAGGCATCGACAGGGTAGACTGTCAGAACCATTTACCCAGCATGGAAAAATGAAGTACTAGACTGCAGAGCTTTAAGGTGAGAAAAGTTTAAAGGAAATGTTTGCGGCAAGTTTTTTTTATACAGAGGGTGGCGAGTGGCCGGAGCATGCTGCCAGGGATGGTGGAATGGATGGTTATGGGTTATGTGCAGACAGTTATGAGTTTGTCTTGGCATCATGTTCGTCATAGACATGGTGGGCTGAAGGGCATTTTCTTGTGCTATACTGTTCTATATTTTATTTTCTTGAAGCAGGAACACAAAATGTAATTTGCAGAAAGCAGAACTTGGGATATCACAAAATGGGATTAGTAAAATGCCAGTAAAATTAAAGATTAATGGCTCTTCCTAAAATTGTATGTCAAACCTCTTACAAGACATGATGTGTATTTAAACTTCTATTCACTTAAAACTAAATTTCTCAGGAAGGGCTGGACTTGTTTTTTTTCTTAAATGAGTACTCCAGGAAAGCCTAGTGTTAATCAAAGTAATAGTTTTACCTTCTATATAGATTTTATTTATTCTCGGGATGTGGGGACAATGCCGATCCACTTAGGCTAGGGATATGTTTGTTTGGGGTTTCAACCACCTGAAGCCAGAACAAGATGAGGCAAAAAAAAAAAAAAATCATTTTTGTGAGAGACCTTTGTTGATACGAGATGTATGCAAAATAGTTTTGATTTTAATTTATTCTGGTGCTACGTCACAAATGAAGAGATGTATTAAATTTAATTTCACAACGTACGATTTATGCTCAAATGTCTGAACTACTAGTTCAGTAGTAATAATTGAGGCTAGCTCGCCTACAATATTGCACCGATTATTGTCCTATTAATCTGATAGATGAAGGCACTAACATGAACATTTGAATGGAAATTCTGCATGTAAAGATACATACTTGGCTAGACTGTTGCAGATTTTACACCAGTAATACATCATCTTTCTAACCTGCTGTTAAGAGTTATAAAGCAATAGAGCTGTCCAACATGGAAATAGTCTATCCAGCCCACCTTGCCCATGCTGATCAAATTGGCATTCGAGGGTAGTCTCATATGACCACGTTTGCCCATATTCTGCTATAGACTTCCTATTCGTATATCCGTCCAAAAGTCTTTTGAAAGTTGTAATTGTATCTGCTTCTATAACTTCCTCAGGTAGCTCAATCCAGTTACGGACTACCCTCTGAATGAAAAGGTAGGACCTGTGGTCTCATAAATCTCTCCCCTCTCACATTAATTCTGCGTCCTCTGGTTTTAGAATCCTCTACCCTGGGAGAAAGACAGCGAGCGCTCACTTTATTCATGGCCCTCACGATCTTATACACCTCAATAAGGTCACTCCTCAACCTCCTACGATCCAAAGAAAATGTCCCAGTCTCCCCCTATAACTAAGAACACAAGTAAAGTAACATCCTAGTGAATCTTTTCTGCATTCTGGGCAACAGGAACTGCACACAGTATTACAAGTGTGATCTCACAACGTCTTGTACAGCTGCATCATGATGTCTCAACTTTTGTTCCCAATAAAGGCAAATTGCCAGACCCCTTCTTAATCAACCTGTTCACCTGACTCATCACTTTCAATGAACCTTGCACCTGCACTCCTCAATCTCTGTTCCACAACACTCTCCAGAGCTCTACCATTTATTGTACCAAAGTCCAAAACCTCTAACTTATCAGAATTATATTCCATTTGCAATTTTCCTTGGGAAATTTTAAATTTCCTTGGTCCACCTTCCCTAATGACATTGTAAACTTAGATATCCTTTCCTCACTGACCATTATAAAACCCATTTTTGTAGCATCTACAAGTTAACTAAAACAATGAACTACATTGTCATTCAAATTGTTAATGGTGATAACAAACAGTAGTCCCAGCATCAACCCCAGCAGCACTCCACTGGTCAGACTCCAATCAGAAAAAAACAACCCTTTACAACAACATATTAACTATTTTCCATGCCAATTTTAAATCCAATTGCTAGCTCACAGTGGATTCCATGTGATCTAATCTTCCAGCCAAGCCAACCATGTGGGTCCTTGTCAAAGGCCTTGCTAAAGTCCATATAGACAACATCCACTGCCCTTGCTTCATCAATCCAATTAAAAACTATATCTGGTTCGTGAGAAAGAATTTCTCATGTACAAAGCCTTGCTAATCATCCCTAACCAGTCTCCACCTATCCAAATGCTGAAGATTCTGCCCTTAACAATCTCCTCCAACAACTTTTCTACAACTGATGCACAATATTAACCACCCTCAAGATGTCCAGAATTTCACACGTGGATAAAGAAGACGTGAATGTCTCTGCAAGGGTTTCCAGGCAATTTCTCCCCTAGCTTTCTCAGAAGGTCCTCGGATGCACTTGGTTAGGCTGTGGATTTAACCCCCTTAAAGCCGTTATAGACAACAGACAATAGACAATAGGTGCAGGCATAGTCCATTCAGCCCTTCGAGCCAGCACCGCCATTCAATGTGATTATGGCTGATCACCCCCAATCAGTACCCCGTTCCTGCCTTCTCCCCAAATCCCCTGACTCCACTATCTTTAAGAGCCCTATCTAGCTTTCTCAAGATCCAGAGTATCCAGAGAACCGGCCTCCACCGCCCTCTGAGACCGAGGATTCCACAGACTCACAACTCTGTGTGAAAAAGTGTTTCCTCATCTCCGTTCTAAATGGCTTACCGCTTATTCTTAATCTGTGGCCAACGTTCTGAACTCCCCCAACATCGGGAACATGTTTCCTGCCTCTAGCGTGTCCAAACCCTTAATAATCTTATATGTCTAAATAAGATTCCCTCTCATCCTTCTGAATTCCAGAGTATACAAGCCCAGCCGCTCCATTCACTCAGCATAAGATAGTCCCGCCATCCCGGGAATTAACCTTGTGAACCTATGCGGCACTCCTTCAATAGCAAGAATGTCCTTCCTCAAATTTGAAGACCAAAACTGCACACAATACTCCAGGTGTGGTCTCACTAGGGCCCTGTACAACTGCAGAAGGACCTATTTTATCCATTCAGCACATACATTGGTAATGTATTGGTGTTCTTTGGTATACGAGATTTAAAAAACGGATGGAATCATTGATGTTCAACAAATATCTACTTGCTTTGAGAATTTTTGCAATATTATTTGTGACAGTCACAAACTCCTAATTGTTTATCTAAATCACCAAAGTGTGTTTGTAGTGGTAAATATTTACTGTTGCCTCTAAAAGTAATTTTTATGCAAATGGGCATTGATAATTGCAGTAGAAACCATTATATTAGTGGAAAGAAAGCAAATGTAGATAAGCAAACAATAATGACACTGTTCCCCTATCTACTAAACTGCTTTAAATTTAACAACATAGAAATGAAATCAAATTTTCATAAACACTGCTTAGAAAAGGTGTGCTCAAATGCATTAGAGGTGACAATATCTTTGCATTACCTTTAAGCTTGATCTTGCACTCATCAGAATGTAGTTTAGCGCATAATCCCTCGATATTCTCACATTCTACACAATGCAGAATGTAGAAGAGTTTCCATATCATCTGCTTTGATAAGGTTTCAAATGGCATCTCAGACATGAAAAGCCAAATTCCCAACCTGTTACAAAGACATTTTGTGTCTTATATTAAAAGAATTGAAACATGACACCAACAATTCTGATTCTTATTTGGTCAGTTTAACATTTGGCATGCACAGCGATATAATTATATTTAAGATTTTCCAAACAAAGTGCCAAGAAATTCATAAGTAAAAATTTTATTCTCTGACTTTTGGCATCCTAGAGTAATGTAGACCTAATAAATATTGGATTAGAATGTATCCTAGAAGATTAACTTAATTCCCAAACAGTTCTGACAGTATTATGTTCTGCTTCTTGACCAAAGACCAATTGCCAGCCACCAACCCCCAAAGCATCAACTGTCTGTACTCGCTTTTGGGCCCAGTTACTGGCATTCCAACCCTCCAAGCACTAATTAAGCTTGGGGCTGTGCCAATCTTGTACATACGCCCTGGTACATTTTAATAGGTGTACATCGCCTATCCATGTTCTTCAGAGATGCTGCCTGACCAGCTGAGTTACTCCAGCGCTTTGTGTCCTTTTGTGTATTAACCAGCGTCTGCAGTTCTTTATTTCTACACATGGTAGCAAGACCGAGTGAGATCAAGCATAGTAGATACACGTTTATAGGGCAGTCCTTTGGTATAGAATATCATTTGCTTCCATACTGCTTTAAGTAAGTCTGAGGTCATCCTTCTCGGCCCCTCGGACTCAATCAAAATGATAGCAGGCAGCCTTGGAAGCCTTACCCCACTACTCAAACCTCACGTCAAAAACCTTGGCGTGATATTTGACTCAAACAAGTCAATGCCGTGGTAAAAGCTAGCTTCTTTCAGCTTCGGACGATAGCTAAAATAAAACAATTCCTCCAATTTGATGACCTGGAAAAGATCATCCACACATTCATCTCCTCCCGCCTAGATTACTGCAACTCCCTTTACACTGGCATCAGCCAATCTTCCCTGGTCCAAAACGCTGCAGCGAGACTCCTGACGGGCACCCGAAAAAGGGACCACATCACCCCGATCCTGGCCTCTCTCCACTGGCTCCCTGTGCGGTTCCGTATAAACTTCAAGATCCTCCTCCATGTCTCCATTGAGGGCTTGCCCCCACCTACATAAAAAATCTTCTCACCCACCACTCCACCTCCAGGCCCCTCAGATCGGCCGACTTGGGGTTGCTGAATATCCCATGGTCTAGGCATAAGCTCAGGGGCGACCGCCCCCTCCATCGACTCTTTTAAGTCAAGACTAAAGACTTACAGTGGCTTGCAAAAGTATTCATACCCCTTGAACTTTTCCACATTTTGTCACGTTACAACCACAAACGTAAATGTATTTTATTGGGATTTTATGTGATAGACCAACACAAAGTGGTGCATAATTGTGAAGTGGAAGGAAAATGATACATGGTTTTCAATTTTTTTTACAAATAAATAACTGAAAAGTGTCGCGTGCAAAAGTATTCAGCCCCCCTGAGTCAATACTTTGTAGAACCACCTTTCGCCGCAATTACAGCTGCAAGTCTTTTGGGGTATGTCTCTACCAGCTTTGCACATCTAGAGACTGAAATTTTTGCCCATTCTTCTTTGCAAAATAGCTCAAGCTCAGTCAGATTGGATGGAGAGCATCTGTGAACAGTAATTTTCAAGTCGTGCCAGAGATTCTCAATTGGATTTAGGTCTGGACTTTGACTGGGCCATTCTAACACATGAATATGCTTTGATCTAAAGCATTCCATTGTAGCTCTGGCTGTATGTTTAGGGTTGTTGTCCTGCTGGAAGGTGAACCTCCGCCCCAGTCTCAAGTCTTTTGCAGACTCTAACAGGTTTTCTTCCAAGATTGCCCTGTATTTGGCTCCATCCATCTTCCCATCAACTCTGACCAGCTTCCCTGTCCCTGCTGAAGAAAAGCATCCCCACAGCATGATGCTGCCACCACCATGTTTCACAGTGGGGATGGTGTGTTCAGGGTGATGTGCAGTGTTATGTTTCCGCCACACATAGCGTTTTGCATTTAGGCCAACAACTTCAATTTTGGTTTCATCTGACCAGAGCACCTTCCTCCACATGTTTGCTGTGTCCCCCACATGGCTTGTGGCAAACTGCAAACGGGACTTCTTATGGCTTTTTTTCAACAATGGCTTTCTTCTTGCCACTCTTCCATAAAGGCCCGATTTGTGGAGTGCACGACTAATAGTTGTCCTGTGGACAGATTCTCCCACCTGAGCTGTGGATCTCTGCAGCTCCTCCAGAGTTACCATGGGCCTCTTGGCTGCTTCTCTGATCAATGCTCTCCTTGCCCGGTCTGTCAGTTTAGGTGGACGGCCATGTCTTGGTAGGTTTGCAGTTGTGCCATACTCTTTCCATTTTCGGATGATGGATTGAACAGTGCTCCGTGAGATGTTCAAAGCTTGGGATATTTTTTTATAACCTAACCCTGCTTTAAACTTCTCCACAACTTTATCCCTGACCTGTCTGGTGTGTTCCTTGGGCTTCATGATGCTGTTTGTTCACTAATGTTCTCTAACAAACCTCTGAGGCCTTCACAGAACAGCTGTATTTATACTGAGATTAGATTACACACAAGTGGACTCTATTTACTAATTAGGTGACTTCTGAAGGCAATTGGTTGCACTGGATTTTATTTAGGGGTATCAGAGTAAAGGGGGCTGAATACTTTTGCACGCGACACTTTTCAGTTTTTTATTTGTAAAAAAATTTGAAAACCATGTATCATTTTCGTTCCACTTCACAATTATGCGCCACTTTGTGTTGGTGTATCACATAAAATCCCAATAAAATACATTTACGTTTGTGGTTGTAACATGACAAAATGTGGAAAAGTTCAAGGGGTATGAATACTTTTGCAAGCCACTGTATTTATACTCCCAAGCCTTTCCTGACGTCCTCGGAGTGTGGGCTACATGTATATATGTTTGTAGTTTGTTTTGTTGTGCTATTCTTATAAAATGTAAAGCACTTTGGCCAACGAGAGTTGTTTTTTAAATGTGCGATATAAATAAATGTGACTTGACTTGACTTGACTTTAAGAGGCAATGGACTGGTCCGTATTCAAGGAATCTGCAGGCTAACCTAGGTGAATATGCCACTGTTGTCACAGACTTTATCAGCCAGTGTGTAGAGCATTGTGTACCAAATACATTGATACGTGTATTCCTCAAGCGGAAACCATGGATGAACTGCGAGGTCCACTCCCAGGTGAAGTCCAAATCTGCAACATTCAAATCAAACAATCCTGAGCGGTACAATAAATCTATCTACAACTTTTCCAGAGCCAATAAGAATGCCAAGAGGGAATTCCAGACTAAGCTGGTCTCGAGGTAATGGCCTGGATACCTGTAGATTGTGGCAAGGTTTGCACGATATAATAGGCTACAGAGTGAAGGCAGGCAGGGTCGCTAGCAACAATAGGTCCCTCCCAAAGAACTCAATACATTCTATGCCATCTTTGAACAGAAGGTCGGTGGTGGAATGCTACTTGCCCCGCCAGTCCTGTGTGTGACCCCTACCAACAGATAGTGAGGTAGATTTCTTGAGAATCTATGGAGAGCAACTGGTCTGAATGGAGCCCCGACTGCGTCTTCAGGACCTGTGTGGATCAGCTGGCAGAGGTATTCACAGGCATATTTATCCTCTCACTATTCCATTCGGAGGTCCCCAATTGCTTCAAAAAGACCACTGTCATCCCTGTGTTGAAGAAAAGTGGGATAGCGTGCCTTAATGACTATCGTCCAGTGGCTCTGACATCCACCAACATGAAATGCTTCGAGAGACTGGTGATAATGCACATTAACTACAGCTTCCCAGCCAGCCTTGATCCACTGCAGTGTGGTTACTGTTGTAACAAGTCCACAGCAGTCACCATCTCCCTGGCTCATTTCTGAACTCCTAAACTCATTTCTGGAACACCCAGGCAACAAGGACTCCTATGTTAGACTTTCATTTAATTGACGACAGCTCTGCCTTTAATACTATAATCCCATTGCCAAGGAACTTGAAGCTCTCAACCATTTCCACATCTGCACCATTGATGCTAATTAGGCCCTGAACTCCACCATGCTTCCTGAACTCATCTCCTAATTTCGGGACCTAGGAATCAGCTCCCCCCTCTGCCAGTGGATCCTCGACTTTGCTGACCCACAGACCTCAGTGAGGATAGGTGACAACACTTCCTCCACAATAACTCTCAACAGCAGTGCCCTGCATGAATGTCTTTTTCAGCCCTCTATTATACTCCCTTTACACTCCAGAGTGCAAGGCTAAATTTGGCTCTACTTCCATCTACAAGTTTGCAGTGACACCACCGCGGTGAGCTGAATCACGAATAATGACAAGACGAAGGAGACAGATCACAGTAACATGGTATCAGGACAATAATTTCTTCCTCAATTTCAGCAAGTTGAAGGAGCTAGTCTTCCTCTTCAGGAAGCATGAAGGAGCACATGGCCTGTTCAGTATCTATGGTGCAGTTGTGGAAAGGGTTGAGAACGTTAAGTTCCTTGATGTTAATATGATCTGTCGTGGACCAACCACATTGATGCGTCAGCCAAGGAGGCACACTAATGGGGAGAAGGCAGGAGAATGGGGTTAGGAGCAAGATATAGATCAGCCTTGATTGAATGGCAGAGTAGACTTAATGGGTCGAATGGCCTAATTCTTCTCCTATCACTTATGACCTTATGACCTAACGTCTTCACATCCTGAGGAGACTTGGGAATTTCAAAATGTCGCCAGTGCTCTCACAAACCTCTATGGATGCACCATAGAAAGCATTCTGTCAAGTTGCATCACAGCTTTGTCTGGGAACAGCTCTGCCCAAGACTGTAAGAAATGGCATGGAGTTGTAGATGGAGTCACAATGACCAGATGTTCTCCCTGCTCCCGCCTGGCAGAAGGTGCAGAAGCTTGTAAGCACACAAAATCAGACTCAGGAACTGTTTCTTCCCTTCTGCATCAGGCCCTCTACTATACTCCCTTTACACTCCAGAGTGCAAGGCTAAATTGTACTGCTAGAGTGCACTGTCCGATTCACCTCTACTCTACTCTACTCCATTGTGGACATTTGATTTTATCTAAGGAACTGATGTGCAACAATGCTGAGAACTGTGAATAGTAAATAGGTATGTTACAAAACTTACCTTCAGCGGCGCTGCAGTTCTGTGACTTTGGCGCCTTTGAGAGGGGGGCGGGTGAAAATGCGGTATTTCTCCAGCCTATTCAGATCGATTTTGAACAGGCTGTTTAGATGCTGAAGAAAAATCGCTTCGACATCGGTTTTATTAAATTTATTTTAAACTGCACTGGATATTTGAAACTGCACTGGATAATTTAATAGCAGGAGTAAATTAAAAAGCATCTTCTAAAGCCGTCAACACCGACAACGGGGACGGATTTCACGTACGGGACAGGTTAAAAAAAAAGCTGTTTATTTTACATATAAACTTGCTTCTTAGGATGCCTTTAATCAAAATTTTACGTTGCGTAAAGGTGATTATGTAAATATACGAACCAGCAGTATTTTCCCTGCCGATATGGGGTTTAAATCCACCGCAAATGCAACATTCCAAACGATCGCGTTCCACAAAATCCCACTCGCAAGATGATTTAAATGGCCATTAATTTACGGGAATTAAACACTAAATTCCTTCCATTTGGCCTATAAATTCATGACAATGAGATTTAAAAATCATGCTATATTGTGAATTCTTGTGTGAATGTTATTTGGACACTTAGGCTATTTAAAAATGTTCATCTTTTCTTAAGAAATTGATAGATGTTTAGATCTAGTAATTGAATTTTGTAATTAGCTACAATTAGGTAACTAACTAATTATATGCTTTAATTTCAGGTCATCCAAGTAAGATTGTTTCATATTTGTTTCAGAATGCTTCAATCTATAATAACTGAAAATGTCATTCAGTTCTCTTAATTTTTAAGAAAGTTATGGGCTTTTGACTGTCCTCGATCACAGCTTTTGAGTTAAGTCAATGGAAAAGCAATAGGCAACAAGATTCTAATTTCCGAGTATGAAAATGGCCATAACTTTTTTAATACTGAAGATATCAAAGTGAATTAGGTGTCAAATTAAACTTATTTTTATGCTTTATCTGATGGGATAAATTGCAGACTTGATTTTTTAAATCTCAAAATTTTGTAACATTGCTATAGTAAAGAACTGCAGATGCTGGTCAAAATCGAAGATAGACACAAAATGCTGGAGTAACTCAGCAGGACAGGCAGCATCTCTGGAGAAAAGGAATGGGTGACGTTTCAGACTTCTTCAGACTCATGCTGCGAAATATATTTTATACTCCGTATCTTCCCCATTGTTCTATCTATTGTACTTGAGTTTGAACTGATTATATCTCTTTATGGTATATCTGACCTGCTTCAATAGCATGCAAAACAAAACTTTTGTACCTCAGTGCATAGCAATAATAAACATAAACCACTTTATGGTGGGTTCTGTGGTGTCCAATGGCTAATGTGGGAAATGCATCTACAGATGGCATCTACGGCAGGTGTTTGTGGCGTGGTACATTCCTATACCTTTATACACAGGGCCACTGTGTGCTCTCAGTGCAGAGTTTCAAAATGCAAAATTATATCATGAAAATATCTTCTCCACTTTGAGCGGTCATGGAGATAGATTATTAGCCTTTGGCAATGTGACAATTTTCCAAGGAGACCAAGTATGTTCTTGAATATTTTCCATTGTTTGCCTGGTAATTTCTTCCTATGATGGAAAATACAGGAAAATCTCTGCAGATCAGGCAGCATTTGTGGAAAGGGAAACAGTTAACATTTCATTTCTGAGACCCCGGGGCTCAGAGGATGGAGACATGACGTGAAATGGTAACTGCTTTTCTTTCCACAAATGTTATCTGACAAGCTATCCAGCGTTTTCTATTTCTATTCCTTATTTCCAACATCCGCAGTTTAAAACAAAGATTCTTCTCATGACGGAGCTCAGAAGAGAGCGTCTATTTCAAGTGTTTGGTGTTGAGCATGCAAAAGGCATAGCCTGTCCATCACAGCCAACTGATAGTAACTAGGAGTTCAACAACCAGGGACATCTGTTTGAGGGAAGACATTTGCATTGGTTCACTTGTCCTTCCCATTATGAACCACTCCCAGAATCATAATGTGGATACATGCAGGTAGTTCTGTTACAACACATATTTTGATAATGCAAACGTGATGAATTAGGGAACATTTTTTAGTATTACATGGGCCAAATTGGTTATAATGTGATTTCTATCGAAAATTAGTGAACCACTTAAAAGTAACTGTGGAAATTGACAAGCAGAAAAGAAAGCTGCCTTGAAAAGAAAAACACTCCTTCTAAAGCTCTTGACCCTGTGCAATAATCAGCCACTACTGTCTCTTAAGAATCCAGTATGTCAACTACACTGCAGTTGGCTATTGAAATTGAAAAGAATCACTTCTATTGACATTTCAACTTCAAGTTGGTTTGTTGTTATTTGCACGAGTACAGTGAGGTACATTAAAAAATCGTGCTTGGAGCAGCATCACATGCATATAAACATGGAAATTAGGTGCACGAGTAGGCCATTCAGCCCTTCGAGCCAGCACCGCCATTCAATATGATCATGGCTGATCATCTAAAAATCAGTACCCCGTTCCTGCTTTTCCCCCCATATCCCTTGATTCCGTTATCCTTAAGAGCTAAATCTAACTCTCTCGAACACATCCAGTAAATTGGCCTCCATTGCATTCTGTGGCAGAGAATTCCGCAGATTCACAACTCTCTGGGTGAAAGTTTTTCCTCATCTCAGTCCTAAATGGCCAGCCCCTTATTCTTAAACTGTGACCCCTTGTTATGGACTCCCCCAACATCATTGGTCACGTGTACCGAGGTACAGTGAAAAGCTATTGTTGCTCGCTAACCAGTCAGCGGAAAGACTATACATGATTACAATTGAGCCATCCACAGTGTACAGATACAGGATAAAGGGAGTAAAGTTTAGTGCAAGGTAAAGTCCAGTAAAGTCCACAGTTCCTTCGTACACATGATAACGAGTTACACGGAAAGTGAAACTCAGGAAGACGACTAGGGTGGGGGGGGGGGGGATAGAGAGAGAGGGGATGCAAGGGTTACTTGAAGTTAGAGAAATCAATATTTGCATAGGAAGGAACTGCAGATGCTGTTTTACAACGAAGACAAGCACAAAATGCTGGAGTAACTCAGCGGGTCAGGCAGCATCTCTGGAGAACATGGACAGGCAACGCTTCACAGTGTGCTGGAGTAAGTCAGCGAGATAGGCAGCATCTCTGCAAGAAATGGAATGAGTTACATTTCGGGTCGTGACCCATCTTCAGACAGAATCAGGGGAGAGGGAGTCCAGAAATATGGACGGGTAAGGTGTGAAAATGACAGAACAAAGCAGAAAATATAGAATGGTTCATTGTTAGCTGAGGGGAAGGTGACAACGAGGCTTACTATCAGTAAAATTAATCAGGAGAGTGAAACTAGTTGGAGAACTCGGGTGACAACTCCATGACAATTGTTTTATAATGAGTTTTTCCATATCATGAGGTTTCTAAAGAACGCAACGACCATGTTATAGCAGAACTATAACATTAGACCGCATAAGAACATTGAAAAATAGGAAAAATTAAAAATTCTGAAATTAAAATGGATTCTTAGCACATATCTATTTTAACATCCACCTACCTTTTTGCTTTTAATACATGTAGCACTGCCCGAATAAAAAGCTCATCAAATTCCACTTGCAACTTTTCTAGAGAATAAAACTGGTCCATCTCGATTCCATGTTCTTTGTGGAAAGTTGCAAACTGAGCCCAGTGATCACTTACGTAACAAATTGTTCTCCTAGTGATTATGTTGAAAATAAAATAAATACTTTAAATGTGAGAAAATATCTTTAAAAAATGGATAAGAATATATATATATATATATGGACACACACTCCCCTACATTTAAGTCAAGAGAGTTTTATTGTCATGTGTGCCAGATAGGACAATGAAATTCTTGCTTGCTGCAGCATAACAGAATATGTAAACATAAAACAGGAGATTAGTGTGTCTATATACCATTGACCATATATATACACAATAAATAAACAGATAAAGTGCAAAAGTAATAATAGACTGTTATTGTTCAGAGCTTGTTTGATGTTGTGTTTAATAGCCTGATGGCTGTGGGGAAAAAGCTGTTCCTGAACCTGGATGTTCAAGATTTCAAGCTCCTGTATCTTCTTCCCGATTGCAACGGAGAGATGAGTGTGTGGCCAGGATGGTGTGGGTCATTGATGATGTTGGCAGCCTTTTTGAGGCAGCGACTGCGATAGATCCCTTCAATGGTGGGAGGTCAGAGCCGATGATGGACTGGGCAGTGGTCACAACTTTCTGCATTTTTTTCAGCTCCTGGACGTTCAAGTTGCCGAACCAAGCCACGATGTAGCCAGTCAGTATGCTCTGTATTGTGCACCTGTAGAAGTTCGAGAGAGTCCTCCTTGACATACCGGCTCTCCGTAATCTTCTCAGGAAGTAGAGGTGCTGATCAGCCTTCTTTATAATTGCATCAGTGTGCTGGGACCAGGAAAGATCTTCGGAAATATGCACGCCCAGAAATTTGAAGTTTTTAACCCTTTCCACCATCGTCCCGTTGATATAAATGGGATTGTGGGTCCCTATCCTACCCCTTCCAAAGTCCACAGTCAGATTGTGGGTCCCTATCCTATCCCTTCCAAAGTCCACAATTACACATTCTTCCTATAATGGGGTGACCAGAATTACACACAATACTCCAACTAAGGCCAAACCAAAGTCCTATTAAGCTGCATAGTAACATCCTAACTTCTATACTGAATAGCTTGATCTATGAAAGCAAGTATATCATATGCCTTCTTTACCACTCTGTAAATATGACATATACACAGCATGTAATCTAAGATCATCTTTAATCCATATACAGACTTTAACAGTACAGTAGAATGTTAGTTGTCACTGCATCCTGACTGCTACCCGAACTGCGTAGTATAGGACGTGGGTGTTAATATAAATGATACAGTAAGGCGGGGTTAGTGATGCTAACCTATATATGATTGGTTGTCATGCATAAACCAATCTGCATCCTTCCCCCTAAAGAGTGAGTATAGTGAGCACCCATGCCATTAAAGTTAAACAAATTCGCTATATCTATCAGGCGGTCTACTAATGCGGCCCAAACGTGTACGGACCAAACCCTCTCCTCCTTCACCGGAAAGATTAGAGTGAGGGGGTGAACCCGGAAGCGAGAAAGGCGCGGGAGAGACTTGTGGTGGCCGAAAAGGTGGAGTATGCAGGAGGGGCAATCCCGTGGTTAGTCACGGCCGCTGCTCGTGGAGGAGTATGGGACATGCGAGGAGTATGGGACATGTGGGGATCCGTAGAAGGTTCGGCTGGTGACGGACGGGATTCCCGCACAGCAAGCAAATGTTGACGACTTCTGCGGTAGACTGCTCCCTCATAGTCCACAAGGTAAGACCGTGGTTCGTCAGCTGGGCCGACAACAGTACCCAGACGGGAATGTCCAATAGAAGTTTGTAACCGAACAACCTGGCCCGGCTGTAGAGGCTCGAGTAGTTTGCTTGATTTGTCATGCGATCGTTACTGAATATCGTGTTTCTCCTGAATACGCTTTTGGATTGAAGCAGGCTTCAGCACGTGCGGTATCAGTTTCTGCTGAGCAATCGGGAGGTCTTATTGTTCTGGACATCAGTCGCTGGGCTGGTGAACTCAGGGTCCCGTCTCTGGCAATGTTTCTGAGATTCAAGAGATCAAGATACACATCTGAATTGGCAAGGCGCGCTCGTTCCATCAGTTGTTTAGCGCTTCTGACAGCTCGTTCAGCGAGTCCGTTACTCTGTGGGTACTCAGGGCTGCTCGTGATGTGGTGGAAATTCCATCGGTTGGCAAAGAGCTTGAAATCATGGCTGGTAAACTGTGTTCCGTTGTCGGTCTGCAAACGGACGGGTGAGCCGAATGTGGAGAAGTGTTTCTTTAGTTTTGGGATGACCATGTGATGTGATGGAGATCAGGAGATCGAGTTCAAACTAGTTTGAATATGATTCGGTGAGGACGAGGTAGTGCTTACTTACATTCGAAAATGTCTGCCGCCACCGAAGTCCAGGCCAGGGCTGGTGGAGGTTGTTGCAGTAGGGGCTGCCTCTGCTGGTGCAGGTGGGGCAAGACATTATACGGTCCCGTATGTATTTGGCCATCCCAGGCCAGTAGAACAGGTTCTGTGTGTGGGTCAGTGTAGCATCGACCCCTGGGTGGCCGCTGTGTGCCTCTTTGTAGTATTCCTCGCGTAGTGATAAGGGAACCACGACTTTATGGCCCTTAACTATGACACCATCCTGTATGACCAGTTCATCGCGGACTAAGAAAAACGGCTGCGCCTCTGTTGGCGCGCTAGAGCGTCTGTCTGGCCAACCTCTTTTGATCACTGATGAGAGTATCTGGAGGGTGGCATCGGCGGCAGTGTGTTCGGCTAGGCACCGCAGTTGTTTAGTAGGAACGAAGTCAACGCCGAGGACCGTAAACTCTTCCCATTCATAGGGGTGTCGTTCGCAGGATGTTCGAGGTGCACGAGAAAGGGTATCCGCAACGTGCATGTCAGTACCCTTTTTGTAGACAAGAGTAAAGTCGAAACGTTGGAGCTGCATCATCATGCGTTGCAGGCGGGCTGGTGCGGCATGGATGGGTTTGTTCAGCATCGTCACCGAAGATAAAGTCATTGAATTTGGAGCAGGCAAAGACGACAGCCAGCAGCTCCTTCTCGATCTGTGCGTAGCGCTGTTCTGTGTCGGTCATGGTACGGGAGGCATATGAAACAGGGAGCAAGGTACCATCAGCAGATGGTTGTAGGCAGGCTGCACCGAGCCCGAATCGCGAGGCATCACAGGTGATAGTCACAGGGCGTTTCAAATCAAAGAATGTCAGAGTTGGTGCACTGGTCGGCTTGGATTTTAAATCGTCGAATGCTTTTTGATGTTCCTGGAATCAGGACCAAGCAATGTCCTTTCTAGTCAGTTCTCGCAGAGGCGAGCTTAGTTCACCATACCAGTTTGGTATGAATTTGCCAAGATAGTTCACCATACCTAGGAATCGCTGCAGGCCGAGCACGTCGGTGGAGGCAGGCATCTCAGTGATGGCAGCAGATTTCTTCGGATCAGGCTTGAGGTCATCAGGAGTGAATACGTGCCCGACGTAGGTGACCTCTGAAACCCTGAACTTGCACTTGTTTGGGTTGAGCTTGAGGTTGATCTGACATGCCCGCTCCATGACACGCCTTAGGTTTTGGTCGTGCTCTGGCGCATCTTTGCCATACACCAGGATATCGTCAACAATGATGGCACAAGGTAGGCCCACGAACAGCGGTTCCATGTTCCTCTGGAAAACGTCACTGGCAGAGTTGATACCGAATGGCATTCTCAGAAACTTGAATCTGCCAAACGGGGTGGCAAATGTGGTGAGGTTTGACGACTCGTTGTCCAGCGGTATCTGCCAGAAAGAGCTCTTTGCATTGAGGACGGAAAAGACGGTGGCCTGTCCAATCTGTGCCGCAACATCCTCGACTGTCCTCATGGGATAGTGGGGGCGCCTAATGGCATAGTCAAGTCTTTTGGGTTGATGCACACACGGATTTCATTTTTATCCTTCTTGGGAGTAGCAACCATGGTGGACACCCAATCAGTGGGCTCACTGACTGCTTCCAGCACGCCCATGGAGACCATGTTTTTTTCACATGGATTCAACCCTGTCCTTCATGGCATCTACTTGTGGTTGCCACTCTCAGGGAGTTATGAACTTAGAACCCAAGATCCCTTTGTACATGGTCATGCCATTAATTGTATATTTTCTCCTTGTATTTGATCTCCCAAAGTGCAACACCTCACACTTGTTCAGGTTAAACTCCATCTGCTATTTCTCCACTCACTTTTGTATCTGTGCCACAACCACTATATACCTTGACAGCCAATCTCACAGTCCACGATCCCAGCAATCTGCAAACTTACGAACCAACCTGTCTAACCCTTGTTGCTTTGGGATCTTTCAGTAATCTGTCTACATATCTTTTCCTCTATCTCCCACATGCTATGGTGGGGGGAGGGTGCTATTGTACAAAACCATTAGAGTGCTTGTTCCTTTCTCATTTCTAAGCTCCGTTCACATCACCTCTGCAGACAAACCCTCCTGTATGTCCTCTGAGTGCTGCCGTGACAATGTCCCTGATTTATTAGCACAATTCCTCCTCCTCTTTTGCTTCCAAAATCTTGGAAGAATTACATGCAAAAAAATGGCTCTTTTGTACTCTTTGTGTTCTTATCTGTGCTCACTTTCCAATCTCTCCTTTGTCTTGGTCAGAGATGTATAATAAATACTTAGTTTATTTTGTACAATTGAAAATATTATTTTGGTATTTTTATTATATTACCTGATCATCTGGCCAATCCTTTTCACCAGTTGTCTATATCGTGCTCTGTTAAAGGTTTCCAATCCCAAAGCTAGGATCTCCACCAATGAAGATGCAAACCCAATGATCTTCATCATCTGATGACATGTGCTTTTCTCTGGACAGTATTCACCTAGTCAACATGTAAAAAGGCAATGAAGCACAAAAGTTTAACCAAATATTTACATTACATGCCACTTAGCAAAATCTCTCAACTCCTTTAAACTTTCCCACTTACCACCAATTTATGCACTCTAGTGTTTTTACAATTCTACCCTGTGAAAAAGATTGACTGTCTGCTCATAATTTTACACACTTCTATCAGGTCACTCCTCAGTTTCCACGGTTCCTGAAAAAACAATCCAAGTTTGTGCAATCTTCAAGCTAATGTTTTCTAGTATTAGGCAAAGTCCTGATAAACCTCTTTTGCACCCTCTCCGAAGTCTGCACATGCAACGACCACAACAACACACAAAATTCCAAATGTGACCTGACCAAATGTTTATACAGCTGCAACATGACTTGCCAACTTTTATACTCAATGCTCTATCGATAAAGCCTAGTATGCCGTGCGCCTCCCCCCCCCCCCCCCCCCTCCTATCCTATTAACTTTCATGAAGTTATGGACTTGGATCTCTCTGTAAATCAATGCTCCTAATGCTCCAGCCATTTTCTGCACACTTACAGTGCCCTCCATAACGTTTGGGACAACGACCCATCATTTATTTATTTGCCTCTGTACTCCACAATTTGAGATTAGTAATATAAAAAAAATCACATGTTGTTAAAGTGCACATTGTCAGATTTTAATAAAGGCTACTTTTGTACATTTTGGTTTCACCATGTTGAAATTACGGCAGTGTTTATACATAGTCCCCCCTTTCAGGGCACCATAATGTTTGGGACACAGCAATGTCATGTAAATGAAAGTAGTCATGTTTAGTATTTTGTTGCATATCCTTTGCATGCAATGACTGCTTGAAGTCTGCGATTCATGGACATCACCAGTTGCTGGGTGTCTTCTCTGGTGATGCTCTGCCAGGCCTGTATTGCAGCCAACTTTTGCTTATGCTTGTTTTGGAGACTAGTACCCAGTTTTCTCTTCAGCAAATAAAAGGCATGCTCAATTGGGTTCAGATTGGGTGATTGACTTGGTCACTCAAGAATTGACCATTTTTTAGCCTTGAAAAACTCCTTTGTTGCTTTAGCAGTATGTTAGGGATCATTGTCTTGCTGTAGAATGAACTGTCGGCCAATGAGTTTGAGAGTTTTAACTAGAGCAGATAGGATGTGTCTATACACTTCAGAATTCATTATGCTACTACCATCAGCAGTTGTATCATCAATGGAGATAAGTAAGACAGTACATTCAGCAGCCATACATGCCCAGGACATAACACCCCCACCACCGTGTTTCACAGATGAAGTGGTATGCTTTGGATCTTGGACAGTTCCTTCTCTCCTCTCTACTTTGCTGTTGCCATCACTCTGATATAAGTTAATCTTCATCTCATCTGTCCACAAGACCTTTTTCCAGAACTGTGATTGCTCTTTTAAGTACTTCTTGGCAAACTGTAAACTGGCCATCCTATTTTGGCGGCTAACCAGTGGTTTGCACCTTGCAGTGTAGCCTCTGTATTTCTGTTCATGAAGTCTTCTGCTGACAGTGGTCATTGACAAATCCACACCTGATTTTACTTCGGAGTCACGTGAGTGACTACGTGAAGAACCCCGCCAGTGCACCTGCGCGTCATTACGTCAGACGCCTTGTCGCAAACGGACGTGAGGAGCAGAGCTCCTCAGTGGATTTGTAGTTTTTTAACTACAAGGTAAGTAAAAACTTTTTTAGTATTTTTTCATGTCCGTTTACTGTGGGTCTGTGGGGATTTCTTCCACAGATGCCATGGGAAAAAACGGGCAGGGGGAAGAGGCGAGCGACACAGCCGACAGAAAGTCGGGAAAGTCGGGAGTCTGCGGGTAGCGACCAACCGCCTCTAATACCCCGGTACAGTCGTCAGCGGTGAGCATAGCGACTGTGGACCTGGGGCAGTCAACGCCTGTCGGGTGCAAGTCCAAGTCCGAATTGAAACGGGCCACGGAGGAGGAGTCCCGGGAAATGGAAGCTCCAGGGCTAGATGCTGCTTTTAAAGCATATTGCCCAAATGGAAAGCCTGCTACATAGGCTGTTGGAGCAAAGCACACTCAGGTAAGAGTGTACTGAAATCCAAGCTGCTGGAAGCAGCTCAACAGCTCCTGGTTCAGGGCTGATAGAATGCACCCTCAGGGATGAGGAGCGTGCCACGGGTCATGAGATTTCAGACCCCGATTCTGACGGTGAGGCTCTATGTGATTTGTCACAATAGCCGTGATGTACGTGATGTACAGATGTTCCACCCCTGGCAGTTTGATTCGCTGCCCCGTCAGAGTCAGGAGAGCCATTAGAAGAGAATTGGCCTCCCTAATAAATTACTTGGTTTCCCATCAGCTGGAACAGCAGGAAATGGATGAGAATGCAAGAAAATATGAGTTGAGTATGATTATGAGAACTCAAGAATTGAAATGGCAGAGAATATTAAAGCTGCTGGAATCTGGAATAACTGCTTTGCCAGAATAGCGGATAAAAGCCAAGAGATGACGGAGTTGCATCAGAAAGCACTGGGGTTGCTATGCAGCACCCACTTCGAGATCAATTGTCCAAGAAAAGGTGCTATACGGCCTATTATGAAACCGAAATTCGCAGCACTCTGCAAACCAAGTAATGTACAATTACCCAACTTACTCTTTGGAGAGGATCTCGAGAGATGTGTTAAAGAGTTGGAAGATGAAGCGAAAACAGGATTGATGAAAACATCAATGGTTGTAAAGTCTGTAAAGAGGAAAATCCTTTCAGACGTCATACGGATCCTGGACAGGACCAAGTCGCTCATTAACGCAGGGACGTAACTGGCGGCCTGCAGCGGGAGCAAGAACCAGTGAGGGTGCTTCCGGGAGAATCCAGGAATCTCAGAGTACTCAAATGACTCAAGAGGTAGGTGGACCTGATTCTCATGGGAACATACTAACTGGATTAAGACCAAAAGTTGGAGGCAGATTATGTCTCTTCTATAAACAATTGGAAGATTACTTCAGATGTGGTAATTCTGAATAGTATACAAGGATTTCGAATTGAATTCAATCCAAATTAGGATTTGCCTGTCCAGCATGTTCCTAGCAGAATTCTCCACTTCTTCGGCATGGACTTGAAAGGCCGAGATGGCCTGTTTTCCTGCTGTAATTGTCATATGGTTTGCACAAAAAGAGGTGATGGAGGTTCAAGCTGCGTTTCAAACCCTATATATAAAAGGTGTTATTGAAGAATCAGTCTACCAAATTCACCAATTTGTGTTAAATATATTCCCTCGATCAAAAAAGGATCGAGGATGTGGGATTATTCTAGACTTAACAAGTCTGAATCCTTTTGTTTAATTTAAACATTTTAAAAGAGACATTTGTGACTGCCATACAACTTATTTCAGAAGCATGTCATATGGCAACTATAGATTTAAAAGATACATATTCAGTATCTTACATTTACATGGATGAACCAGTTATGGCAGTTCAAACCTTTGCCTAATGGGTTAACATCCGCTCCCAGAATATTCACAAAATTATGAAAACCAATTCTGGGGTTGCTAAGAAGCCAGGGGCATGTACTAATGGCATATTTTGGATGATGTCCTGATTATAGGAAGGACAAAACAGTCAACAGAAGCATCTGTGGCAGTTGTGAAATCAACTTTTGAAAGTTTGGGGTTTCTAATTCATCCAAAGGAATCAAGGTTAACACCATGTACCTCGATTGATTATTTGGGGTTCACAATTGATTCAGTCCAAATGAAAATTACTTTGCCCAGTGAAAAAAGGGTGGAGTTGATTAAAGATTGCAGTAATCTGGAAAATGAGCAAAAACCCTCAATCAGACAGGTGGCTCGAGTACTGGGAAAATTAGTAGCAGCATTCCCAGCAGTCCAATTCGGACCATTACATTATCAACAGCTGAAGAGAGTTAAAGAACAGGCACTGAGAATGCATGTTGGTCATTTTGATAGAACCATGCAACTGACAACAAATGCTGTTTCTGATCTGCAGTGGTGGATTCTACATGTCTCAAGCAGTTGCAGCAGAGTGCTGATTGAACAAACCTTCCATGATATTACAAACAGATGCCAGTACACTAGGATGGGGTGAAACTGACTTAGCATCTAGCTACGGAGGCAGATGGAATCAGGAAGAGTCATTGTTACTGCAGACATGGGCAGTTAACTATTTGGAGTTTTAGGATGTTTCTATGGACTCCAAGGTTATTGTTCTAACACAACTAAAAGGCATGTTCAAGTTCAGATTGATAAACACAACAGCAATTGCCTATATTAATGATATGGATGAAATTAAGTCAGGGTCATGTGACAAAATGGCTAATCAACTTTGGACTGGGTGTATTGAAAAGAATATTTGGATTTCAGCTATCTATCTACCAGGTAGAATGAACACGATAGCAGACACCAGGTCACGAAAGTTCCATGATAATAAGAATGGATGTTGAATCGAGAGGTATTCAATGATATAGTAATCAGATTTGAAATGCCCGACATTGACTTGTTTACATCTAGACTGAATCATCAGCTATCGAGATATGTCTCATGTGAATCAGATCCAGGAGCAGTGGCGATTGATTCTTTCTCGCTACATTGGAGTGGTATGTTGTCATATATATTTCCACTTTTCTGCCTTATAAGCCAGTGTTTGCTTAAAGTCAGGCAAGATGCTGATTCAGGTGTATTGGTAATACCAGATTGGCCTACACAGCCATGGTATCTGTTGATATTAGAATTAACAACACAAATGTTGATGAAAGTCCCAAAAAGGAGTAATTTATTGCTGCACCCTGTAACAGGGAAACAACATCCATTATATGATTGTTTGGATTTGTTGATTTGCAGGTTTAAGAAGGCCTTTTCTGGGCCGAGGACTGTCTGAGCGTACTGTGGACATGCTTACGGCAGCCTGGAGGAAGAGCACTCAAAAAACAGTACCTTTCTTATATTAAGAAATGGGAAAAGTTCTGTGTACAAAAGAATTTGCAATATAGTACTGCAGATATTTCAAATGTTTAGAAAATCTGTCAAAACTCTATTATGATGAAGGTCTGAGTTGTAGTGCAATTAATTCAGCCATAAGTGCATTGCCCTCATATTTGGTTCTGGATTCAGAAATAAACCCAATTGGGTCGCACCCAATTCTTTCCAGACTAATGAAAGGAATCTTTAATTCCAAACCACCAAAACCTAGGTACATGACAATCTGGGATGTAAGTGTGGTACTGAAACTACTTCGTGAATGGTCACCAAGTGTGTCTTTACCTTTGGTCAAGCTCAGGATGAAAGTATTCATGCTTATGGCATGAGTGACAGCACAACGAGTGCAAACACTTGGAAAATTACAAATAGACACTATGGAAGTAACTGAAGACAAGGTTATATTCTATATCTATGACCTATTAAAGCAAATTAGGCCAGGTGTGACAGGATTTAAAATTATGCTAGCAGCATATCCAAATGATCCTTGTCTCTGTGTTAAGACATATTTGTGACAATGCATTGAGGTCACAAAGAATTTAAGAAATACGGAAACTGGGTTGTTAATCACACACGAGAAACCACACAAGAGAGTTTCAATACAGACTATTTCCTGATGGATAAAAGAAGTCATAACAGCTGCTGGTATTAACAACTTATGTTTTTACGTCTCACTCGCTTGGGCAGCAGAAACGTCGGCGGCCAGGGCATAAGACGTCCCCGTCGACCATATCCTCGCAGCCGCCGGATGGTCCAATGAGTTGATGTTTCAACATTTTTACCATCGGCCTATTGTTAATGCGGGATTGTGTGCAGAAACTATTTTAAGTTCTGTGTAAATTCCTCTGGTTTAAAGGGGATCTGATTAATTTCATTATTGAAATGAATTACTGCATTTGTGGTACAAATGTTATTATGAATGCATGATTGATTATTCTCATTCCAAGTCAATATATGCAGTGAGAAGCCGGGATTGATCTACGGCATGAAATCACAAAGCTTTAAAATCTTCACGTAGTCACTCACGTGACTCCGAAGTAAAATAGTAAGATTAAACGAGAACTTACCTAAGTTTGAAGTTTGATCTTTATTTTATGAGGAGTTACGTAGGTGATTACGTGCCCGCCACGACCCTACCCTCTATCATAAAGGTCAGATGGAAGTTCTTGTATTACTCGTTTTATTATGAGACTATATTACTTCGGTTGTTGTTTTTTGTGATTTCACACCGCTGCTTTGAAGATTGACGCGCAGGCGCACTGGCGGGGTTCTTCACGTAATCACCTACGTAACTCCTCATAAAATAAAGATCAAACTTCAAACTTAGGTAAGTTCTCGTTTAATCTTACTATTCTTGAAGAGTGTTTCTGATCTGTTGGACATGTGTTTGGAGATTTTTTCTTTATTATAGAGAGAATTCTTCTGTCATCAGCTGTGGAGGTCTGCCTTGGTGAGCCAGTCACTTTGCGATTAGTAAGCTCACCAGTCCTCTCTTTCTTCTTAATGATGTTCCAAACAGTTGATTTGGGTAAGCCTAAGGTGTGGCTGATGTCTCTAACAGTTTTATTCTTGTTTCTCAGTCTCATAATGGCTTATTTGACTTTCATTGGCATAACTTTGGTCCTCATGTTGATAAACAGCAATAAAAGTTTCCAAAGGTGATGGAAAGATTGGAGGAAAGACTAGGCGCTGAGAGCTCTCTTATACCTACATTAAGGAGGCACACCTGAGCAATTACAAACACCTGTGAAGCCATGTGTCCCAAACATTATGGTGCCCTGAAATGGGGGACTTTTAGCAGTATAAACACTGCTGTAATTTCTACATGATGAAATCAAAATGTATAAAAATGGCCCATAATAAAATCTGACAAAGTGCACTTTAACCACGTGTGATTTTTTAATATTACAAATCTCAAATTGTGTACAGAGGCAAATAAATAAATGATGGGTCTTTGTCCCAAACATTATGAGGGGCACTGTACATTTCTATCAAAAGTACATTTGACCTCAATAAGTGCAACACCTCGCACTTGCCCATCCTTAAACTCCATCTGCTCTTTCTTTGCCCATATTTCCAACGGATCTATATCCTGCTTTATTCTTCGACCACCTTCATCGTTCTCCATAACTCTAATCTTATGAATCAGCTTATCTTTTTTTAAATCAAACAACGTGAAAAATGTAATTACAGGCAACGTCAAACAGTACTCAAGTACAGCTAATGTTATTACTTTGCTTAAGAAGTGCAATAGGGACGAACTAGGAAATTAGTCTATGGTTGAAGTTCTTATGGCATTTGATTAAAAAATTCAGCAACAACAGATGTCCCAACATAAATCCCTGTGGAACACTGCTGATCACAGACGTCAGATCAGAATAACACTCCTCCACCAATCACTTTCTGCCTTCTGTGGTCAAGCCAATTTTTAATCAAATCTACCAAGTCTCCATGCACCCCATGTGCCTTAATCTTCCAGATCAGTGTACAATGAGGGACCTCGTTGAAAGCTTTATTAAAATCCATGTAGACAACATCCACTGCCCTACTCTCAATCATCATCTCAACAAACTGATGTAAATTTGAAAGACATGAACTCACCCACATAAAGCTAGGCTGGCAATCGCTAATAGGTCCACACTTTTCCAGATGTGAGCAAATTTTATCCCCAATAATCTTTTTCAATCATTTCCCTACCACTGATGCAAGTCTCATTAGCCTATAATTTCTTAGTGTATCCCATTGGCCAAAGGAACAACATTGGCTATTCTCCAGTCTTTTGGGATGTCACCTGTGGTTAAAGTTCTCACGTTATTTGATCGAAAAGTGTAGACTATGGTGTAGTTTTACAGAGATAATCATAGTCTATGATTAGTTAGTTAGGCACACTGCTGACTCACAAAGACAAAGTGTTTTGTTAGGGGGCGAAAAAAACAAATAGAAATATAGCAGCAGGAGCAAAGGTGTGCCAAAATATTCATCATCATTACACAGAAGGGTGACTTCTGGTCCACTGAGTTTATTGTATTTGTATTTAACCAATCAAAACTTAATCTCACTGTTTACTGTCTTCCATCACTGCATCATTTTTAATCTCTATTTCAAAATTATCCAACCTCCCCATAAAATGACAAATGTCTGTGTCAGTTACTCTTTATCTTGTTTAATTGCTCATTTTTTAATTGATAATCCCTCCATCCCCAACTAATTGTTTTTCCAACCTAAAAGATGTAACCAATGTATTTAATGGGAAGTCAACCCAAAGCAGGACCTTCACAGGGCCCTGGGGAGAGATGTTGAGCTGAGGGATCTAGGAGTACAGGTACACAGTTCCCTGAAAGTGCCATCACAGGTAGATCGTGTTGAAAGATTGATACATTGGCCTTCATCAGCCAGGTTTGCTGAGTATTGAAGTTGGGACAGTTGTACAAGACATTTGTGAGGCCACAAAGGTGCTGACAGTTATAAAGAGTAATGGGAGCAAGCGTTAGTAATTTTGTCATAATCATTACCAGAAAACCTGGACCAATCTGCTGTGTATTAAATACTCTTGTAATAACAAAACTACCCAATCTACTAGGAATTACAATTAAATAAAAATGTTTTTAAGAAAAGATAGTATTACCTTTGATAGTTATCCCAAGCAATTGCTTAAACAGTTCATCAAAAGGAAACTGTGATAAAAGTATAATTAAATCATCTTCCGACAATAGTAGCCAGCTGGTGTCAGGATCTTCATCCTAAATTCAGAATCAAAAATGAAAATGTAACTATATTCTTTTAATAAATTATTCAGTATTTAAGACAGTACATTATTAACTGTACAGAAGGACCACTCCACATGTCCCCTTCCACCTATATTCCTACCTCCAGCTTCATAATTCACACCCCTTCTATCCTTATCTCACACATTTTGTCTTTTCATCTCAGGCTTTTGTCTGGCTTCAGTTGCCAGGCTTTGTCCTGCCCCATCTCTCTTCCAGCTTTTTCTCCCTCAATGACCATCACCCTATCCATCTACCTCAGATATTCTACTCTTATTTACATAAACATCAAATCTCTCATGCCATCCTCTAAAGACCCTGTGCCTTTCTTCATAATTCAAGTGGCGCTCTAATATACAGGTTCTCCCCATTGGATTTTGGGACGTGTGTATCCCGTAGATACGAACTAGCATTTGCAAGACTGGCAGGATGGATTTGCTGGCTGATGCGGGGCTTTGGGCAATTTCTGTAATAGCAATATCTGAATGGTTGAGTTAAATATCAGTTTGATTCCATGCTACCATTGATTGTTCTATGTTTTTATTTCAATATTTCCATTCTCAGGACATAACCTGAAGAGGGCCTGAACACACAATTAGTCTCGACAGATTTTATAGATGTCAACCAATACTAACTGCTGAATGAAGTCAAAATGTATTCCCACTTAACACAAACAAGGATCTAAAATAATCTATAGATCTGCACAAATAATAAAATTCTCCTATAATTCTCTCAACCATTAAAATAGTATGAAAGTGCTACCTATATTGACATACAGCACAAACTGAAGTTTCTGCAATATTAAGCCTCCCTTGCATCATACTAGCCCAAGATATTTGTGCCGGGTGTCGCCTGCTCACTCAGACACTAAAATTCACTGTTCTGGACACAGTCCAGAAATGAGTACATGAGAGACAGCATTGTGGCAAGGGATATGTACATGTGAACCGAGATCATAAACTGCCCGAGAACAAGAAAAGGATGGAGGCACTGGAGCAGAGGTGAGAGAGGATTACCCTGCACTGTCTCGGCCAAATGCAGTTTACAGTTCTCACATGTACCGAGGTACAGTGAAAAGCTTTTGTTGCATGCTATCCACTCAGCAGAAAGACAATACATGATTACAATCGAGCCATTTACAGTGTATAAATACATAAGGGAATAACATTTAGTGCATGGTAAAGCCAGTAAAGTCCGATCAAAGATTGTCCGAGGGTCAACAATGAGATAGATAGTAGTTCAGGTCTTCTCTCTGGTTGTGGTAGGATGATTCAGTTGCCGGATAACAGCTGGGAAGAAACTATCCCTGAATCTGGAGGAGTGCGTTTTCACAATTCTATACCATTAGCCTGATGGGAGAGGGGAGAAGAGTGGCCAGGGTGCGACATCTTCTACAGGTGCACGGTAGAGAGCATTCTGACTGGTTGCATCGTGGCCTGGTTCGGCAACTTGAACGTCCAGGAGCGAAAAAGACTACAAAAATTTGTGACCACTGCCCAGTCCATCACCGGCTTTGACCTCCCCACCATCGAAGGGATCTATCATAGTCGCTGCCTCAAAAAGGCAGCCAAAATCATCCTGGCCACACACTCATCTCACCATTGTCATCAGGAAGAAGGTACAGGAGCCTAAAAACTGTAATGTCCAGGTTCAGGAACAGCTTCTTCCCTACAGCCATCAGGCTATTAAACACAACAACGAATAAACTCTGAGCTCTGAACTGCAAAAGACTATATTATTATTGCACTATATTTGTTATTTATTGAACTTTATCTTTTTTTTCTCTTCCCCCGTTATGTACTATGTTTACATATTCACATATTCTGTTGTGCTGCAGCAAGTAAGAATTTCATTGTCCCATCTGGGACATATTCACATATTCTGTTGTGCTGCAGCAAGTAAGAATTTCATTGTCCCATCTGGGACATATGACAATAAAACACTCTTGACTCGTGATTATGCTGCTGGCCTTGCCAAGGCAGCGCGAGGTATAAATGGAGTTAATGGAAGGAGGTTGGTTTGTGCTCGTCAGTGGACTGGTGTAATCTGTTCCTGGCTTTGGACTGAATCAAATATTGGATCACAACAATCTATACCAAATGCAAGGAGTGAAATAGTCCCAATTTCAGGCCATTATTTCTGAGTAACCTTGCTCACAAACCAGACCTGACTAAAACATGTTCAAGGTCACTTCATCCAGCCCGAATGCATATACCTCAGTTGTCACCAGTTTCGTCAAGAAATCTATCGACAACTCTGTTTTGACAAGGATAATTAGAGTCTATCCAAACCAGAAACCTTGGATGAACAGGGAGATTCACTGTCTGCTAAAGTTCAGATCGAAGGTTTTCAAGAATCCTACACTTGGCCTGCATGTAGGCCAAGTATGGTCTCTGTAAAGCTATCAGGCATACCAAGAGAGAATTCCATAACAAGCTAGAGGCTCAATCAAGCAGATACCAGATGACAATGCAAGGCCCGAACACCATGACGGGAGAGGTCTCTGACTTTGATGCATCTCTCCCGGATGAGCTCAATGCCTTTCACACCAGTTTTTGATAGGCAAACAACGTTCTATGTAGGCGACTTAACTCATCCCCCGCTGGCTCTGTCGCATATATCTCAATTGCAGACCTGCTGTCATATCTGCTTTCACAAGGATAAACGTTTGGAAAGTGGAGTCCCGGGACAGGTTCCCAAATCATGTACTAATCAACAGGCCAGTTTTCACCGACATCTTCAACCGCTCACTGCAAGTTTATTATCCTCATCTGCTTCAAGGAAACCAACATCATTCCAGTTCCCAAGAAAGATAAAGCCATCTGTGTCAATGATTACAGTCCAGTGGTTCTAACATTGATCTAATAAAGGGCTTTGAAAGACGGTACTAGCCCACATTTGCACTAGTTTTCTGGACAATAAAGACATCTTGCAATTTGCCCACTAGTAAAACAGGTCTATGGAGGATGCCATCTCTCTTGCACTACATTCAGCTCTGGGTCATCTTAACAATAAGAATGCCTATGTCAGGATGCTATTCATTGACTACAGGTCAACATTCGACACCACAATCCCTGCTCATCCCTGAACATCCGGACCTTGGCTTAAGGGATCCCTCTGCAACTGGCTTCTGGATCAACGGACCTCAGTCAGTTAGAATGGATCAAAGCATTCCCTGCACCTTGACTCGTATAAATGAATATACCATTTGCCATTTTATATTAATAATGGTCCACTTGCACATTATTCACTGTTTATTCACTATGTAACATTATGCAATATTAGCACATTGTATTGTATTGTATTGTATTGTATTGTATATCTTTATTGTTATTCCCTGAGTATTCGCATACCCAGAGGAAACAAAAAAACGTTCCTCAACCAGTGTCCATTTCAGTGTGTGCAGTAAAAAATAAATAGAAGTAAAAATACATATATCATGAACAAATTAACACTCTACTCTACTAAACATCAACAGGCGTTCCGATCGGCAGCGGCACGACAGTGGCTCTGCTGCAGTGTGTCCAGGTTGGTGGTTGGTGCACGATACTTTGGCAGGGGACAAAGTCCGTTTATCAGTCTTATAACCTGCGGGAAGAAGCTGAGGAGCATCCTGCTGGTTTTGCACCTAATGCTCCGGTACCTCTTCCCAGATGGCAGGATGGAGAATATGTGATGGGATGGGTGGTAGGGGTCTTTGATGATGGAGATGGCTCTGCTGATACATCTCTTCCTGTATATGTCCAGCAGGAAAGGGAGTGGAGCACCAATAATCCTGCTGGCGGTCTTCACAATCCTGTCTAGTTGGTGCCGTTCGTACGCCTTGCAGCTCCCGAACCAGGAAGTGATGCCGTAGGTTAATGTGCTCTCGATTGTCCCCCTATAAAAAGTTCGTAGGTGTGTAGTGGGGAGACCTGCTTTACGTAGTCTTCGGAGAGGGTGTAGTCGCTGCTGGGCTCTCTTGACCAGTGCTGTGGTGTTGGTCGTGGACGTCAGGTCATCTGACAGGTGGAGTCCTAGGAACTTCACGCTGTTGACCCTTTCCACATCAGCTCCATCGATGTGCAGAGGTGTATGGTGTTGTTTTCCCGCCCTCCTGAAGTCAACCACCATCTCCTTCGTTTTTCCCACGTTGAGAATGAGGTTGTGGGATTTGCACCATCCTGTGAGCAGCTCCACCTCCATCCTGTACGCCGACTCATCATTGTCACTGATGAGACCCACCACTGTTGTGTCATCAGCGAACTTGTTGATGAAGTTGTTGTTGAGTCTAGCAGTACAGTCGTGTGTTAGCAGACTAAACAGCAGGGGGCTTAGGACACAGCCTTGGGGCGAGCCAGTGCTCACGGCTATGGTTTTTGATGTCCTACTGCCCACCCTGACTGTCTGCTGCCGTTGCGACAGAAAGTTCAGGACCCAGTTACATGTGCCAGCATCAACTCCCAATAGCTCCAACTTCTCCACCAACTGCTGCGGAATGATTGTATTAAAAGCAGAGCTGAAGTCTATGAAGAGGATCCTGGCATAAGTATTTTTCCGATCAAGGTGTGACAGTACGAGGTTCAGTGTTGTTGAGACTGCGTCCTCTGTGGATCGGTTGGCTCTGTAGGCGAACTGCAGTGGGTCTAGGTCGGCAGGTAGACTATTTTTGATATGCTGCATAACCAGTCGCTCAAAACACTTCATTACTATGGGTGTTAGAGCCACTGGTCGAAAGTCATTATGGCAGGCTGGGTTTGGTTTCTTCGGGACAGGGACGATGGTGGCACTCTTAAGACAGTTGGGCACTACTGCCTGGCTGAGTGAGATGTTAAAAATGTCTGTGAAAACATCTTTCAGTTGCTCGGCGCAGTCTCTTAAGACGCATCCAGGAATGTTGTCCGGCCCTGCAGCTTTGCGTGGGTTGATGCTGGCAAAGGCCTTTTTAACTCCGGCTGCGGACAGCCTGAGCGACTGGTCACTGGGAGATGGCAGTAGTGCACGTGTCTGGGTGGTGTTTCCAACCTCAAACCGTGCGTAGAACTCGTTCAGTTCATCTGGTAGAGAGGGGTCGTTTTGGCATATCCGCAGCGGGGGGGGCTTGTAGTCCGTGATGGTATGAAATCCCTGCCACAAGCGACGTGTATCTTTGTCATTTGCGAAGTGGCTGTTTAGTTTTTGTCCATACAGCCTCTTCGCTTCCCTGATCCCCCGGGATAGGTTACACCTTGCCAGTTTGTATGCTGCGTTGTCCCCAGATTTGAATGCAGCATTCCGGATTCTCAGTAGGGAACACACTTCCCCAGTTAGCCAAGGTTTCTGATTGGCACGCCTCCTGATGGTTTTTACCACCGTTACATCATCAATGCATTTATTGATGTAGCCGATGACGGATTCTGTGTATTCTTGGAGGTTGATGCTACTGTCATCTGTTGCTGCCTCCCTGAAAATGGCCCACTGTGTGGTTTCAAAACAGTCTTGTAGTGCTGCGGTAGCTCCCTGTGGCCATGTTCTGACTTCTTTGACCGTTGGCCTGTCCTGTTTCACCCTGGGTCTGTATGCAGGTGTGAGCATAACCGCCAGGTGGTCAGAGTTGCCGATATGGGGGAGGGGGGCTGCTCTATATGCATCTTTAATGACATCATTTGAAAATATTCAAAAGGGCTGATGAAAAAGAAAGTTTTTAACCCTTAGATGGATATAAAAGTCAATTATTTTGTACATAAGGCAATTTTGTTCAAATTTCTTCTTAATTTTACGTACTTAATTTTAATAGATTATTACTTGAAAACAAAACCTACCTGATCAGTGGCAAAGTACAATTTTAATCACCATTTTCAGGCAATGAAAAGTCAATGATCTAAAACATTAACTCTGATTCTCTTTGTTGTCTGTCCTGCTATTTCCAGCGCTTGTTATTTTTATTTCAGTTGTCTGAATTTTTATTTTCAATTGCATGCGAGCAAATCTTTGCTGAAGGCACCACATATTTCTAAAGCATAGTGACTAGAATTGTATTCATTCATCTTGATTCAACTTCACTGGTGTCAGATGTTAAATAATCTTCATATTCGTGTGTAAATATACTTCTATTTATGATTCCCATGATGCATTACTATCCATCCTCTCAACATGTTCTACAACTTTCAAAGATGTATGCACACCTGTACTCATATCCCTCTGTTCTAAATGTATGTTCGGGTCATAACATTTTATCCGACCTGAATCTGATAATGTTATAGTCAATTCAACCTGACTATTCCCAGCTCCAAGGTTCTCTACTTCCTCATCAAAAAAATCGAATCAGATCAGTCAAAAATGGATTGCTTCAAAATAAATCCTTTGTTAACACAATTTTCTCCTCAATTCGAACCTAAACAAAAGATTTTTCGTTGCAAAAAAAAGATGAATGGCAGTATAGAGAATAATAATACCTCTTCCCCAGCTTCATCTACCAAGGTCCAGTTCTGTATGTCTTTTTCTGTTGGTGTAGATTGTGATTTTTGGTCACAGGGTTTCATATTTACCAGAAACTCTGATCGAAACCTACAATTATTTAAAAATAATATTTTACACAATGGTCTACATTTTGAAAACAATTTCATATATAAATTGTTGTGCAGTTATAGTTAAAACTGAAAACCAAATATTTTATATGCAATTGGTTTAAAGCATTAGAAAGTGAAAACAATCTGCATTTCTGCTCAAAACTGAAAAACACCATTGAATAAGCGAGTTCGGTATTCCGAAAAACACAAGGAATCATAGGATTTGTCAAAGATCATTTGTGATAAAGAAAAAGCGAACAAAGCGCTGGCTGTATAAACTGGGTATAAACATTGTTAACTATTCTACCAATGAATTAATCTAGAATTCTGTCAACTCAATAGCTTCCTTTCTTGTTCTGCTGTTCACACAGTCCCAGTTCTAGTTCAAAAAGTTAAAGAATTTATTATTTTCATTTAATCCTTAATGTGTTTGTTACTGGAATAAGAAAATACTACTTGTGTTTGAAACATTTTCTTATCCTTATTCATAATTTATGTGTAAAAATATATTTAATCTGAGGAACGGGGGTGCCAGGTAACTGGAGAGCGGGGTGTAACAGCGAGACAGAGGCAGCAGATGTGAATGGGAGACAGGGGGAGAGACTGGACTGGCGGAAAGACATTCTCGGCAGCTGAGCTGCTACATGTGTACAGACCTGCGTTTCATCCGTAGTCAGGATCGAACCCAGGTCTCCGGCGCTGCAAGCACTGTTGAATTGCTACTGGACCGTCCCGGTCACCTCCCAACTGTCCCTTCCATGTCCGGGGGCCGACAGAGATGTCCGGGGTGACCGTGGACTGACGGGACACTGGCCCGGAGCAATGGCGGCTCCAGGCTTACAGCCAGCGTGGAGAGGAAGTGCTAACTCCAGCTCAACTCTGCTCCGACTCCCGAGGAACCCGTTTCCCGACGGGCCGGGGACCGTCAGCTGCACCTCTCGCCTTATCCAGTGGCTGTCGGTTAATCCCCTCGGTGCCGGAAAAGCCGAGCACCAGTCATCAACGGGAATACACACAAAATGCTGGAGTAACTCAGCGGGACAGGCAGCATCTTTGGAGGAAAGGAATAGTAGGTATGTTACAAAACTTACCTTCAGCGGCGCTGCAGTTCTGCCATAGCCCGTGTGCGCGACTTTGGCGCCTTTGAGAGGGGGGCGGTTTTAAAATGCGATATTTGTGCAGTCTAATCAAATCGATTTCTGTCAGGCTGTTTAGTCGCTAAAGTAAAATCGCTTTGACTGCCGTTTTATTAAGTTTATTAAAATTAGCGCTTTATAATTTAATTGTTGTTAAAATCATCATCAAATGCCGTCAACGCCAACAACGGGACGGATCTCACGTAGGGGACAAGGCAAGGTACACAGTTTATTTTTTCATATAAACTTGCTTCTTAGGATGCCTTTAATAAAAATTTCAAGTTGCGAAAATGTGACTATGTAAATATACGAACTGGCAGTATTTTTCCTGCCGATAGTGCGGTTTAATTCACTGCAACCGCAACGTTCCAAACCAGCGCGTTCCACAAAATCCCACTCGCAAGATGATTTAAATGCCCATTAATTTACAGGAATTAAACACTAAATTCCTTCCATTTGGCCTATAAATTCACGACAATGAGATTTAAAAATCATGTTATATTGTGAATTCTTGTGTGACTGTTATTTGGACACTTAGGCTTTTTAAAAATGTTAACCTTTTCTTAAGTAATGGATAGATGTTTAGATCTAGTAATTGAATTTTGTAATTGGGTAACTAACTAATTAAATGCTTTAATTTCAGGTCATCCAAGTAAGATTGTTTCATATTTGTTTCAGAATGCTTCAATCTATAATAACTGAAAATTTCATTCAGTTCTCTTAATTTTCAAGAAAGTTATGGGCTTTTGACTGTCCTTGATCACAGCTTTTGTGTTAAGTCAATGGAAAAGCAATAGGGAACAAGATGCTAATTTCCGAGTATGAAAAAAGCCATAACTTTTTTAATACTGAAGATATGAAAGTGAATTAGGTGTCAAATTAAACTTATTTTTATGCTTTATCTGATGGGATAAATTGCAGACTTGATTTTTAAAATCTCAAAATTATGTAACATTGCTAGGAATAGGTGACGTTTCAGGTCGAGACCCTTCTCCAGAGATGTTGCCTGACCCACTGAGTTATGCTGCATTTTGTGTGTATCCCCGTTGATGACTGGTGCTCGGCTTTCGCCAGCACCGAGGGGGTTAACCACTGGATAAGGCGAGAGGTGCAGCTGACGGCCCCCTGCCCATCATGAAACGGGTTCCTCGGGAGTTGGAGCAGAGTTGAGCTGGAGTAGAGTTGAGCTGGAGTTAGCGCTTCTTCTCCTAGCTGGCTGTAAGCATGGGGCCACCACTGCTCCTGGCCGGTGTCCCGTCAGTCCAGGGCCCCTGGACAGGGATGGGACGGGGACAGTAGTGAGACTCCGCTCACAAATCTGCCTCCTGGGGTTATGCATGAGTGGGGTGCGTGGTTCGCCCCCGTATAATAACCCTGTATAACCCAGGAGGGCAGCCCAAGTGAGACTGGAAGCCATATACCCAGGCTGAGAGGGACCGGACTGTGATTCATTAGATTGTCACTGCTGAGATTTCTGCATGGACCAGTGGAGAAGGGAGAAATAGTGTCGCTAATTCCAGTAGTAATTCAACAGCGCTTGCAGTGCCGGAGACCCGGTTCGATCCAGACTACGGATGAAACGCAGGTCTGTATACACACAGCAGCTCAGCTGCCGAGAATGTTTTTTTCGAGTGACGTATGACCTGGGCATGCGCAGTCGGAATACCGAACTCGCTTATACTTTATTGATTAGTACTTTCTTGGTCTCATCAAACCAGAAATTAAACATTTCATAAGCACATCTATCTATCTATCTATATTTAAAACTCTGTGTGTGTGTGTGGGTGGCTGCCTGCTTGACGTGCCAGCCAGCCCCTTTGATACCACGCTACGCCAACACCGCATGCAGAAACGCCGATATTTTTTTCCATTTCGGTAGAGATTTCACTTTTCTTTACGAGTAGCCACTCCTGATTAAATTTTGTCGTGTTTATGTACACTTTTAAAAATAAAATCCCTCACTCACTCATTTTGTCTCCTCCTGCTGGTCAGCCACCATAACGGCTGCTGTCGACCGCCTCTGCTCCGAAAACGACACCATCTTTTTTTCGCAAGCGATTTTCATCCCGGGATCTTAATCACGTTCAAGCTCTAAAACCTCGGGTTCTGTAGCACGTTCTGTGTCCCGGGGTCTGAAGCACGTTCTGTGTTTTATTCGCAAGCTATTTTCACCCCGGGATCTGCAAGTTCGAGATTTTTCTCGCTAGCGATTTTCACCCGCCTCTCACGCACGTTCGGAATCTAAAACCCCGGGGTCTCAAGCTCGTTCAGTGTCCAGACCCAACGAGTCTGCACTTGGTCTAGTCTATATTTAAAATTCTGTGTGTGTGTGTGTGTGTGTGTGTGTGTGTGGCTGCCTGCTTGACTTGTGCACGCAGAAACGCCGAGATTTTTTTCAATTTCGGTAGAGATTTCATTTTTCTTTACGAATAGCCACTCCTGATTAAATTTTGTCATGTTTATGTACACTTTTTAAAATAAAATCCTTCCCCCCCCCCCCGCCCCCAAAATTTCAAAATATTATAAATAAACTCTCAGCCATAGAATGTTAGTGAAGGTTCCGTTGTGTGATGTCACAATGCCCAATGCTCACAGATGTCCAATCGGAATGGATCCATTTACATATGCCTTTGCAGCAGCCCCAGCCCCAGACCATCCACCCCACCCCCGCAGCCTGTGTCGAAGCACACCAATATTGGAATTGGTGGAGAGGTGGAATATTGCGTTGGAGGATCAGCCCCCCTTTGTGATGCTGGGACCCAATGGGTCCCACTTGGTCTAGTGGAATATAAAAATCACCTACTAGAATAGAAGAACATACTTGCTCTCTACAAATAGAGTGACATTGCTAATGTGATGGTGGGATTTATTACATTTTGTGTTTTTAGAATACACAAAATGAGGGTTGAGGAATGAGGATTGCCACTGAAGGCTGCCTTCCGCTTCCAGAGGGCTTAATATAAGTTTACAAGATAACTTTTGTGGATGACAATAGGTGCAGGAGTAGGCCATTCGGCCCTTCGAGCCAGCACCGCCATTCACTGTGATCATCCAAAATCAGTACCCCGTTCCTACCTTCTCTGAATATCCCTTGGCTCTGCTATCTTTAAGAGCTCTGTCTAACTCTCTTTTGAAAGCATCCAGAGAATCGGCCTACACTGCCTTCTGAGGATGACATGTTAGATCAGTTTTTACGACCTTTCCCCACTCAGGCGCCATGAGTTCATTTCCCCAGACAGGTGCTATGAGTTGGTCAGCGCAGGTGAAGGTGTTAAGTCATTTTGCGGCGGCGCTTCGCTCCTATTTGTTAAATTCCATTCCATATTCATGGCTGTGGAATTTACTCCCCGGGTGCATAGCCCTTAACTAACACGTCTTGCCAACGGTCCATAAAATGGATCCCCAAGTGATGTGTGTTCAATCTCTGCATTATATCCAATATTTAGTTGGACATGGACCATAGGGCAGGTTCTGTGCCAGGATTGCACTGGGTCAGTCCCCATCACATTGTGTGGTGAATGTATCAATGATATAGCATTGGTACATGGGGAGGCCAAGATTTTATAGTATAAATAAGAAGGCATTGTAAATAATTATAACAATGAAGATACTTACTTGATTGGTGATAGAAGTAAGGCTAGTGCTTGCATAAAGAGAAAAATGCCTGCAGAATTGTTAAACACTTCTATCTGTAATGCAGAAAAATGTTAAACCAATCAATTGATTGTAAGGAAAAATAAATATTAATAAATCTATAAATTATTGTGGTTAACTAATTCAAAATCCTACATTTTCTTAAATTCAAAATATCAAAAGTAACATAATTAACATTATAACATTTGGCTTGTTATATTTTTGTATTAATTTAATCACATTCTAATCTATATTAGCATTACAAACTGATTAAATATAATTTTCTTCATGGATATTAAACTGAAAACATAGGAAAAGAAATATTAGTTTTGATGTAGCAAATAAAACCATACCTGAATAAATGGAGCTGCCCATTTGCTTGCACCAGCTGGGCATCGAAGGATATGATTCAGTAAAAAGAGGAGGTCAGCGGAAGAGCCAACGCTATGTAACACAGCAACCTAACAAAAAGATAGGAACCAAACTATAACAACAATGTTGGCTTATTCCTTTAACTACCAATGAGTCACTAATCATGAGTTCAACTATCATGAAAAGTAAACCTTTTTAATTAATTACAGCTGTGAAACAGACTAAACTTGTTTTCAAAATCTTTTCAGAGGTATTTCATTGAATATGAATAAATTGGGTGAAATGAAAAATTCAAAATACAAATTTAATTTATAAGTGACTGGGTTAAGAAGCAAAGTAAATTGTATGGCTGGACAAGAATTTGCAGAAGCATTATAGATTCACCATGCATAGAGTAAACCATATAAGATGGACTTCAATGAAACCAGGAGCTGTGGAGAAACAATGTACACAGTGCAGGTGTTTCTAAAAAACTAGAAAGGGTAGCCTAATTAGAAATGTAAAATGAAATTTTCAGTTGTGGAAGCTTAAATGATACCCCCTTTTGAAATACTGCATTCAGTTCTAGCCATTACACATTAGGATATATTGGCCAAAGAATGGGTAAAACATACAGATCCCTCCATAATCTTTGGGACGAAGACCCATCATTTATTTATTTGCCGCTATACTCCACAATTTGAGATTTGTAATAGAAAAAAAATCACATGTGGTTAAAGTGCACATTGTAAGATTTTAATAAAAGCCATTTTATTACATTTTAGTTTCACCATGTAGAAATTACATCATTGTTTATACATAGTCCCCCCATTTCAGGGCACAATAATCTTTGGGACACAGCAATGTCATGTAAATGAAAGTAGTCATGTTCAGTAGACACATGGCTTCACAGGTGTTTGTAATTGCTCAGGTGTGTTTAATTGCCTCCTTAATGCAGGCATAAGAGAGCTCTCAGCGCCTAGTCTTTCCTCCAGTCTTTCCATCACCTTTGGAAAATTGTATTGTTGTTTATCAACATGAGGACCAAAGTTGTGCCAATGAAAGTCAAAGAAGCCATTATGAGTGAGAAACAAGAATAAAACTGTCAGAGACATCAGCCAAACCTTAGGCTTACAAAAAATCAACTGTTTGGAACATCATCAAGAAGAAAGAGAGCATTGGTGAGCTTACTAATCGCAAAGGGACTGGCAAGCCAAGGAAGACCTCCACAGCTGATGACAGAAGAATTCTCTCTATAATAAAGAAAAATCCCCAAACACCTGTCCAACAGATCAGAGACGCTCTTCAGCAGTCAGGTGTGGATTTGTCAATGACCACTGTCCGCAGAAGACTTCATGAACAGAAATACAGAGGCTACACTGCAAGATGCAAACCACTGGTTAGACACAAAAATAGGATGGCCAGGTTACAGTTTGCCAAGAAGTACTTAAAAGAGCAACCACAGTTCTGGAAAAAAGGTCTTGTGGACAGATGAGATGAAGATTAACTTATCGGAATGATGGCAAGAGCAAATTATGGAGGAGAGAAGGAACTGCCCAAGATCCAAAGCATACCACCTCAACTGTGAAACACAGTGGTGGGGGTGTTATGGCCTGGGCATGTATGGCTGCTGAAGGTACTGGCTGACTTATCTTCATTGATGATACAACTGCTGATGGTAGTAGTATAATGAATTCTGAAGTGTATGGACACATCCTAACTGCTCAAGTTCAAACAAATGCCTTAAAACTCATTGGCTGACAGTTCATTCTACAGCAAGACAATGAAAATGATCCCAAACAAACTGCTAAAGCAACAAAGGAGTTTTTCAAAGCTAAAAAATGGTCAATTCTTTGGTGGCCAAGTCAATCACTCGATCTGAACCCAATTGAGCATGCCTTTTATATGGGGATTAGCATAAAACAAGCATAAGCTAAAAATGGTTGCAATACAGGCCTGGCAGAGCATCACCAGAGAAGACACTCAGCAACTGGTGATGTCCATGAATCACAGACTTCAAGCAGTCATTGCATGCAAAGGACATGCAACAAAATCCTAAACATGACTAATTTCATTTACATGATAATGTTGTGTCCCAAAGATTATGCTGCCCGAAATGGGGGGTCTATGAATAAACACTGCTGTAATTTCTACATGGTGAAACCAAAATGTATAATGTGGCCTTTATTAAAATCTGACAAGGTGCACTTTAACCACATGTGAATTTTTTCTATTACAAATCTAAAATTTACTCAACATCATTAAAACCAAGGAACTGATTGTGGACTTTGGTTAGGGAAGGATGAGGACCCAAAATCCTGTTCACATCAATGGAACGATGGTGGAGAGGGTCAAAAACTTCCAATTCCTGGGCATGCATGTTTCCAAAGATCTTTCCTGGACCCAGCACACCGATGCAATTATTAAGAAGGCACATCAGCGACTCTACTTCCTGAGAAGATTACGGAGATTCGGCATGTCGAAGAGGATTCTCCTAAACTTCTACTGGTGCACGGTAGAGAACATTATGACTGGTTGCATCGTGGCCTGTTTCGGCAACTTGAACATCCAGGACCACTGCCCAGTCCATCACCGCTTTGACGTCCCCACCGTCGAAGGGATCTATCATAGTCGCTGCCTCAAAAAGGCAGCCAAAATCATCAAAGACCCACACCATACTGGCCACGCACTCATTTCACCATTGCCATCAAGAAGAAGGTTCAGGGGCCTGAAAACTGTAATGTCCAGGTTCAGGAACAGCCTATTCCCTACAGCCATCAGGCTATTAAACACGACAACAAATAAGCTCAACTGCAAAAAACAATATTATTATTGCTTAAGAAGGAACTGCAGATGCTGGAAAATCAAAGGTAAACAAAAATCGAAGGTAGACAAAAAAGTCTGAAGATGGGTCTCAACCCAAAATGTCGCCTATTTCCTTCACTCCATATTATTATTGCACCACTATTCGTTATTTATTGAACTTTTTTTCTCTCTTCCCCTGTTATGTACTATGTTTACATATTCACATATTCTGTTGTGCTGCAGCAAGTAAGAATTTCATTGTCCCATCTGGGACATATGACAATAAAACACTCTTGACTCTTGAAATTGTGGAGTACAGAGGCAAATAAATAAATGATGGGTCTTTGTCCCAAATATTATGGAAGTCATTGTATAATCAACTGAATTATATAATTTAATCTTTTGACGCATTACAAACACAGAAAAACACAGCACACAACTAGTCCTTTGCCCCACGATATCTGTGCCAATCATGCTGCGAATTTAAATTGCACATCAGCCTGCATGTGGTTTATATCCCTCAATTCCCTGCCTAAATGCCTCTTAAATGTTGCTATCATATCCAATTCCATCCTTGCCTCTGCTAATGCGGTCCAGGCATCTACCACTGTAAAATTTTGAATCTCCCTTAAACTTATTAGTGTGTTTGTTGTATTCATCAAGTTTAGAAGTTTGGGAAAAATCTAATCTGGATTTGCTAGGGTACATGTAAAGCAACCATTTCTTCTGGAATGGGAATCCAGATTAAGTATAATCTTACAATTAGAGTTTGAGCATGAAATCAGGGAGCACTTCCTCCCTTCAGAGGCCAGTAGAAATTTGAAACCCTTTTCCCCCCCAAAGAAGGTACAAGATTGAACCTTGTTGGGTCAATTGAAATTTCCAAGACCAAGATAGATTCTGATAGGAAAAGGTATTAGGGGAGTTGGAACATAGGCAGGAAAAATAATTTGAGGTACATAGCAGCTTTTACCTAACTGTAGTGCACACACACACACACACACACACACACACATTGCTTTCAGAAGTTTGCAGCAGTGGAAGTAGATGTTTACTCAGATTTTGGTATGCTATTCTCTTAAGTTTCAACAAAAATGCAGAAAGTTATGAGCATTTAACAAATAAATATGTGGGACAGGTATACATCAATGATGTATTATATGGAGTGACTCGAATTTTAAAGCTGATGACAAAAAGAAACACAAACTCAGCTACATCTAAACATTTGGAGACAGTATTATTATCAAATGGGCATTTTACACGAAATGCCAAATGTAATGATTTCCTACCAATTTCTGTAGCCAGAGAAGAATGTCACCGTGGAATTGATTATCTTCAATTATTCTTCGGGTAAAACTGAAGAGCACACTGATGCTTTCTTTTAAAAGTTGCAGATCTGAATAGCTGCAATCTAGTTCTTGATCGACTACAAATAAATCACAAAAAAAGTTATAGACTGCGTAATGTAAGTGACAATTATAAAAAAGATTCATTTTGACAAATTTTGAACAAAAATGAACAATGTATTAAAGAAATTAATTATTCTGGTATCTTGATGAAACAAACATTAATCTTTCTAACAAAACTGTTGTTAAGGTCTAAAGTATTTAACACAAGATTGAACACTTGTTGGGTCAATTGAAATTTTCCAAGACTAAGATAGATTCTAATAGGAAAAGGTATTAGGGGAGTTTTTACTTTCATATTGTAGTATTTAGATAAGCTTCAAAATTTCAGTGGCATGGTGGTGCAGCGGTAGCGTTGCTGCCTTACAGTGCCAGAGACCCTGACTATGGGTGCTACTGTATGGAGTTTGTACGCTCTCCCTATGACCGTGGGTTATCCCCAGGTGCTCCGGTTTCCTCCCACATTCTAAAGACATGCAGGTCTGTAAGTTAATTGGATTTGGTAAAGATTGTAATTGTATCTTGATTCTGGGATAGCGCTAGGGATCGCTGGTCTCTGTGGACTCCGGTGGGCCGAAGGGCCTGTTTTTGCACTGTATCCCTAAACTAAACTAGATACAAGTCTACACAAAACATTGATAATTTCATGCTACAAACCATGTTGAATATACCTTTTTGAGCCCAGTAAAGTGGTCCCATAAACATTTTGTGTATTTTACTTTTATGTTTTAATAAAGTACTGTAAAGATTAAAATAACATGAGGAAATGCACAGCAAGTATAAAATAATTGTTTTAAGAGAAAATAAAGTCTAAAGAAAGGTTGGACAAATGTTATGGTGTGGATCTATTAACAAAATAAAACATATTGACAGCATATTAACCTTGCTTTTGCAGAACTGCCACTGCTCTAAATGTCGGCGAGTATTTAACAACCTATAAATGTAAGATTCCACCTGGAGGCGAGAAACCACTGAGGTGTAGGCATGTAAAGCCATTGTTTGATGCAAGTGATCAGCCTTAATATCCAATGCCCTTTTCAGCTCTCCGAGGACTAAATTATTCATCTCCACGGTCTGAAATCGATAATATGTTGAAACCTTTGCTTGATCAGCACAAACTCCCTGTAAATGTAAAAATACATAATAATATCAACAATGGAAAACAACCAAACAAATGTCTGAATTCCTTTATATATATATATATACACACCCACATATATTGTGTAGCAACTTAGTTCCATACACATATAAGATCATCAACCTTTGTCTTGCTACACCTCTATTCCAGCTTTTTCTTCCCCCCCCCCCACCCCCAACAATCAGTCTGAAAAAGCATCCCAACCCAAAATGTCACCCATCCATATTCTCCCAGAGATGTCCTGAATTACTCCAGCACTTTGTGCCGTTGGAGCGGTCGCAGAGGGAGGAGCTACACCCGAGCGGTAGTAGTTAAAGTGGAGCGCGGGGCTTGCTTCTTACAGAGGCCCAAGAGCCGTTGGAGCGGTCGCAGAGGGAGGAGCTACACCCGAGCGGTAGTAGTTAAAGTGGAGCGTGGGGCTTGCTTCTTACAGAGGCCCGAGAGCCGTTGGAGCGGTCGCAGAGGGAGGAGGTGCCGAAATCTGCAACGTTCCAAGTTCCACTCGCACTTCAAAAACACTTCAAAAACAAGTGGGCTTAAGGAAGCCGCTGATTGGTGGAAGCAGACAAGAGGGAGCAGCTGATTGGGAGTCAGATCCCTGCTGATTGTACTGTATTGTAGCAGTTTGTTTTGTATTGTATCCAGGGTAAGGGGAGTATGAGGGCCAGGGCAGTTTACTGTTCTGGATGTCAGATGTGGGAAGTCATGGAGTCTGATAGCCCTCCAGACGTCCACATCTGCGCCAGGTGTATCGAGATGGGGCTCCTAAGGGACCGTATTAGGAACCTGGAGCTGCAGCTCGATGACCTCCGTCTGGTCAGGGAGAGCGAGGAAGTCATTGAGAGGAGTTACAGGGAGGTGGTCACTCCAAGACCACAGGAGGCAGGCAAGTGGATCACGGTTGGGAGAGGCAAGGGGCACAGGCAGGGACTAGAGAGTACCCCGGTGGCTGTACACCTTGACAATAAGTACTCCTGTTTGAGCACTGTTGGGGGGGACAGCCTACCTGGGGGTAGCGACAGCGGCCGGGCCTCCGGTACAGAGACTGGTCCTGTTGCTCAGAAGGGTAAGGAAAAGAAGAGGAGGGCAATACTAATAGGGACTCTATAGTTAGGGGGTCAGACAGGCGATTCTGTGGACGCAGTCGGGAGACCGGATGGTAGTTTGCCTCCCTGGTGCCAGGGTCTGTGATGTGTCTCAACGTGTCCAAGATATCCTGAAAGGGGAGGGAGAGGAGCCCGAGGTCGTGGTACATATAGGTACCAATGACATAGGTAAAAAAGAGAAGAGGTCCTGAAAGGAGAATTTAGGGAGTTAGGAGGGGAGTTAAAGAGTAGGACTGCAAAGGTAACAATCTTGGGATACTGCCTGTGCCACGCGACAGTGAGAGTAGGAATGGAGCAGAGGTGGAGGATAAATGCGTGGCTGAAGGATTGGTGCAGAGGCAGGGATTCAAATTTCTGGATCATTGGGACCTCTTTTGTGGAAGGTGCAACCTGTACAAAAAGGATGGGTTGCACTTGAACTGAGGGGGACCGATATCCTGGCGGGGAGATCTGCAAAGGCTACTGGGGAGACTTTAAACTAGAATGGTTGGGGGGAGGGACTCAAATAGAGAAAGCTATTAGACAGTGTGTGAGGCAGGAGGCAGAGAAGGAAAGCACTCAGACCCAACATGTAGGGGGGAAAGAAGAAAACAATAATAAACAGAGAATAAGAGGTGTGGGGTTCTTAAATGGGTGAGCAGAGAAACAGAGGGGTGTAAAATGCGGGCGGAAGCAATAGGTAGCAAGGTGAAAAGTAAAAGTGGCAGGCAGACAAATCCAGGGCAAAAATCAAAAAGGGACACTTTTCAACATAATTGTATAAGGGGTAAGGAGCGTTGTAAAAACAAGCCTGAAGGCTTTGTGTCTCAATGCAAGGAGCATTCGTAATAAGGTGGATGAGTTGAACGTGCAGATAGCTATTAATGATTATGATATAGTTGGATCACGGAGACATGGCTCCAGGGTGACCAAGCCGGGAGATGAACATCCAGGGATATTCAATATTCTGGAGGGATAGAGAGAAAGGAAAAGGAGGTGGGGTAGCGTTGCTGGTTAGAGAGGAGATTAACGCAGTGGAAAGGAAGGACATTAGCTTGGAGGATGTGGAATCGGTATGGGTAGAGCTGCGAAACTCTAAGGGGCAGAAAACGCTGGTGGGTGTTGTGTACAGGCCACCTAGCAGTAGTAGTGAAGTTGGGGATGGCATCAAACAGGAAATTAGAAATGCGTGCAACAAAGGCAAAAACAGTTATAATGGGTGACTTCAATCTACATATAGATTGGGTGAATCAACTTTGGCAGGGGTGCTGAGGGAAGAGGATTTCTTGGAATGTATGCGGGATAGTTATCTAAACCAACATGTAG
>CM075977.1:354971162-355078662 GCA_038087875.1 Malacoraja senta
CTGTGAATCAACTGAACTGTGAGTCTGCAATGTACTTGCAATAAATGATTTGTTAGCCCTTAATGACAATGCCATGAGTTGTTTGGTCTGCTGCCCTGCTTGTGCTTGAAACTGCAATGCTTTATTAAGTCCGGCTGTGTTTGGAAGGAATAAATATTAGGTCCAACTGTGTTTGATTCAAGTCACGCTCATTTCGTGACACGCTTAGTGGCAGGTCGCGCTGATTGCATAATTTCCGGTGAGTGCAGAGGTCGTGCTGATTGCGTAATTTCTGGTAAGTGCAAAGGTCACGCTGATTGCGGAAGTGTCGCTGACTGCGGAAGCCCCAAAGTGGAGAGGCCGCGCTCAGCCGTGTTAGTATTACTGCCATATATGTTTACTGCCATATATATGGTGTGTGAGTCAGTGAGTGTGTGTGTATGTGTTTGTGAGTGTATGTGTGAGTGTGAGTGTGAGTGTGAGTGTGAGTGTGAGTGTGTGTGTGTGTATGTGTGTGTGTGTGTGTGTGTGTGTGTGAGTGAGTGTGAGCAAGACTAACAGGTTTCTCGTAGTAGGAGATATTAATTTTCCCAACATAGACAGAAATTGCAGGCAGCTGCAAGACTATTAGGGTTGTCATAGTAGGGGATTTTTATTTCCCCAATGTAGACTTGTCTAAGCCATAATACCAAGAGCTTAGTCAGGGTGGAATTTGTGAAATGAGTTCAGGAAAGTTTCTTTTGGCAATATGTACAGGGCCCTACATGGGAAAGGGCAGAGCTTGATCTACTCTTTAGGAAATTTGTAGGGACAAGTGACTGAAGTGTCAGTGTGCAATTTTTTTGGGACCTGCGATCACAGTGCTATTAGTTTTTATATAGTTGTGGATAAGGACAGGATGGGTCCGCATTAAAGTTCTGAAATGGGGCAGGGCCAACTTTGATGGTTTGGACGGAAACTTGCTAAAGTTGATTGGAATAGGATTTTATGGGCAAAGGAATGTCTGGAAAGTGGGAAGGTTTTAAAAGAGTGACGGCGAGAGTTCAAGGCATGCATGTTCCTGCTAGAGTGAAGGGCAAGGCAACTGGGAATAAGGAACCCTGGATGTCAAAAGAAGTTGAAGCTCTGGTCAGGAAAAAGGAGGTGGCATGGGGCAACTATAGGCAGCTAGGATAAAATGTAACCCTGGAAGAGGTTAGGTGACTGAGCAGCATACTTAACAAGGAAATTAGGAGGGCAAAAAGAGGGCAGGAGATAGTTCTGGCAGATGAAATTAAGGAGAATCCAGATATTTTAATAAGTACTTTAGGGAAACAGGGTAACCTGAGAGAATTGGACCTCTCAAAAACCAAGTCATCTATGTGTGGGGCCAAAAGACATGGGCAAGATCCTCAATGAGTATTTCTCCTCTGTTTTAACGGTAGAGAAAACATATGAATGCTAGGGAACTTGGGACAGTTAATAGAGATGTCAAGGGCAGTCTGCATTATGGGCAGAGAGGTGTTGAACTTCTTAGGGCATATGTGGATAAATCTCCCAGGCCATATCAGATAAAGAATTATGTGGGAAGCTAGTGAAGAAATTGAGGAATTCATGATTAAGATATATGAATCATCCTGACACATGGGTAAGGTGCCAGATGACTGGAGGGCGACTAATGTTGTGTATTTATTTAAGAAGAGGTGCAACGAAAAGCCTGGGTGCTATAGACCAGCAAGCCAATCATCTGACAATAGACAATAGGTGCAGGAGTAGGCCATTCGGCCCTTCAAGCCATTCAATGTGATCATGGCTGATCATCCCCAATCAGTACCCCGTTCCTGCTTACTCCCCATATCCCCTGACTCAGCTATTTTTAAGAGCCCTATCTAGCTCTCTTGAAAGCATCCAGAGAACCTGCCCCCACCACCCTCTGAGGCAGAGAATTCCACACTCACCACTCTCTGTGAGAAAAAGTGTTTCCTCGTCTCCTTTCTAAATGGCTTACTCCTTATTCTTAAACTGTGGCCCCTGGTTCTGGACTCCCCCAACATCGGGAACATGCTTCCTGCCTCTAGCATGTCCAAGCCCTTAACAATCTTATATGTTTCAATGAGATTGCCTCTCATCCTTCTAAACTCCAGAGTGTACAAGCCCAGCTGCTCCATTCTCTCAGCATATGACAGTCCCGCCATCCCGGGAATTAACCTTGTAAACCTACACTGCACTCCCTCAATAGCAAGAATGTCCTTCCTCAAATTAGGGGACCAAAACTGTACACAATACTCCAGGTGTGGTCTCACTAGGGCTCTGTCCAACTGCAGAAGGACCTCTTTGCTCCTATCTTCGATTCCTCTTGTTATAAAGGCCAACATGCCATTCGCTTTCTTCACTGCCTGCTGTACCTGCATGCTTACTTTCATAGATTGTGTACAAGGACCCCCAGATCCCGTTGTACTTCCCCTTTTCCCAACTTGACGCCATTTAGATAGTAATCTACCTTCCTGTTTTTGCTACCAAAGTGGATAACCTCACATTTATCCGCATTAAACTTCATCTGCCATGCCTTCCAATCTGGGGGCTGATTTATGGGCCTGTCCCAATTAGGCGATTTTTCACACACACATCACAGGCGGGGGACAGGGCAAGCGGGGGGATCGCTGTCTGAAATTCACACGGTGCTAAGTCGTGATGTAACTAAAAACAGTTACCTTTAAATTTTATCTGCCTGTAATTATGTGGGTGGGATTTATACGTAGACTGAGGCGTGTTTGCGGCTGGGATTTTGGCGCAGACTCCCAAGGAGTTTAATTTAGTTCGAAGAGGATCGGGGAAGAGACATAGTTTTTGACCATGCACGAACATGACCACGAGTATGATTGAAATGTACTTATACAAGAAGCTTTTATGAATTATTTTACGTTTGTACTGCTACAATAAAGAAACTATTAATCAAGAGACTGTTTTTGGAAGATTTATCTTTCGACGGCATTGAATGTCTTGTGGAGAGCTCGTGGGTGCGTATAGATTATCTTCTGATCCATAGTCATCACAGTGACTATCGAGGACTAAATCCTTGAGACATTTTAAAAAACTGTCACTACATCTAGTCAAAATGGTTTTGTACATGGGAGAGCATGTCTTACAAATTTGAATGAGTTTTTGAAGAGGTAACTTAAAATGCTAACATGGGCAAGGCCATTGACTTTGTCTATGTGGACTTCAGTAAGACCTTTGAAGAGGCTCTGCATGATAGGCCCCTTTGAAAGGTTAGATCGCATGATCCATGGAGAGCTAGCTATCTGCATGCAGAATTGTCTTAATGGAATGCTACCGGGGGTGGTGGTTGAGACGAAGACAGTGGCATTTAAGAGACTTGTGAATAGGCATATGGATATGCACGGAATGGAAGGATATAGATTATGTGGTAGATAGGAGACAGGTCTTGGCATCATGTTCGGCAAAGATTGTGGGCAGAAGGGCCTGTTCTTGTGGTGTACTGTTCTATGTTTTAAGATGGTTATCAAAAACTACAGCAGACTTTTGATCTTCTAGGCAAGTGTAAAAATGTAAACTGCACTAATGGAGTTTAATGCTGATAAGTGCGAGGTGCTGTATTTTGAGAAGTTAAACCAGGGTAGGACCATCACAATGAATGTTCGGGTCCTGGGGTGTGTGTAGAGCAGAGGGATCTAGGAGTACAGATTTAGCTTTAAAATTGTCATAGAGATACAGTGAAAAGCTGTTTTGCATACTATCCAAATAGATTAGATATATGTTTAATCGATATGTTTTATTATTAATGTTTAATATTTTAAGTGTCATTCCTAACTGTCACTGAATGTCATGTTGTCACTTGCGGGTGGAGCACCAAGGCAAATTCCTTGTATGTGAATACTTGGCCAATAAACTTATTCATTCATATCACACGTATTACAATCGACAAACACAAGTACAAAGGATAAAGGAAAGGGGAGGATAGAGTGCAGAATACCATTCTTAGTATGATAGAGCATCAGTTCCATAGAAAAAGTCCAATGTCCTCAATGGGGGAGAAGTAAACGGAGATGACCCAAGCTTATGGATGGACCGTTCAGAAGCCGGATAACAGTGGGAAGAAGCTGTTCCTGAATTTGGTGGCACACACTTTTAAGCTTCTGTACCTTCTGCCAGATGGGAGCACAGAGGACAAAGGACTAGAGTGGAACAAGCCATAGAGTCTTAGTGTGGAAATAGGCCCTTCGACCCAGCTCGCCCACACCGACCAACATGTTCCATCTTCAATAGTCCCACTTGCCTGCATTTCGCCCATATCCCTCTGAACCTGTCCTATCCATGTCTAATTGCTTCTTAAACATTGCTATAGTCCTTGCCTCAACTACCTCCTCCAGCAGCTCGTTCTATACACACATCACTCTTTGTGTGAAAAAGTTACCCCTCATCTATCTATATACCAATACTCATCTTGTGTGTGTGTGTGTGTGTGTACGAGTGTATGTTTTGTATCTTCCTCAAAACGCTACACGATAGCGCTTAAATTTTTACATATTCTAACTCACATTCTTCCCATCCACACCGTACTCAGGTTCACTTAAGATTTCATCCTATATTTCACGTTATTCATGATTACAGTTTTAAAAAAAGCCCAAAATGCTTCTCATAGAGAGCCTTTTTCCAGCAGCTTCCAGTGATGATGTCACAATGCATCTCAGATGTCCAATCACAATGGATCTCATTTACAAATTACATCACAATGGGACGTTGCCAACGGTAACCACAGCTTCTCAGAGCCTTTGTCCAGCAGCTTTCAGTGATGATGTCTTAATGCCACTCACAGTGCACCAATCACAATGGGCTCTCAAGCTGCCGAGTGCCACAATGACATCACAATGGGACGTTGCCAACGGTAACCAAAGCTTCTCACAGAGAGCCTTTTTCCAGGAGCTTTCAGTTATGATGCTATATTTTAATGTTATTGATGATTAAAGTTTAAAAAACGACAACTTTAAGATTTTTACTCTTAAAATCCTTCCTGCCAGTTTCCAACACACTTCGATACAAAGTTGCAAGACAGGAACACTCTGAACTTTTCACCTCAATGGGATATCACAGCAAGTGCTTCAACAGGAGGGCGAGGGTAAATTGGTATTGCAATTGGAACTGCTGCGGCAGGAAGGAGAAGTGCAATTGGAATTGTTGTTAAAGTCCAGTGCTGAGGGAGGCATGGGAGTGCTGGGATCTTATTTTCGGGAACAGCTTCAGTTGGGGGATCGCGCCTCCTGGGTTATTGGTGCAATATTGCGTTGGGGAACAGGTTGCGTTGGGGGAACAGGCCTCCCGTGTGACAGGGACCCAACGGGTCCGACTTGGTCTAGCATTCCTATAAAATCTTTTCCTCATCACCTTCAACCTATGCCCTCTGGTTCTCAATTCCCCTACTCTGGCCAAGAGACTCTGTGCGTCCACCCGATCAATTCCTCTCATGATCTTTTACACCTCTATAAGATCACTCCACATCCTCCTGCACTCCAGGGAATAGAGTCCCAGCCTTACCAACCTCTCCCAATAGCTCAGACCATTCCTGGCAACATGCTTGTAAATCTTCTCTGCACCCTTGCCAACTGAACAAAATCTTTCCTTTAACATGGTGCCTAGAACTGAACACAGCCTCACCAGCATCTTATACAACTGCAACATGACCTCCAAACGTCTATACTCAATACCCTGACTGCAACACCTCACATTTCTCGGTTTTAAATTCCATCAATCATTCCTCAGGCAACCAGACATGGCCAACTGATCAAGATCCTGTTGCAACATTCGACAACCATCTTCACTATCTGCAATACCACTCACTTTTGTATCATCTGCAAACTTGCTAATCTTGCCGTACATTCTCATCCAAATCATTGATATAGATGACGAACAGTAACAGGCCCTGCACCGAACCTTGAGGCACACCACTAATCACAGGCCCCCAGTAGTAAGCAATCTTTCACCATCACCTCTGCTTCCTTCCATGAAGCCAATTTTTTATCCATTCAGCTATCTCTCCTTGGATCCCATGCAATCTGGCCTTACAGAGTAGCCTACCATGTGGAACTTTGTTGAATGCTTTGCTGAAATCCATGTATACATTTACAGTTCTGCCCTCATCAACCTTTTTGGTCACATCTTCAAATCAGATTCATGACACACGACCTCCCACATACAAAACCATGCTGACTATCCCTAATCAGTCATTGTTCATCTAAATGCCTGTATATCCTATCCCACGGAATACCCTCCAGTAATTTTCTGACTACAGATGTTAATGTCTTGTTTAGCTTATTTTCCAAGGCAATGCGATATGGCGTCAAGTTGGGAAAAGGGGAAGTACAACGGTATCTGGGGGTCCTTGTTCATCAGTCTATGAAAGTAAGCATGCAGGTACAGCAGGCAGTGAAGAAAGCCAATGGCATGTTGGCCTTTATAACAAGAGGAATCGAATATAGGAGCAAAGAGGTCCTTCTGCAGTTGTACAGAGCCCTAGTGACACCACACCTGGAGTATTGTGTGCAGTTTTGGTCCCCTAATTTGAGGAAGGACATTCTTGCTTTTGAGGGAGTGCAGCGTAGGTTTACAAGGTTAATTCCAGGGATGGCGGGACTGTCATATGCAGAGTGAATGGAGCAGCTGGGCTTGTACACTCTGGAGTTTAGAAGGATGAGAGGATATCTCATTGAAACATATAAGATTGTTAAGGGTTTGGACAAGCTGGAGGCAGGAAACATGTTCCCGATGCGGGAGTCCAGAACCAGGGGCTTCAGTTTAAGAATAAGGAGTAAGCCATTTAGAATGGAGACAAGGAAACACCTTTACCCACAGAGAGTGGTGAGTCTGTGGAATTCTCTGCCTCAGAGGGTGGTGGAGGTAGGTTCTCTGGATGCTTTCAAGAGAGAGCTAGATAGGGCTTTTAAATATAGCGGAGTCAGGGGAAGGCAGGAACGGGGTACTGATTGGGGATGATCAGCCATGATCACATTGAATGGCGGTGCTGGCTCGAAGGGCCGAATGGCCTACTCCTGCACCTATTGTCTATTGTAAATCGAGGAATAGAAGAAAGTCTTGTCTGTGTGTTGAACTGTGCTGCATCTACAGCTTCCAACAATTTCCTAGTTCCCTAAAAGCGGTATCACAGGTAGAGGCAGCTTTTTGTACATTGGCTTTAATCAGTCAGGATATTGAGTATAGAAGGTGAGATGTTATGTTAGTTATACAAGACGTTGGCGAGGTCACATATGGAGTACTGTGTTAGAGGAAGAATATCACAGAGGAGCAGCAGCCAGACCAGCGAGTGAGTAGATTGGCTGAGACATCCTAATTAGTTGTGTGGATAGTTGACTTGATTAGATAAAATTAAGTTCAGGTCTAGGGGGGGGGGGCGGCCTTGGTAAGGTAAAGTGCGAATCTTTGGCTCAAGAGTCTTCGGCAAGGAGGATACACTTGAATCGGTTGTGTTTAATTTAATTTAAATATTTTAACTTGTAACGGCAGGAATGCTATTGCAGTGCGTTTGTTGCAGGATGTGGGTAGTCAGGGGCACTGCTGGTGTCACTGACCACTACACCTGTGGGAACTGTGTCCAGATGCAGCTCCTCAAGGAACGAGTTAGTGAACTGGAGTAGCAGCTGGATGACCTGCGGTCCATCCGGGAGAACAAAAACTTCCTGGACAGGACCAACAGTCAGATCGTCACTCCAAGAGTGCAGGAGGTGCGACAGGTAGAGACAGAAAGACGACAGAAGGAAGTGCAGGAGACCTCAGTAGAAGTACCTCTTGCGAACAGGTACACCCTCTTGGGAGCTGTCGGGGCAGACAACGCTTCCAGTCCGAGGGGCGGAATCCTAGTGCTGAGACTCGACTGGTGAGACCTACGTCAGGCAGAGCCATAGTGGTGGGTGACTCCATTGTCCGAGGTGCGGACAGGAGATCCTGTGGCGATTGGCGAAACTCAAGGAAGGTGTGTTGCCTCTCTGGTGCCAGGGTCCAAGACGTCTCAGACAGATTTAAGAACATCCTCGTGAGGAAAGATGAACAGCCAGAAGTAGTTGTGCATGTAGACACAAATGACTTGGGTAAGAAGAGGGAGGTTCTGCAATGTGAGTATAGAGAACAAGGCAGGAGCCTGAAAAGCAGAACTTCTAGGGTGATTATGTGGATAAATGTGAGGTTATCCACTTTGGTAGCAAAAACGGGAAGGCAGACTATTATCTAAATGGTGGCCGATTAGGAAATGGGGAGATGCAGCGAGACCTGGGTGTCATGGTACACCAGTCATTGAAAGTAGGCATGCAGGTGCAGCAGGCAGTGAAGAAAGCGAATGGTATGTTGGCCTTCATAGCAAGAGGATTTGAGTATAGGAGCAGTGAGGTTCTACTGCAGTTGTACAGGGTCTTGGTGAGACCACACCTGGAGTATTGCGTACAGTTTTGGTCTCCAAATCTGAGGAAGGACATTATAGCCATAGAGGGAGTGCAGAGAAGGTTCACCAGACTGATTCCTGGGATGTCAGGACTTTCATATGAAGAAAGACTGGATAGACTTGGCTTATACTCGCTAGAATTTAGGAGATTGAGAGGGGATCTTATAGAAACGTACAAGATTCTTATGGGGTTGGACAGGCTAGATGCAGGAAGATTGTTCCCGATGTTGGGGAAGTCCAGGACAAGGGGTCACAGCTTAAGGATAAGGGGAAAATCCTTTAAGACCGAGATGAGGAAAAACTTTTTCACACAGAGTGGTGAATCTCTGGAACTCTCTGCCACAGAGGGTAGTTGAGGCCAGTTCATTGGCTATATTTAAGAGGGAATTAGATGTGGCCCTTGTGGCTAAAGGGATCAGGGGGTATGGAGAGAAGGCAGGTACGGGATACTGAGTTGGATGATCAGCCATGATCGTATTGAATGGCGGTGCAGGCTCGAAGGGCTGAATGGCCTACTCCTGCACCTAATTTCTATGTATCTATGTATCTATGTATTATCTCTGGGTTGCTTCTGGTACCTCATGCTAGTGAGGGTAGGAACAGGGAGATAGGGGATCTGAATGTGTGGCTGAGGAGTTGGTGCAGGGAGCAGGGATTTAGATTTCTAGATCACTGGAATCTCTTCTGGAGCAGGGGTGACCTGTACAAAAGGGACAGGTTGCACCTTAATTGACGGGGGACCAACATTCTGGCAGGCAGGTTTGCTAGTGCTACACGGGTGGGTTTAAACTAAACAGTGGGGGGCGTGGAGTCAACAACATGGATGCTTATCCATGCAGCTAACGGGAAAGAGAGTGTAGGAAAGCTCACGTTTAAACTAACAGGACAGGGGGATGGGCCCAATGCAAGGAGACAGGGACATAAAAGGAGGACAGAAGCAAAAGGTAGAAGGGCGATAAGGAAAACTAACCTGAAAGCTTTGTGCCTTAATGCGAGAACATTCGAAATAAGGTGGATGAATTGAAGGTGCAGTTAGTAGTTAAGGGATATGATATAGTTGGAATTATGGAGACATGGCTCCAGGGTGACCAAGGCTGGGAGTTAAACATGCAGGGGTATTCTATCTTAAGGAAGTATAGACAGAAAGGAAGAGGAGGTGGGGTGGCATTGCTGGTTAAAGAGGAGATTAATGCAATAGCAAGGAGAGACATCAGCTTGGATGCTGTAGAAACGGTATGGATAGAACTGCAAAATAGCCAAGGGCAGAAAACGCTTGTTGGAGTTGTATACAGACCACCAAACAGCAGTAGGGAGGTTGGGGATAGCATCAAGCAGGAAATTAGGGATGTGTGTAGCAAAGGTATAGTGGTTATTATGGGTGACTTTAATCTACATATAGATTGGGCCAACCAAATTGGTATTAGTGCTGAGGAGGATTTCCTAGAATGGATACGGGCTTGGTTTTTAAACTGATATAGAGGGTAGGCCATCCTAGACTGGGTATTGTGTAATGAGGAAGGATTAGTTAGCGATCTTGTTGTGCAAGGCCCCTTGGGCAACAGTGATCATAATAAGGTGGAATTCTGCATTAGGATGGAGAGTGACACGGTTAATTCAGAGACTAGGGTCCTGAACTTCAATAAAGGAGATTGAAGGTATGAGATGGGAATTGGCTAGGATAGACTGGCAAATTATACTTAAAGGGTTGACAGTGGAGATGCAATGGCAACGATTTAAAGATGGCATGGATGAACTGAATTGCTCATCCCTGTCTGGCTAAAAAAACAAACTGGGAAGGCGACTCAACCATGGCTGATGAGGGAAGTATAGTGTTAAATCCAAGGAAGAGGCATATAAATTGGCCAGAAGAAGTGGCAAACCAGAGGACTATTAAGATATGTGGTGTTGTGGATAATGAAGTAGATTTTCAAAGTCTACAGAGAGATTTAGGCCATTTGGAAGAGTGGGCTGAAATATGGCAGATGGAGTTTAATGCTGATAAGTGTGAGGTGCTACATTTTGGCAGGACAAATCAAAATAGGACGTACATGGTAAATGGTAGCGAATTGAGGAATGCAGTTGAACAGAGGGATCTAGGAATAACTGTGCATAGTTCCCTGAAGGTGGAAGCTCATGCAGATAGGATGGTAAAGAAAGCCTTTGGTGTGCTGGCCTTTATAAATCAGAGCATTGAGTATAGAAGTTGGGATGTAATGTTAAAATTGTACAAGACATTGGTGAAGCCAATTCTGGAGTATGGTGTACAATTTTGGTCGCCAAATTATAGGAAAGATGTCAACAAAATAAAGAGAGTACAGAGGAGATGTACTAGAATGTTGCCTGGGTTTCAGCAACTAAGTTACAGAGAAAGGTTAAACAAGTTAGGTCTTTATTCTTTGGAGCGCAGAAGGTTAAGGGGAGACTTGATAGAGGTCTTTAAAATGATGAGAGGGATAGACAGAGTTGACGTGGATAAGCTTTTTCCATTGAGAGTAGGGAAGATTCAAACAAGAGGACATGATTTGAGAATTAAGGGACAGAAGTTTAGGGGTAACATGAGGGTGAACTTCTTTACTCAGAGAGTGGTAGATGTGTGGAATGAACTTCCAGTGGAAGTGGTGGAGGCAGGTTCGATTTTATCATTTAAAAATAAATTGGATAGGTATATGGACGGGAAAGAAATGGAGGGTTATGGTCTGAGTGCAGGTAGATGGGACTAGGGGAGAATAAGTGTTCGGCACGGACGAGAAGGGCCAAGATGGCCTGTTTCCGTGCTGTAATTGTTATATGGTTATATGGTTATATGACTGGGAGAAATTTTGATAACAACAGAGGAGGACAAAGGGGTTAATTATGAGGGGGGGGAAAGAGCATGAAAGAAAGCTTGTGGGGAATATAAAAACTGACTGTAAAAGTTTCTTTAGGTATGTAAAAAGGAAACGATTAGTGAAGACAAATGTCGTGTAAAGGGCCTGTCCCACTTGGCCGTCATTTACGCAACAGGCCGGTAGTGACTTACGCGCGACGGTCACGTGCGTCATCATGCGTCTGCACAGCCGTCTGGAGCGCGTGACGTCATTTGAAGATGGACACAAAATGCAGGAGTAACTCAGCGGGACCGGCAGCATCTCTGGAGAGATGGAATGGATGATGTTTCGGGTCGAGTCTCTTCTTCAGTCTGAAGAAGGGTTTCGACCCGAAACGTCACCCATTGCTTCTCTTCAGAGATGCTGCCGGTCCCGCTGAGTTACTCTAGCATTTTGTATCTATCTCCAATCGTCTTGGCCCCGCTCTGGGAGTAGGAGTGGGGGTGGATCCGGATCCGCAATGGCCGTGAGCCCCAGGCCGAGCTCGGCGATCATTTGCCTGCTTCTGCTGCTGTTGGAGGTGAGACGTTGCGCCGCACCAGGGTCTTGGGCCTGTCCCACTTTGGCCGTCAGTTACACGACAGGCTGGTGGCGCGCAAAGATTTCGTGCAGGACGAAGTCCACGCTCCTCCATGCCACTCCACACTCCTCCACACCAGTCCATGCGCCCGTCCCGCGCTACCCACACGCTAGCAGGTCGCGTAAATGGCGCGCGAATGACAGCCAAGTGGGACAGGCCCTTAAGGGTTAAACTGACAATTTCAGCTAAAATGTGAAATGCAGTTATCAGGTAAGTTAGCAGCCCTACATTCCATAGCCTCTTGAAACCAAGTTTCCAGACGCCTTATCTCCTCGCACCTGTGATCATTGCCTGGGAACACAGCCTTTCCCAGGCCATTCTATGGGAAAGCATAACATTGGCATACACAACACATCAGCAATAGTTGGGTAGACCAAACGTGCCCTGCCATGCCGTTGGTAGCACAGAAATGTTGCAGACAAGGGGGGCTTGTGATAGGCTTGGGGAGGGGTCAGTGGCACGGTCTGCTCTGATAAGAAATGCCATAAAGATTGGTGTTGGGCGGCCTTTCGGTGAGAGAACCTCAGCCTTGGACCGTGTCGCGAACAGTGCCAGGTGATCTTGAAAAAAACATCTTGCGCATGCTCTGATGTGTACTCGGGGTTTGCGAGTGCGTTCGGGGATATTCGAGGATGCGTGAGTGTATGTGCCTTATTTAGTAGTGTAATAAGTTACCGAGTGAATCAAAACTGTTATCTGAATCCAGTGATTAATCGAACACGACAACAAATATAGGTCCCTTAGTCAGAGACAGGTGAATTTATAATGGGAAACAAGGAAATGGCAGAACAGTTAAACGAGTACTTTGGTTCTGTCTTCGTGAAGGAAGACAAAATCTCCCGGAAATACTAGGGGACCGAGGATTTAGTGGGAGGGAGGAACTGAATGGAATCCACATTAATCAGAAAATTGTGTTAGGTAAACTGTTGGGACTGAAGGCAGATAAATCCACAGGGCCTGATGGTCTGCATCCCAGAGTACTCAAGGAGGTGGCCCTAGAAATCGTGGATGCATTGATGATCATTTTCCAATGTTCTCTCGACTCTGGATAAGTTCCTGTGGACTGGAGGGTAGCCAATGTAAATGGTTTTTGAGAAGGGAGGGAGAGAAAAACTGTGGAATTATAGACTAGTTAGCCTTACATCAGTCGTGGGGAAGATGCTGGAGTCGATTATTAAAGATGATATAGCAGGGCATTTGGAAAGCAGTGACAGGATCAGTCAAAGTCAGCATGGATTTATGAAGGAGAAATCATACCTGGATAATCTTTTGGAATTTTTTGATGATGTAACAAATAGAATGGATAAGGGAGAGCCAGTGGTAGGTGGTATATCTGGACTTTCAAAAAAAGCCTTTGGCAAGGTCCCACACAAGAGATTAGTGTGCAAAATGAGAGCGGGGTAAGGTATTATCATGGATAGAGAACTGGTTGGCAGACAGGAAGCAAAGAGTAGGAATTAACGGGTCCTTTTCAGAATGGCAGGCAGTGACTCGTGGGGTGCCACAAGGCTCGGTACTGGGACCCCAGTTGTTTACAAAATATATTAACGATTTCGACAAGGGAATTAAATGTAACATCTCTTTTGCTGATGACACAAAGCTGGGTGGCAGTGTGAGATGCGAGGACAATGCTACAGTGCCCTCCATAATGTTTGGGATAAAGACCCATCATTTATTTATTTGCCTCTGTACTCCACAATTTGAGATTTGTAATAGAAAAAAATTACATGGTTTAAGTGCACATTGTCAGATTTTAATAAAGGCAATTTTTATACATTTTGGTTTCACCATGTAGAAATTAGCTGTGTTTATTCATGGGCCCCCTATTTCAGGGCACCATAATGTTTGGGGCACATGGCTTCACAGGTCTTTGTAATTGCTCAGGTGTGTTCAATTGCCTCCTTAATACAGGTATGAGAGCTCTCAGCACCTAGTCTTTCCTCCAGTCTTTCCATCACCTTTGAAAACCTTTATTGCTGTTTATCAACATGAGGACCAAAGTTGTGCCAATGAAAGTCAAAGGAGCCATTATGAGTGAGAAACAAGAATAAAACTGTCAAGAGACATCAGCCAAAAGGCTTCAGACATCAGGCTTACCAAAATCAACTGTTTGGAATAGCATTAAGAAGAAAGAGAGCACTGGTGAGCTTACTAATCGCAAAGGGAGTGGCAGACCAAGGAAGACCTGCTCAGCTGATGACAGATGAATTCTCTCATTAATAAAGAAAAATTCCCAAACACCTGACCGACAGATCAGAAACACTCTTCAGGGGTCAGGTGTGGATTTGTCAATGACCACTGTCCGCAGAAGACTTCATGAGCAGAAATACAGAGGCTACACTGCAAGATGCAAACCACTGGTTAGCTGCAAAAAAAGGATGGCCAGGTTGCAATTTGCCAAGAAGTACTTAAAAGAGCAACTACAGATCAGGAAAAATGTCTTGTGGACAGATGAGATGAAGGTTAACTTATATCAGAGTGATGGCAACAGCAAAGTAGAGAGGAGAGAAGGAACTGCCCAAGATCCAAAGCATACCACCTCATCTGTGAAACATGGAGGTGGCAGTGTTATGGCCTGGGCATATATGGCTGCTGAAGGTACTGGCTCACTTATCTTCATTGATGATACAACTGCTGATGGTAGTAGCATAATGAATTCTTAAGTGTATAGACACATCCTATCTGCTCAAGTTCAAACAAATGCCTTAAAACTTATTGTCCGGCGGTTCATTCTACAGCAAGACAATTATCCCAAACATACTGCTAAAGCATCAAAGGAGTTTTTCAAAGCTACAAAATGGTCAGTTCTTGAGTGGCCAAGTCAATCACCCGATCTGAACCCAAATGAGCATGCCTTTTATATGCTGAAGAGAAAACTGAAGGGGACTAGCCCCCAAAACGAGCATAAGCTAAAGATGGCTGCAATACAGGCCTGGCAGATCATCACCAGAGGAGACTGGTGATGTCCATGAATCGCAGACTTCGAGCAGTCATTGCATGCAAAGGATATGCAACAAAATACTAAACATGTTTAGTATTTACATTTACATGATATTGCTGTGTCCCAAACATTACGGTGCCCTGAAATGGGGGACTATGTATAAACACCGCTGTAATTTCTACATGGCGAAACCAAAATGTATAAAAATGGCCTTTATTAAAATCTGACAATGTGTACTTTAACCACATGTGATTTTTCTCTATTACAAATCTCAAATTGTGGAGTACAGAGGCAAATAAATAAACAATGGGTCTTTGTCCCAAACATTATGAAGGGCACTGTATGAGGCTGCAGGGTGACTTGGATAGTTTGGATGAGTGGGCAGAAACATGGCAGATGCAGTATAATGTGGATAAATGTGAGGTTATCCACTTTGGTGGCAAGAACAGGAAGGCAGATTATTATCTGATGGTGTCAGATTAGGTGAAGGGGAGGTGCAACGAGACCTGGGTGTGCTTGTACATCAGTCACTGAAAGCAAGTATACAGTTACAGCAGGTAGTGAAGAAAGCAGTTGGCCTTCACTGCGAGAGGATTTGAGTTTAGGAGCAAGGAGGTCCCACTGCAGTTGTACAGGGGCCTGGTGAGACCACACCTGGACTATAGTGTGTAATTTTGGTCTCCTAATTTGAGGAAGGACATCTTTGCTATTCAGGGAGTGCAGTGTAGGTTCACCAGGTTAATTCCCGTGATGGCGGGAGTGACATATGATGAAAGTATGGGTCGACTGGGCTTGTACTCGCTGGAATTTAGAAGGATGAGATGGGATCTTATGGAAACATATAAAATTCTTAGAGGATTGGACAGGGTAGATGGAGGAAAAATGTTCCCGATGGTGGGGTAGTTCATAACCAGGGATCACAGTTTAAGAATAAGGGGTAGGCCATTTAGGACTGAGATGAGGAAAAACGTCTTCACCCAGAGAGTTGTGAATCTGTGGAATTCTCTGCCACAGAAGGCAGTGGAGGCCAATTCATTGGATGTTTTCAAAGGAGTTAGATTTAGCTCTTAGGGCTAAGGGAATCAAGGGATATGGGTAAAAAGCCAGAACGGGGTACTGATTTTGGATGATCAGCCATGATCATATTGATTGGCAGTGCTGGCTCGAAGGGCCAAATGGCCTACTCCTGCACCAAATTTTCTATGTTTCTATTATTAAGCTGAAAAGAGTTCAGAGAAAATTTACAAAGAAGTTGCCAGGTTTTCAAAGGCTGAGCTTTAGAGATAGATTTATTATGTGGAGCCTAGGAGGCCAAGGGGTGATCTTATAGAGGTGTACAATATTATGAAGGGAGTAGATAGTGTGAATGTAACCAAGTAGGAGAGTAAAAACACAGTGGACATGTTTAAGGCGAGAGGGGAGGGATTTAATACGAACCTGAGGGGCAACCTTTTAACTCAGAGTGGTGGGTATCTGGATTGTGCTGTTAGAAGAGGTAGCTGAGGCAGATACTATAACATCATTTAAAAGACACTTGGACAGGTACATGGATAGAAAAGGGAAAGAGGGATATGGGCCACTCTAATCAAATGGGATTGGCTTAGATGGGGCATCTTGGTCAATGGAATTCATTGTCTAATTTTCATTACCAACTCTAACAGTATACAACTAAAACTGCAATAAAATATATTGCTTCTTAGAAGAAATCATTAAGCAAATAACATTTCAAAAGTTTAGAGAGCAAGTTCAACTGAACAAAATTAAAATAAAGGCAGACCTGAATGGTCAGCTGCTCTTCCTTGAATGTCCATAGCCTTTGCTCAATACTGTTATAATTACATATCATTGTTTGTTGTTCTGCTGCAGCCAACTGAAGTTGTTTCCTACATCTTCCATAGTTCATAAGTAGTTCATAAAGATCATTTTTGTCTTGATTGGCCACAGAAAGAAACTCTTCAGTATAAGTATCGACATTTTCTATCCACGAACCTAATGCAAAAATGTTCAGCTCTTCTTTCGAAAATGGTACAATTTCTGATTCACAAGGAACCTCTGGATACAATGTCCGGAAATGGGGCGAAACCTGCTTTACAGATGCAGTTCTAGAATCTCTCTTTTCCTCTATTGGTAAATCTGGGTACAATCTTTCAAAGGTCAACTGTACAGGAAGATTGGCAACAGGTTTCTGCAGATCCATGCCAACCACTTCTCTCTCGCCCAGAATCAAAATAGCAGGATTTTTCATGTCCTTTCTCACCATTGTCTCCTTTTCCTTCTTGTTAACTCCTCCTTTCTGAGAATAAATATTTCCATGGTCCACTGAAGATCCATAAACAGTAGGTTCAATAACACTAGAGTTTTGTTTACTGTCATCACTGGCAGTCTTACTGGAACAAGGCAGCCCAAGAGCTTCTGTAACTTTAATGCTTTCAGTCACTTGCTGATTAAGGTTGGAGCTTTTATCAGAGTTTAATTTTGTCTGATTTAACTGAAATTGTTTATGTTCGCCATCTAATGCAATCAACTGTTTTGATTCAAATTCAGATTCAACTATTGCAATGGATGCAATTTTTGTACACAATTCAGGCTCATGAAGTATTTCCACAGGCACTTCAGCCACCATTGAAGTAGAAATCAATTCCTGGTTCAATTCTGGTTCTGGTCTAGAATTTTCTTTTTTCTTGATATCTGTAGTACCCTTTTTCTTTTTGTCCTGGAAAATGAAAAGGCAGTTACAGGAAATATGCCATTATGCTATAAAGGGTACAGAGAAGATTTATGATGTTGCCAGAACTTGAGGGCCTGAGATATAGGGAGAGGTTGACAGCCTAGGACTTTGAGTCTATCTTCGTTTTCAACCATCATCGCAGTTCCTTCCTACACATTATACCAGGTCCCCCTAGTCCTCACCTTTCACCCCACCAGCCGTCACATACAACAAGTGATCCTCCGTCAATTTCGCCACCTCCAACGTGACCCCACCACTCGCCACATCTTCCCATCTCCCCCCATGTCTGCCTTCCGCAAAGACGACTCCCTCCGTAACTCCCTTGTCAATTCTTTCCTTCCCTCCCATACCACCCCCCCCCCGGTACTTTCCCTTGCAACTGCAAGAGATGCAACACTTGTCCCTTCACCTCCCCCCTCGACTCCATTCAAGGACCCAAGCAGTCGTTCCAGGTGCGACAGAGGTTCACCTGCATCTCCTCCAACCTCATCTATTGCATCCGCTGCTCTAGATGCCAGCTGATCTACATCGGTGAGACCAAGCGGAGGCTTGGCGATCGTTTCGCCGAACACCTCCGGTCGGTCCGCAATAACCAACTTGACCTCCCGGTGGCTCAGCACTTCAACTCCCCCTCCCATTCCGTATCTGACCTCTCTGTCCTGGGTCTCCTCCATGGCCACAGCGAGCAACACCGTAAATTGGAGGAAATGCACCTCATATTCCTTGGGCAGTCTACATCCTGGGGGCTTGAACATTGAATTCTCCCAATTCTGCTAGCCCTTGCTGTCCCCTCCCCTTCATCAGCCCTCTGGTTGTCTCTTCCCCTCCCCCAGCCCTCAGGCTCCTCCTCCGCCTTTTTCCTTTTTTCCTTTCTTCTCCCCACCCTCTATCAGTCTGAAGAAGGGTTTCGGCCCGAAACGTTGCCTATTTCCTTCGCTCCATAGATGCTGCTGCACCCGCTGAGTTTCTCCAGCATTTTTGTGTACCTTCGATTTTCCAGCATTTGCAGTTCCTTCTTTAACACCCTTGCCACTCATGTGGCCCCCTGGGTTAATATCCCTTCCCTTTGTTTGAGGAGTGTCTTCATCAGACCCTACCCCCCAATGTATAGCAGCGGAAGGACCTAGACTGTGGTCCTCTGCCACAGAGCCTTGCCGATAGCTGCACCAAGCTTCAGTGCGTCCCTCAGCACATACTCCTACAGTCTAGAATGGGCCGTAGGTAGTCATAAAATGCTGGAGTAACTCAGCGGGACAGCAGCATATCTGGAAGGAATGGGTAACGTTTCGAGTCGAGACCCTTCTTCAGACTGATTAATGTCTGATAAAAATCCTCAAAGTCTGGAATGGGCCAGTAGGCAACATTCCCTGATAGATATCTCGCTCTGCTGGGAGATCAACAAGTTTCGGACAGACTAAAGAGCGTCTTTCACCAAGTTAATGACCTTCCAGCAGTACTTCATGTCCGTCCCTGAATGTGTCCCTGGGAACAGTCTGTTAATCAGAGAGTCTTCTGTTACGGAACTGTTCAGGACCCTTGCATCATTCTCCACACTCTCTTCACAAATCCATAATCTGCAAAGAGGTAGGTAACTGCCTCCTCTCCTTAGCAGCCATCCTGAAGGCAGCGTGCAGCGTGGTAGTAAGATTAAAATGGTGCAGGAAGGATCTGACTTGGAGGGCCCTCGTCACCGCCACCGAAGTGTGGTCTTGGCGTTTGTTGGAGTGTCTGATACACTTGCATTTCTCCAGACAAGCTGGGAACCACGCCACAAGATTCATTGAGTCCCTTCCCTGCAGAGCCCCTTTCCTGCTGACCACTCACTGCCTGGTGGACTTGTGGTCAAAGGTGTTGGTCCGGACGAACCTTTCCTGGCGATGTTCAGCTAACTAACACATTGCGCAACATTTGAGCCAGGCCATCCTTTGTATCACCGGGGACTGGTAGAACCTCAGCAGGTAGTGACACTTAATGCCTAGGCTCTACACAAAGCCTGGTGCAGCCTGACCCCACACCTCCCCAAGCACTATACTACTAATGCAGATCCCTGCGGCCCCTGAAACGACCTCGTCCTCGGGGTGACACCTTTAGTTTGAGTCACAGCTCACACGGAAAGCTTCACGATCCCTCGGTCTTACCTGGCCTTTCGCTGTCTGCCGAGATTTTTTCGGACGAGCCACTTCCTCCATTCTCGACCCGACCCGTCCCGGAGACGCGCCGCGTACGCGCATGCGCTGCTGGGAAGGGTCACGGGGTTAGACGTCACGTGGTTGGCAACCGGGGCGGCGACTCAGGCCAAAGGCTCAGGCGGCGGGTGGGCTCCCGTGCGCACGACGGTCTGATCCTCGGCCACTATTGTCCAAACTTCACATTCAGAGCAGCACACTTCCCCCAACTCAACTGGATTGTTTTAAAGGGGTGGCAACCGTGTTGTCAAGAACAACAACCGAGCCTGAGCATCAGAGTGTGCTGATTGCTTATGGTGGCGTCTTCAATCGGTCTGAGACTGAGGTGGTCAGCTCTGGTTTGAACAGTAAAGAAGAGGCATTCATTCACTCAGAACGATCAGCTGGCCCAGAACCTCATCTCTTCTGCGTCTATTCAGCACAGTCATCAATCTTTGATGTCTGAAGAAGGGAAACGTCACCCATTCCTTCTCTCCAGAGATGCTGCCTGTTCCACTGAATTGCTCCAGCTTTTTGTGTCTATCTTCAGTCTAATCTTTAAACATTTATGTACTTCCTCCATAAATATCCGAGTGGTCTAGTTTCCATAGTCGCCCCGGGTAGAAATGATTTTCTATACCAAAGGACTGCCCTATAAACGTGTATCTATTATGCTTGATCTCACTCAGTCTTGCTACCATGTGTAGAAATAAAGAACTGCAGACGCTAGTTAATACACAAAAGGGCACAAAGTGCTGGAGTAACTCAGCAGGTCAGGCAGCATATCTGGAGAACATGGATTGGTGATGTTTCGGGTTGGGACCCCTCTGTAGACCCCTGAGTGCTGGAGTAACCTGAGTTACTTTGTGTCTAAAGCAGCGTGGGTTGGTTTATAACATACACCTCGAAGAAATCATTCTTAACACATTCTAAAAGTTCTTCCATGGTATCCTTGTTAGTTTAATTCGCCAAATCGACATGATTAAAATCGCTCATAATTGCAGTTTCCCCATTTATGATTTGGCCTATTGTGAAACCACACCTGGGGTCACATGGACTACTTCCACCTGCATCTTCATTCCCTGTGATTTATTATTTCCATCCAAGATTAGTCCACATAACTTTCATTAGTTTCTAAAACACTACCAAATCCCTGTAGTCACAAGGGACTGCAGATGCAGGTTTACAGAAAAGGATACAAAATGCAGGAGTAATTCAGTGGGTCAGGCAACATCTCTGGAGAACGTGGATGTAAAGAGGTGTTATCGACACGTCGTAACTTTACATCTTTAATTCATACTGCAGCATTACATAGGGCACTAGCTGTACGTGGTCTGTCACGGGAACTAGAGAGCGATATATGGGAGGGGAGGTTGTAATTATACTTGTGATATAGGGAGTGGTTAGTAGTGATGAGATAACTATATTAAAGGCACATGCATATCTCATCTACATCCTTCCCCTTGGAAACGAAAGGGAAACAAGTAGTGACAGGGCGACCACGTCTCATGCGCCAGAAACGGTTAGGCAAAATCACCATTGCGGACCGGCGGCTTGACAACACGTCCTGACCGGGTTCGCATCTCGCCATCCTCCCTTCCGGACCAGGTGCGGACGGCCGAACTAGGATGGGGGAGCCGGGAGAGGACGGAGGAGACAAGGGCAGAAGGGCAGGAGGTGATGCGGGTGCAGCGACGGGCAGCGCGCCAGCAGGCGAGGGAGGACTAGCCGGAGGAGGATTGGACTGATATAGCTGAGAGGGTGGCGACCGTGGCATACGGGGAGCGACGGGCAGAGCCTCGCCAGGGTGTTGAGGTTGCAGCGGGGGAGCAAAAGGATCGGCGGGCGGAGGTCGTGGCTCATTGACGAGCCGCAGGTGTTGGCGGGACCGGCGGTAGACGGTTCCCGCATGGTCGACGAGATAGGACCTGGGCGACCCAGCAGAGCCGACGACGGTAGCGAGCCGGGAGTGGCCCGATGTGGTCTGCATGCGGACGACCTGACCGGGGAAAAGGCACGGCAGCGGCCGGCAGGATCTGTCATGGGAACGCTTCTGAACATCGTGCTTGAAGGCAATGTGTTCCCGAACAGCAGCGGGCTTGAGGACAGAGGGGATGAGGGAGCTTTGGGCCACCGGGATCGGGGGTCTCGTAGCGCGAGACATGAGCCACTGAGCAGGGGAGCCCATGGCAGTGTCGCGGGAGATGTTGCGAAGGTTAAGGAGGGCCAGATAGAAGTCGGAGTTAGACAAGCGACATTGTTCCAGCAAGTTCTTTGCACTGCGGACGGCGCGCTCGGCCAGACCGTTGCTTTGCGGGTACTCAGGGCTACTGGTGAAATGGCAGAAATTCCATCTGGATGCGAAAGCTCTAAACTCGGAGCTCATGAATTGGCTGCCATTGTCCGACTGCAGGCTGACCGGGGTGCCAAAAGTGCAAAAATGGTGGCCCAACTTATCAACAACGGCCGACGAGGTGAGGGAGTGCAGCTGGTCAACCTCGAACCAGCTGGAGTAGGAGTCGATGAGGACCAGGAAGTGTTTGCCCCGCCACTCGAAAATGTCAACGGCAACCGCCATCCAGGGCAGCTCGGGGGCAGGCTGATGCAGGAGCGGCTGTCACTGCTGGTGGGGGGCGAGACTGTTGCAGGTGGAACACGAGGAGACCCTCTCCCGGATGTATTGAGCCATACCAGGCCAGTAGAACTGGCTCTGGGCGTGAGACAAGGTGGCTTCGGCCCCAGGATGACCGCGGTGAGCGGCCTGAAAATAGTGGTCGTGCAGCGCAGCAGGCACAACGACCTTGTGACCTTTCACCACCACGCCGTCGTGTAGTACGAGCTCGTCGCGGACCAGGAAGTAGGGCACGGCGCCAGCCGGCAAAGCGGAACGACGGTCGGGCCAGCCCTGCTGGATGATGGCAGAAAGCTGTTGCAGGGCAGGATCATCGGCAGTGTGCTCAACCAGGAACTTCATCTGCTGTGAAGGGACGATATTCACATTGAGCACCAACAGGTCAGACGTTTCATAGGGGTGGCATTCGGTGGATGCGTGGGACAACGTGTCGGCCACGAACATGTCCTTGGCACATGCATATCTCATCTACAGTGGATAGGCAACATTTTGGTTTGGACCCTTCTTCAGACTGCTTGTGGTGGAGGGGGAGAAAGTTGGAAGGGAGGTGGAAGTGGGACAAAGTCTGGCAAGTGATAGGTGGAAACAGGTAAGAGGTGGGGGGGGGGGGGGGGGTTGATTGGCAGATGGTTGGATAAAAGCCAGAGATGACAAAAAAAGGTGTGAGATAAGAGGTAAGGTAGAAGAGTGTTGAGCTCTGCTGTTGGAATAACGTAAGTCACACACTGTGTTGAAGATCCAAAGACTATTAACGTACAGCATAAGTAACTTCATCTTAGCACGTTATTCTAAAGCGAGAAAGCAAGGGCAGGGAGGCGTTCTGTTAAACACAAACTCGACCAGCACGTGTGCGATAAAAACCATCTCCGTCTTTCCCCACCGGGACCAGAGCCGGTGGCTTCACAGGTGATGGAGACTGAACCAGCATTCCTGTGATGAAACGGGGGACTGTGGCGCAGGCGGAGGGGGCGTCGCCACTGGCAATGCAGAAGTGGGTTGTGTGCTGGTGCAGGCAGATCAATGCCTCTGGACACGACGGAAGTAAACTTGTACGGTCTGGATAATACGGAGGTGGAGCTGGCTCATTCACAGGCAGGATATGTTGTCTGTTATGCCTGTAGGTGCCGCCATCGGCACTGACCAGATATGAGCGTGGCTCAGAAGCAGTTCCAGAAATTACACCGAAACAGTCATGGCCTTTGTCAGTCTGCAAACGAACCACCTGACCTTGGTTAAGGGTGGCAGCGGCCTACTTGTTTTGTCATACCACTGTTTTTGAATGTCACGCTTTTGTTGTAACCTGGACTGGACTTCTGATGATGGAACCACCTATGGGATCAATGCCTGATCCACCACAGGCACCGTGGCTCGGGTCTGCCTTGACAATAACATTGAGCAGGTGAACCCAAAATGGGGTCGCAGGAAATGTTGTGTAAATTGAGTAGATCCAGGAACACATCGGAATTAGCTCTGTATGAACGTATCGATGGGATGTTTGGCACCTTTGACAGTCCGCCTCAGCTAGTCCATTCGACTGTGGATATTCAGGCTGCTGGTGATGTGGCGAAACCCCATAGTGCAGCAAACTCCTTGAAATGTTGCTGGTAAATTGACTTCCATTATCAGCTAACAGTATGCATGGAGCTCCGTGGTCTGCAAATGGCGAGCAAGCTTCGAAACTACTCCGCGAGAAGTGGGGCTGCTAAGAAAATCAATGTCAAACCATCCAGAATACGAATCGACAAGTACCAGGTACTGCTTGCCATGCACTCAAAAATGTCTGTTGCCACTGTAGACCACGGGAGGGCAGGATCCGGATGTGAAAGAAGTGGTTGCTTTTGTTGATGAGGTGCCAAGCTGTTACACATTGCACAGGACGCCACATTCTCGGTGATGTATTCGGCCATGCCAGGCCAGTAAAACATGTTTCTTGCCCGTAGGACGGTAGCTTCAGCGCCTGGGTGCCCTGCGTGGACACCGTTAAAATACTTGCTGTGCAGCGAAGCAGGGACCACAGCCTTGTGTCCTTTTACAATAATGCCATCCTGCAGCACTACCCCATCATGGACAGCAAGAAAGGCCGAACTGGCAGCGGAATGTTGTAGTGTTTATCTGGCCAGCCGCGCTTAATGACGGAGGCAAGCGACCGTAAAGTACTGTCAGCAGCAGTGTGAGCAACCAAGTCCTCCAGGGTGAGGGAATAAAGACACAGTCATTACGATAAAGTCATCATCCGGCGAGGACGGACCCTCACAGGTCTTCCGGGGTGCACGCGAGTGAGTGTCAGCCAGGAGCATAATCCTTACCACGTTTGTAGGTCAGAACAATGCCATATTTTTGAAGCTGCAGCAGCATCCGCTGTAGGCGCCCTGGAGAGGCATGAATCGGTTTGTTAAAGATGCTGATCAGAGGTAGTGGTCAGTTTCAATCGTGACCATTTGTTGTCCGAAGATAAAGTCATTAAATTTCTTGCAGGTGAAAACAACCGCCAACAGTCCTTTCTCAATTTGGGCGTAGTGTTATACTGTGTCAGTCAAAGTGCGCGAGACATAGGCAACAGGCTTATTGCCGCTAACATCATTTTGAAGACATGCTACACCTAGTCCGTGTTGTGAAGCGTCACAAATCAGAGTGACCAGTCGTTTAGGATCAAAGTAAGCGAGAGCAAGAGCACAAGACATCTGCTGCTTAAGAGTGTCGATCGCCCTCTGCTGTTCCTCGTGCCAGGTCCAAGCAGTGTCTTTGTGTGTAAGCTACCGCAACGGGGCTGATATTTAACTGAAGTCCGGAATAAATTTGCTCAAGTAGTTAACCATGCCAAGGAATCTCTGCAAACTGAGCACGTCTGTGGGTGCCCTGGAGCTCGTTGATAGCACTGGTTTTCGCAGATCAGTTTTTAGGCCATCTTTAGTGAACACATGGCCTATGTATTTCACCTCACAGCCTGAATTTGCATTTTTGAGAGTTTAGCTTGAGGTTAATGGCCTTGGCGCGATCCAGGAACTTCGTCAGATTAGCATCTTGTTCTTCGACTGTTCATCCCACAACGAGGATGTCATCCACTACAATGGAGCATGGGTAACCTGCAAACAACTGCTCCATAGCTTGTTGAAATACTTCACTAGCAGAGCTTATGCCAAAAGGCATGCGAAGAAATCTGTAACGCCTGAATGGTGTGCTGAAAGTGATTAACTTGGAGGAGTTGTGTTTGAGCGAAATCTGCCAGAATGAACTCTTGGCATCTAGTACTGTGAATACAGTTGCCTCAGCCATCTGCGCTGCAATCTCGTTCACAGTGCGCATGGGATAGTGGGGTTGTTCAATGGCTGTGTTTAAGTCCTTAGGATTGATACAAATCCGTATTTCGTCTTTATTCTTATTCGTTGCCACAATCATGGTGGAAACCCAATCCGAGGGGTCAGCGACAGAAGCAATCACACCTAGAGACACCATTCTGTGGAGTTCACTTTGAACACGGTCCCGCATAGCATGGGGAATCTTATGAGCTGGACGAACAACTGGAATTACCTCGGGGTCAATGGTGATTATGTACCTAACTGGCAACCCTCCCAACTTGTCGGCAAACAATTTTTATATTGTGTCAGGATTTGTTGGCTAAAATCACAGGTTGTAGTCAGATGACAAACAGAAGGGCTGAAAGAGACAGGTCCCATGTCTTGACATGCGTTGGCACCCAGCAGAGACAGCACATCTTCACGAACAACATAGAAATTCAGGTTGTGGACACGTGAGTTAAGACAGCAGCGTAACTCAACTTGACCGATAGGGTGTACTGGACCTCCTGCAAATGGGAGAAGGGAGGCAGCCGTAGGAGTGACAGTCTCTGTTTTTCGTAACTTTTTAAACACAGCTAGACAAATCACATTGCATCTTGCACCGGTGTCCACTTTGAGATAAAAGTTCTTGCCATTAACGAGCAAAGCGACCTTGGGGTCTAGTTGTTTATACATTAAACAGACAAGGAATGTACATCGAAGTAAAAACCTTCGCCAGCAGCCTGCAAATCCGTGGGAGCTGGTTGAGAGCATTCTGAGAGCAAGTTTTCATGGCCAAGTGAATTAACAAATTGCCTTGTTTGAACTCTGTTGCTGCATGAATGACAGCATCTGAAGAAATTATTTATTTTGTTGCAAAATCGACATAATTTTCCATACGCAGGGCAATGGTCACGAGCAGCAGCATGTGAACCCCCACAGTTAAAACAATTGTCTATTAATCTCACGATAGAGTTGTCGGGCACTTGAGGAGAACGGCGAGAGATTTGATAAGACATTCTGGCAACATTAATTTTACGACCAGCAGAGTGCCCTAAAATTTTGTATGAGTGTCAGCCATTTCAGCAAATGCGACAGCGGTTTTCAGCAGTCTCTAGAGTAAGCTCAGCATCAAGCAGTAACTCATTGCGTAATTTATCATTGCGGACACCATAGACCAAACGGTCACGGACTAGGCTATCACATATATCCCTGAAATCGGATCGATTGGCAATGTGCTTCAACGCACTGACATACATCTCCACAGGTTCTCCCTGTCTCTGGATTTGGGGGGAAAAAAAAGCCTCTCCATGACCAAGTTAGTACATAACTCACATAACTGTCGGAATTTGCGTAGTAGGCAGTCAGGGTCTTGGATTGACTCTGCGGGAGCGATCTGGGCACCAGCCGGGTCAAAAAAAATCTAGCTGGTTCATAATGAAATCTTCTGGCACGTCGAGCAGCTTCTGTGCCTGCCAGATTAAGAAGAATTGATGCTCAAACACCGGGAGCAGCAGTAGGGTGAGCCGCTTCAATGTAAATTGAGAAATCCTCTTCAAATACGCGCCACCGCTCTGCGAGGTCCTCGTCAAACACCAGGATCTCTGGTTTTCTGAGAGCAGAAGCCATACTAATATGTACCGGAGAAAACAACAAACCAAAATAAAAGCAATATAATTAACCAAGGAGTGAGTCCGTACACTCTGACACCATGTTGAGCTTCTGCTGTTGGAATAACATGTTACACACTGTTAAAGATCCAAAGACGTTATTAACGTTACAGCATTGGTAACTTCATCTTAGCACGTTACTCTAAAAGTGAGAGAGCAAGGGCAGGGAGTCTTTCTGTTAAACTAATGGGTGTAGCTACAAAGTATGACTCATAACATGAGTCACTGATCTACAAAGAGGCATCATATGTTAGTCCAGAGGAAGGAATATAGGTGGAAGTGGATGGGGGGGACAGGGGAAGAGAGAATTGTGTGCGCATCCATGTGGAGTACAGGGAAATGATGCGGAGAAAGAGGGAGGGAGGTTGTAGGTTAGTTACCAAAAGTTGGTGAGTTCAATGTTGATGTAGTTGGGTTGCAAGCCATCCAAGGTGCGTTCCTCCAGTTTGTGTGTGTGCTACCAAACTCTTATTCAGCAATGCACTGATTCCCGATTCATAAAACTACCCCATCTCTTTTTGTTTTTTATCTATTTTTTTGAAATCGTGCATTATCTGGAATATTGAATTCTCAGCCGTGGTCATCCTGTAACATATCCCTTAATGGGGTGGAAGATTGCAACCTTCACGTGGTCCGTCCTGTTTCAAAGAATGCAAACAACCGGGCGTGCACAATCAAATAAGATCAAATATTGATCAAATAAGATCAAATAAAGTTGTCCTGCAACTTTAGGCTGTGCACGCCATATGCAAGAAGAGGATATCCCTAATAGTTAATCGATCATATTTATGATCATTGTGTAGGAAAGAACTGCAGATGCTGGTTTAAATCGAAGGTAGACACAAAATGCTGGAGTAACTCAGCTGGACAAGCAGCATCTCTGGAGAGAAGGAATGGATGACTTTTTGGGTCGAGACCCTTCTTAAGACTGATCATATTTATGATCAAGTTCCTTTACTGGAGAATTTTGAGCATGTGATTATTATTTCCTCACAAATTAAGGCACAGCATGCATATGTCAAAGAGGCCGTGAACACCTAAAACACATTATCTCATTAATCTTCCTTACAGATTAAGAGTATTCAAACATTATTGGAAAGTAGGTGCACAACATATCTCTTTCTGAAGGAATCACAGTGACGCAGCAGTAGAACTGCTGCCTTACAATGCCAGAGACCTGGGTTTGATCCTCACTGTGGGTGCTGTTTATGTGGTTTACACATTCTGTGACCGTGTGTTTTTTCTTTAAGTGTCCTAGTTTCCTTCCACATTCCAAAGACGTGCAGGTTTGTAGGTTAATTGGCTTCTGTAAATTATCCCTAGTGTGTCGGATGCGAAAGTGAGATAACAAAACAAATGTACAGGTGATCAATGGTCAGCGTGGACTCGATGGGCCGAAGGGGCTGTTTCCACACTGCATCTCTAAACTCTAAACCTAAACACATATAGAAATATAGAATCACCGTGTTTATGCACATTAGTATATTGTCATGACCTGTGCATTTTTTTGCATTCATCATTATAAAGGTTGGGCCTTGAGTATTTTGAACTTTCAAGCCAGAAGCAGTTTGCGCTATTTATTCCAGGGATGAGGTGGGGCACGGTAGGAAGTTGAAGAATTTTGCTAAGAATGGGAACAAGGGGAGGCAGTGGAGCAAAATAATGCTCAATTGATGGCATTGACTGGATAGAAAAATTCAATCAGAAAGTGCAGTTCCACTCAGTAGGAAAACAGTGAAGTGAAGATGAAGAATAGAGTGTTCAACAATATGATAAATTGCAGGCAACTCACAGAGTAATTACCTATCAATATGTCACAGTCAAAATTGAATCTCATTGTCAACAATGATTAAGGTTGTTTAGGTGTAAGGGAGTATCAAGATGAGGTGCACCAGGGAACAAGTGTTCCAGGAGTGTGCAAAGAGGAAAGTTGCAGAAATATTGTGGGTAAAGAGGGGTTGTTTAGTATGGGTTCGTCAAGTCAAGAGAGTTTATTGTCATGTGTGCCAGATAGGACAATGAAATTCTTGCTTGCTGCAGCACAACAGAATATTGTAAGCAAAAATACAGAACAGTTCACGGAGATGGCGCTCGCATAGCGGACAAAAACAGACTGGACAAACTGATCAGGAAGGCCGGCTCAGTGGTCGGGGCTGAGCAACGAACGGTCCAGCAGGTGGCAGAGGCCAGAACTCTGAAAAAACTGGGTTCTATAATGACCAACCCCACTCACCCACTCCATGCCCTGAAGGTGATCAAGAGCAGCAGCTTCAGTCAGAGACTGATTGCACCAATGTGCAAAACGGAGAGACATAGGAAGTCCTGTTTACCAGCTGCGATAAGGTTATATAATGCGCATAAATAACTGCACTTTTTTAAAATTAATTGTATTTTAACTTGTATTTTAACTTGTATTTTAACTTGTTAAGTATGGAAGCTATTTGTGGTGTTATGTCTATCTTGAAGCTGTCGTGGCATTGTAATTTCCTGCAAAGGATTATTAAAGGTATAATCTAATCTAATCTAACATACACATAAATAAGCAGATAAAGTGCAATAGGCTGTTACTGTTCAGAGTCTGTTTGTTGGTGCATTTAATAGCCTGATGGCTGTGGGAAAGAAGTTGTTCTTGAACCTGTATGTATCAGATTTCAGGCTCCTGTATCTTCTGCCCGATGGTAACGGAGAGATGAGTGCGTGGCCAGGATGGTGTGATGATGATGGCACGTCACCGGTATTATTGATGCCCTTTTAAAGCAGGTGGGAACCTCAGACCTCAGAAGTGAGAGGTTGAAAATGTCCGTAAAAACTCCAGCCAGTTGGTCCGCACAGGATTTTAGAACACAACCGGGTATGCCATCAGGTCCAGGCGCTTTCACCCCGTGAAGGATCTTCTGAAGTCGGACTCTGTGACTGTGACTGATATACCGTCAGGGCGAATGGGGGCTCGAGAAGGCACATCAGTGTTCTCCCTATCAAAGCGTGCGTAAAACGCATTGAGCTCGTCAGGGAGTGATGCTTCACTGACATTTGAGCTGACTTCTGATTGTTCAGATGGGCAGAGGGTATGAAATGGAAGATAGGCACAAAAAGCTGGAGTAACTCAGCGGGACAGGCAGCATCTCTGGAGAGAAGGAATGAGTGAGGTTTCGGGTCGAGACCCTTCTGCAGACGACGTATCAAGTGGACGATGTATCAAGTGGAATGTGGCTGTGGATGGTGAGGTGGGTTGGGGAAATGTTGCAGATGGTGAGATGTTATGAGCGAGTCCTGGAGCATGGAGAGTAACTTGAGTATGGATAGTTTGTGCAGCATAAAGGTACTGCGGTCAATGTTGAGTGCAGGAAGAGATGTTCATATGTCATGCTGGGAAGTGTATGTATTCTGGGCTGTAGATGGAATGGATGTAGAGGGTGGACATTGAGGCTGGGGAAGAGTTCAACGTGGAACTGTCACTATTTGTACAGTATGGTCCTGGAGTTTTGATATGGTTTTATTGTTTCCAGGTGTACCGCAATGCAGTGAAAAGCTTTTTTATTGTGCTATACTGTCAAATCATACTATGCATGAGAACAATCAAGCCATGCTCAGGCACAACAGGGAAAAGAGAAAAATACCAGAGTGCAGACAAGAGTGTTATAGCATTAAAACATTGAGGTTACATAGAAAGTGCAGATAATAAAAAATGCAACGTCCGCAAGACAGTAGTTTAGAAGAATGGAACTGTACCCTAGCTGATGGGAGGACTGTTTAGTAGTCTAATTTCAGCAGGGAAGAAGCTGTTCCTGAATCTGGTGGTACGTGCTTTCATGCTTTTGCATCTTCTGGCTGACAGGAGAGGAAGAAGAGGGAATGACCATGATGAAAATAGTCCTTGATAATGTTGGCTGCTTTCTTGAGAGAGAGTGAAGTATAGATGGGAGCTGATGGAGTGGGGGCAGGTTTGTGTGGTGGACTGGGCTACATAACTACTCTTTGCAATTCTTGCTGTCTTGGGCAGAGTTGTTGCCAAACCAAGCTGTGATGCATCTCGATAGTATGCTTTCTGCAGTGCATCTGTAGAAGTTGGTAAGAATCATTGGAGACATGCTGGATTCAATTACTGGTCTTCCTTCCTCTTCTGCCTCAGCCCTCTCCCTTCTTCTTTCTCATCTTCCTTTTCAGTTTCCATCGCTATCAGTGTCATCTTCTGGGGGTGCCCTTTCCTGTAGGGGTACCGGAGCCCCCCCCCTACGGGATCTTAGTGGGGTAGCTCCTGCTGCTAGGGACTAGTGGCCAGGGCATATGGGGGAGGTAGTCCATCCCATTCCCGAATTTGTTCCTCATTCCCCCCGAATTTGTTCCTCATCACCCTCTTCTATAAACAGGGTCGCCATGCCAGACAAGGGGTCCCCGGGATATTTTGCTTAGGTTTCCATTTATGTATACCAATTGTTTATATTCTGTTGGCCAACCGTATTCACTTTTTTGAAAATCTTCTCACCTGATCATAATGTAATCTTTACGTTTTCCCAGATCCAAATAACACATATGCTGTACCGAAGCTCCCACATGTACTGGAGCTCCCACATCACTCTTATCCTGAGCCTGTCCCATCATTCGGCTCTATATCAACAAAATTTACAAACTATACCCGACCTGTTCAATCGAAAATACCGGTCTCGCACCCTCTAATATTTTATCTGCAATCTCGACCCACATGGGCCATCTCCGATCTAGGTACTCCCGGAGCACTAGTTCCCAAGTCTGAGCTGATCAATCAACAAAAATGTCTTACTTTACGTTATCTGTCAAAGATCTTGCAGGGAACCAGATCAACTTCGGATGAAGGACCACAGTGTTCCCGGGCACTCTCAGGAGTTCAGACTCTAGGGGTCCGATAGTGCATTTTTTACTCCCTTCAAGGTCCCGGCCAAACTGTAGCCTCTTATTCAGTCTTCAGAGATAGTTTCCAGCACGATCCTGCTGACTACGCCAATGTTAAAGTTCGATTTGCTTCAAACAGATAACAACACAAAAGTTAGTAATACAGTAACGACTTTATTTTGCCAAGCGGGTTCGGGAGGACAGCTCTCACAGTATGTAAATACAGACTACAGAGTCCCTCTTTCTCCACACAAAGATGTAATGTTCAATCAGATATATTTGTACCCTAAAAATCAGCAATTCAGCAATTCTTTATCTTACAGAGCATTGTACAGCGTCTTGCCTTGTCCATACATGGTTAAAATCAGAGGATTGACAGGTTCTTATGATAGAGGAAAGGTTAGCCCATATATGGTTATGCTGAAGGAGCTACTTTTTGCAGATTCAAGCACTCTCGTTTTTTTACCTTGTTGATTAATTGTCAGTACATTGCGATCTGTAGAGTAGAGGCTAAGAACCGAGTTGTCTTAACATCTTTCTGGTTGTTTATATCCTAGAGCAAAATATCTAGTGCTATTGTGCTGAAATCATAGAAACATAGAAACATAGAAAATAGCTACAGGAGTAGACCATTCGGCCCTTTGAGCCTGCACCGCCATTCAATATGATCATGGCTGATCATCCAACTCAGTGTCCTGTACCTGCCTTCTCTCCATACCCCCTGATCCCATTAGCCACAAGGGCCACATCTAACTCCCTCTTAAATATAGCCAATGAACTGGCCTCAACTACGTTCTGTGGCAGAGAATTCCACAGATTCACCACTCTCTGTGTAATAAATGATTTTCTCATCTCGGTCCTAAAAGACTTCCCCCTTATCCTTAAACTGTCACCCCTTGTTCTGGACTTCCCCAACATCGGGAATAACCTTCCTGCATCTAGCCTGTCCAAACCCTTAAGAATTTTGTAAGTTTCTATAAGATCCCCCCTCAATCTTCTAAATTCTAGCGAGTACAAGCCGAGTCTATCCAGTCTTTCTTCATATGAAAGTCCTGCTATCCCAGGAATCAGTCTGGTGAACCTTCTCTGTACTCCCTCTATGGCAAGAATGTCTTTCCACAGATTAGGAGACCAAAACTGTACGCAATACTCCAGGTGTGGTCTCACCAAGACCCTGTACAACTGCAGTAGAACCTCCCTGCTCCTATACTCAAATCCTTTTGCTATGAATGCTAACATACCATTCGCTTTCTTCACTGCCTGCTGCACCTGCATGCCAATTTTCAATGACTGGTGTACCATGACACACAGGTCTCGTTGCATCTCCCCTTTTCCTAATCGGCCACCATTTAGATAATAGTCTATTTTCCTGTTTTTGCCACCAAATTGGATAACCTCACATTTATCCACTATACTGCACCTGGCATGCATTTGCCCACTCACCCAGCCTATCCAAGTCATCTTGCAGCATCCTAGCATCCTCCTCACAGCTAACACTGCCCCCCAGCTTTGTGTCATCCGCAAACTTGGAGATGTTGCATTCAATTTCCTCGTCCAAATCATTAATATATATTGTAAATAGCTGCGGTCCAAGCACTGAGCTTTGCGGTACCCCACTAGTCACTGCCTGCCATTCTGAAAAGGACCCGTTTACTCCTAATCTTTGCTTCCTGTCTGCCAGCTAGTTCTCTATCCACATCAATACTGAACCCCCAATACCGTGTGCTTTAAGTTTGTATACTCTCTTATGTGGGACCTTGTCGAAAGCTTTCTGAAAGTCCAGATATAACACATCCACTGGTTCTCCCTTATCCACTCTACTAGTTACATCCTCGAAAAATTCTATAAGATTCGTCAGACATGATTTACCTTTCATAAATCCATGCTGACTTTGTCCAATGATTTCACCACTTTCCAAATGTGCTGCTATCCCATCTTTAATAACTGACTAGCAGTTTCCCCACTACCGATGTTAGACTAACTGGTCTGTAATTCCCCGTTTTCTCTCTCCCACCCTTTGTAAAAAGTGGGGTCACATTAGCTCCCCTCCAATACTCAGGAACTACTCCAGAATCTAAAGAGTTTTGAAAAATTATCACTAATGTATCTACTATTTCAGGGGCTACTTCCTTAAGTACTCTGTGATGCAGCCTATCTGGCCCTGGGGATTTATCGGCCTTTAATCCATTCAATTTACCTAACACCCCGGCTAACCTGGATTTCACTCAGTTCCTCCATCTCATTTGACCCCGGTCCCCTGCTATTTCTGGCAGATTATTTATGTCTTCCTTAGTGAAGACAGAACCAAAGTAGTTATTCAATTGGTCTGCCATGTCCTTGTTCCCCATGATCAATTCACCTGTTTCTGATTGCAAGGGACCTACATTTGTTTCAACTAATCTTTTTCTCTTCACATATCTATAAAAACTTTTGCAGTCAGTTTTTATGTTCCCTACCAGTTTTCTTTCATAATCCATTTTCCCTTTCCTAATTAAGCCCTTTGTCCTCCTCTGCTGGACTCTGAATTTCTCCCAGTACTCTGGTAGGCTGCTTTTTCTGGCTAATTTGTATGCTTCATCTTTTGTTTTGATACTATCCCTGATTTCCCTTGTTATCCACGGATGCACTACCTTCCCTGATTTATTCTCTTACCAAACTGGGATGAACAATTTTTGTAGTTCATCCATGCAGTCTTTAAATGCCTTCCATTGCATATCCACCGTCAACCCTTTAAGAATCAATTGCCAGTCTATCTTGGCCAATTCACGTCTCATACCCTCAAAGTTACCTTTCTTTAAGTTCAGAACCCTTGTTTCTGAATTAATTATGTCACTCTCCATCCTAATGAAGAACTCAACCATATTATGGTCACTCTTGCCCAAGGGGCCATGCACAACAAGACTGCTAACTAACCCTTCCTCATTACTCAATACCCAGTCTAGAATAGCCTGCTCTCTCGTTGGTTCCTCTACATGTTGATTTAGAAAACTATCCCACATACATTCCAAGAAATCCTCTTCCTCAGCACCCCTGCCAATTTGATTCACCCAATCTATATGTAGATTGAAGTCACCCATTATAACCGTTTTACCTTTGTTGCACGCATTTCTAACTTCCTGATTGATGCCATCCTCAACTCCACTACTACTGTTAGGTGGCCTGTACACAACTCCCACTAGCGTTTTCTGCCTCCTAGTGTTTCGCATCTCTACCCATATCGATTCCACATCCTCCAAGCTAATGTCCTTCCTTTCTATTGCGTTAATCTGCTTTCTAACCAGCAACACTACCCCACCTTTTCCTTTCTGTCTATTCCTCCTGAATATCCCTGGATGTTCAGCTCCCAGCCTTGGTCACCCTGTAGCCATGTCTCCGTGATCCCAACTATCATAGTAATTAATAGCTATCTGCACATTCAGCTCATCCACCTTATTACGAATGCTCCTTGCATTGAGACACAAAGCCTTCAGGCTTGTTTTTACAACACCCTTATACAATTATGTTGAAAAGTGGCCCTTTTTGATTTTTGCCCAGGATTTGTCTGCCTGCCACTTTTACTTTTCACCTTGCTACCTATTGCTTCTACCCTCATTTTACACCCCTCTGTCTCTCTGCTCACACATTTAAGAAACCCTTTCACTTTAACTCCATCCTCGACTATCCCATTTGACACCCCATCCCCCTTATTCAGTTTAAAACCACCCGTGTAGCAGTGGCAAACCTGCCTGCCAGAATGCTGGTCCCCCACCTGTTAAGATGCAATCCGTCCCTTTTGTACAGTTCCCACTTACTCTAAAACAGATCCCAGTGATCTAAGAATCTAAATCCCTGCCCCATGCACCAGTTCCTCAGCAACACATTCAGGTCCCGTATCTCCCTGTTCCTGCTCTCGCCAGCATGAGGAACTGGAAGCAAACCGGAGATAACAACCCTGGAGGTCTTGCTTTTCAGCATTTTTCCGACCTCTCTAATGTCACGCTGCAGAATATTCATCCCCTTCTTCCCGACATCGTTTGTGCCGACATGCACTACCACTTCCGGCTGTTCACCTTCGCCCTTGAGGATTTTCTGCACTCTGTCCGTGACATCCTGGATCCTGGCACCAGGAAGGCAGCACACCATCCTCGAATCCCGTCTGTTGCCGCAGAAACCCCTGTCCGTACCTCTCACAATGGAGTCTCCCACTACAATGGCGTTGCCTGACGTTGGCCTCTTTGGTTTTGGCTCAACAGCCCTTTTTGCTTCACAAGCCAGTCCGCCGCTCAGTGTAATAACGTCTTCTGTCCCGACAGCTTCTAAGTGGGTGTACCTGTTCACAAGAGGTACAACACCCGGGGACGTTTGCATTCCATGCTTCCCTCCCTTTCTCACCATCACCCACCTTCTCTCTTCCAATACCTTAGGTGTAACAATCTTACTGTAGGACTTGTCGAGGAATGACTCAGTTTCTCGGACGAACCTGAGGTCATCCACTTGCTTCTCTAGTTCCCCAACACGGTCCTTCAGGAGCTGTACCTGGATGCACTTCTCACATTTGTAGCAGTCAGAGGCACCAGCAGTGTCCTTGGCCTCCCACATACTGCAAGCATCACACTGAATCAGCTTGCCTGACATCTCCTTCTTTCGTCTCTCCCTCTCCAGCGTTTTGCGTAACCTCCTCTCCTCAGCCTCCTTGCCGAAGACTCTTGAGCCAAAGACTCACACTTTTCTCACAGGGCACTTCTCTCACAAGGCCGCTCCCTAAGTGCCGTCTTGCTTATATTGACTGATAAATTGCATAATTTACCAATTTATAAACCAAATTCCTCCGTTTTCAACTGTTTCCCCCCTCTGACTCACTTCTAACTCCCCTCCCACTCTGGCTAGAGCCAATCAGTGTTTTATCCTGCTTCTATTTGTTGCTGTTGCTTCCAAATCCACGGGAGCTATGAACTATTCTGAATCTGACATTATTTTTTGCATCTCTTTAAATCTATGTCTCTTAGTCTTTCAGTCATTCACAATGGGAGCAGCTTCTATTTATTTTAACAAAAGCCCATTCTGATCGTATACCTCTCTTTCAAATTTTCTCCAGCCATTGGAATAGCTCTCCAGTCAATGCATCCCATTATGTACACACTTCATTACTCATTCTTGCTAAAGCTGTATTTCTTGTCACCTACTGTTTATCTGCCCATTCTGTCAACCTGTGTCCACTTGCAGTCTGTTACTAAACCTCATTGTCAAATGCAAATTGTGGAAGTTTATTGTTCATAGCCATATCAAAGTCTTCAACATATGGTAAAGAAGTAAGGGTCCATAGCAATAATGCCAGGGGAGCATCACTGTTCTTCATGGAGAAACAAGCCCCATACCCTTCTTCATCCCCATTCCTTTGCTATCAAGGTTACATCACAACCTGCCCAAATAAATTAGTTAAGCATAGAAAGTTTCTAATTACAGTATCCTCAAAATGTTCTCTTCCACCAACAACTATATTACCTGATTCATTTTACTAAATTAATAGAATGAAAATGTTTCAGTTCCATCTGACTCATAATCTACAACTAGATCTTGAATTATCCAAAGGATAGGCTGCGAATATTGAGTACATTCCTAAACCTTTACATCACTACCTGATTCCTTCAATGGTGTCATATGAACAGCTATAAAATAGTAAAGCACAAAAAACAAAACAACCAAATGAGAAAGAGTTGGGAGTAGGAGTACATGGCAGCATCTCTGTGAAGGGAAAGTGAAAAAGGTGATTGTAAATCACTTCAAAGCATATAAGATTTACACACATCTTTAATCAGCACATTAACTTGGCAGCATTACAAAACGAGGTGTTGTCAGTTCATCCTGGCTGCTTCGACTAACGGTGCTGGGAATGGGCGTTAGTATAAATGTTATAATGGGGTGGAGTTAGTGATGCTGGCTAAGTGTGATTGATTCACATGCATCATCAATCTACATCCTTCCCCCTAAAGATTAAATGTGGAGAGGAACCATATTAAACATACTCGCCATACCTGTCTGGTGGTCTACTAACACGGCCCGAACGCGTGCAGACCCAACCATCCCCTCCCTCAACTGAAGGATTCAACTGAAGGCTGAAGGTGAAAATCGCACAGGAGAGGATTGTGGTGACCGAGGGGGGAAACATGCGGTGGGTGAAACCCCGTGGTTAGTGGAGACAGAGGGACGTGGGGGGGGGGTGCCAGGCACGCGGGGACGGGCGGGAGACATTGCGGAAGGCGGCTGGAACTGGAGCGGCGGAGCATAGGGATCAGCAGGCGGTGGTCGGGGCTCCTTCACAGCAAGCAGGTGTTGTCGACTTCTCCGGTAAACAGCTCCCTCACAGTCCACAAGGTACGATCGCAGTTCATCAGTCGGGCGTACAACAATGCCCAGACGAGAATGTCCAGTTGAAGTTCGTACACGGACGACCTGGCCCGGCAGGAGAGGCTGGAGTGGTCTGCTGGAACTGTCGTATGACCGTTTCTGGATATCGTGCTTCTCTTGGAGACGTTGCTGGATAGTGGCGGGCTTCAGCACCCGAGGGACCAGCTGCTGTTGTGTGATGGGGACCGGAGACCTCGTCACCCTCGACAGCAGCCGCTGTGCTGGTGACCCCAAGGTTCCGTCTCTTGCGATGTTTCTGAGATTCAGTAGATCGAGATAGACGTCAGACTTTGAAATGCGCGCTCCCTCCAGCAAGTGCTTGGCGCTTCTGACAGCGCGTTCAGCGAGTCCATTACTCTGTGGATACTCGGGACTGCTTATGACGTGCTGGAAGTTCCACCGTTCGGCGAAAAGCTTGAACAAGTGGCTGGTGAACTGTGGACCATTGTCGGTTCTCAGAATAACAGGAATGCCATGGTCTGAGAAATGTCTTTTCAGCTTCCTGATGACCATCACCGACGTGAGGGAGGTCAGTTGGTCAAGTTCAAACCAGTTGGAGAACGAGTCGACCAGAACGAGGTAGTGCTTACCACACCATTCGAAAATGTCCGCAGCCAGCGACGACCATGACAGAGCTGGTGGAGGTTGTTGCAGAAGGGGTTGCTGCTGCTGATGAGGTGCAAGATTGTTGCAAGTGGGGCAGGAGGCTACGCGGTCCCGGATGTATGTGGCCATTCCGGGCCAGTAGAACAGATCCCGGGCGCGTGCCAGCGTGGAGTCGGCTCCTGGGTGACCGCTGTGTACCTCTTTGAAGTATTCGTCTTGTAGCGATGCAGGTACAACTACCTTGTGGCCCTTGACGACCACACCATCCTGAACCACCAGTTCATCGCGGACCAAGAAGTACGGCTGCACCTCTGTGGGCGTGTTGGATTGTTTGTCTGGCCAGCCTGTTTTGATGATGGACGAGAGGGCTTGAAGCGTATCATCCTTAGCAGTGTGCGCGGCCAAGGTTCGCAGTTGCTTGCTGGAGACTAGACCGACACCGAGAACCGTGAAATTCTCCCGTTCGTGTGGGTGTTGTTCGCAAGATGTTCGAGGGGCACGAGAGAGTGTGTCAGCAACATGCATGTCCTTGCCCTTTGTGTAGGTAATAGAGAAGTCGTACCGCTGCAGCTGCATCATCATGCGCTGCAAACGAGCTGGGGCGGCGTCGATAGGCTTGTTCAAGATTGTCACCAGTGGCTGGTGGTCCGTCTCAACCATGAACGTGTTGCCATAGACGAAGTTGTGGAATTTGGAGCAGGCAAAGACGTCCGCCAGCAGTTCCTTTTCGATTTGCGCGTAGTGCTGCTCCGTGTCGGTCATGGTGCGAGAGGCATACGCGACGGGTAGTAGGGTACCATCATCAGACGGTTGCAGGCAGGCTGCGCCGAGCCCGAATTTCGAGGCATCGCAGGTGATCACCACCGGACGTTTCAGGTCGAAAAAAGTCAGGGTCGGTGCACTGGTCAGTTTTGATTTCAGAACATCGAAGGCATCCTGATGTTGCTGGAACCATGTCCTTTTTTGTCAGCTGTCGCAATGTGGAGCTTAATTCGCTGAGGTTGGGTATGAACTTTCCGAGATAGTTTACCATGCCCAGGAAACGTTGCAGGCCTTTCACGTCAGTGGGTGCAGGCATTTCTGTGATGGCAGAAGTCTTCTTCGGATCTGGTTTGAGGCCGTCAGGGGTGAAGATGTGGCCGACATAGGAGACCACTGGAACCCTGAACTTGCACTTGTCAGGATTGAGCTTGAGGTTGATCTTGACAGCACGCTCCAAAATGAGCCTGAGATTGTGGTCATGTTCCGCCGCGTCTTTGCCATAGACAAGAATATCATCGACAATAATAGCACAAGGCAGACCCTCGAATAATTGCTCCATAGTTCTTTGGAAGACTTCACTGGCGGAGTTGATCCCGAATGGCATTCTCAGAAACTTATATCTGCCGAATGGGGTGGCAAATGTGGTAAGGTTTGATGACTTCTTGTCCAGCGGTATCTGCCAGAATGAGTTCTTTGCATCTAGGACGGAAAATAGGGTGGCCGTTCCGATCTTTGCTGCAACATCCTCTACTGTCTTCATGGGATGGTGTGGGCGCTTAATGGCAGTGTTCAGATCTTTTGGATTAATGCACAGGCGGATTTCATCCTTTCCCTTCTTGACTGTGGCAATCATGGTTGAGACCCAGTCGGTGGGGTCGCTGACTGCTTCAATTACGCCTTTGGAGACCATGTCCTTCAGCATAGAGTGAACCCTGTCAGTCATGGCAAATGACAATCTGTGCGGGTTTCGGACTACGGGTGTCACATCGGGGTCAAAAGTAATCTTGTAGGACACAGGCAACTTGTCTAGGTTGTTGTCGAAGAGACCAGGGAAGTCATTCAGTGGATCAAAAGAAACTTGCAGTTTGTGCTGATCAACTGTGCTGATTAAAGATGTGTGTAAATCACATCAAACTGTATAAGATTTACACACATCTTTAATCAGCACATTAACTTGGCAGCATTACAAAACGAGGTTAAGACCGAGATGAGGAAAAACAGTTAAGACCGAGATGAGGAAAAACTTTTTCACACAGAGTGGTGAATCTCTGGAACTCTCTGCCACAGAGGGTAGTTGAGGCCAGTTCATTGGCTATATTTAAGAGGGAGTTAGATGTGGCCCTTGTGGCTAAAGGGATCAGGGGGTATGGAGAGAAGGCAGGTACGGGATACTGAGTTGGATGATCAGCCATGATCATATTGAATGGCGGTGCAGGCTCGAAGGGCCGAATGGCCTACTCCTGCACCTATTTTCTATGTATCTATGTATCTATGTATCCTGGCTGCTTCGACTAACGGTGCTGGGAATGGGCGTTAGTATAAATGTTATAATGGGGTGGAGTTAGTGATGCTGGCTAAGTGTGATTGATTCACATGTATCATCAATCTACAGTGATTGGTTCAGGAGTCTGATAGCCCTGAGCAAGAAGCTGTTCTTAACTCTGGACTTTCAGGCTTTCAACCTCCTATATCTTCTTCCAGAAGGCAGAAAATTGGAAAGGGAATGACCCCGGGTTGCAGGTCTCCTTGACAATACTTTCAGTCTTCCTGATGTAGTCTTTCTGTTAAGGCAGTGACAAGCTCTGATGTATCCGGCAATGTTCTGCAAGTTTAGGTGATCAAGAGCAGAGCAGTTGCCATACCAGGCTGAGATGCACCCAGTCAGAATACTTCATAGTGTGCACTGGTTGAAACATAGAAACATAGAAAATAGGTGCAGGAGCAGGCCATTCGGCCCTTCGAGCCTGCACCGCCATTCAATATGATCATGGCTGATCATCCAACACAGTATCCTGTACCTGCCTTCTCTCCATACCCCCTGATCCCTTTAGCCACAAGGGCCACATCTAACTCCCTCTTAAATATAGCCAATGAACTGGCCTCAACTACCTTCTGTGGCAGAGAATTCCAGAGATTCACCACTCTCTGCGTGAAAAATGTTTTTCTCATCTTGGTCCTAAAATATTTCCCCTTTATCCATAAACTGTAACTCCTTGTCCTGGACTTCCCCAACATCGGGAACAATCTTCCTGCATCTAGCCTGTCCAACCCCTTAAGAATTTTGTAAGTTTCTATAAGATCCCCCCTCAATCTCCTAAATTCTAGCGAGTACAAGCCGAGTCTATCCAGTCTTTCTTCATATGAAAGTCCTGACATCCCAGGAATCAGTCTGGTGAACCTTCTCTGTACTCCCTCTATGGCAAGAATGTCTTTCCTCAGATTTGGAGACCAAAACTGTACGCAATACTCCAGGTGTGGTCTCACCAAGACCCTGTACAACTGCAGTAGAACCTCCCTGCTCCTATACTCAAATACTCAAATTGAAGTTCAAGAGAATCATCATGGCGTCAAGTTGGGAAAAGGGGAAGTACAACGGGATCTGGGGGTCCTTGTTCTTCAGTCTATGAAAGTAAGCATGCAGGTACAGCAGGCAGTGAAGAAAGCGAATGGCATGTTGGCCTTTATAACAAGAGGAATCGAATATAGGAGCAAAGAGATCCTTCTGCAGTTGTACAGAGCCATAGTGAGACCACACCTGGAGTATTGTGTGCAGTTTTGGTCCCCTAATTTGAGGAAGGACATTCTTGCTATTGAGGGAGTGCAGTGTAGATTTACAAGGTTAATTCCCGGGATGGCGGGACCGTCATATGCTGAGAGAATGGAGCAGCTGGGCTTGTACACTCTGGAGTTTAGAAGGATGAGAGGGAATCTCATTGAAACATATAAGATTGTTAAGGGCTTGGACATGTTAGAGGCAGGAAACATGTTCCCGATGTTGGGGGAGTCCAGAACGAGGGGCCACAGTTTAAGAAAAAGGAGTAAGCCATTTAGAACGGAGACGAGGAAACACTTTTTCTCACAGAGAGTGGTGAGTCTGTGGAATTCTCTGCCTCAGAGGGCGATGGAGGCAGGTTCTCTGGATGCTTTCAAGAGAGAGCTAGATAGGGCTTAAAAATAGCGGAATCAGGGGATATGGGGAGAAGGCAGGAACGGGGTACTGATTGGGGATGATCAGCCATGATCATATTGAATGGCGGTGCCGGCGCGAAGGGCCAAAAGGCCTACTCCTGCACCTCTTGTCTATTGTCTATTGTCTATCATAGACATGCTGACCCTTCTCTGAAACCAAACAAAGTAAATATGCTGACACGCTTTCTTGATCTCCGCTCAGTTGAAGGCATTAGGCTAGGTTGCTGGTGATAGATGCCTAGCAACATGAACCTACCGACTTGAAATGCTATGGGAATACCATATTGTCAGAAGTACTGCCTTTCCACGAAGATTCCACCGGGTGGCGCCATCAGCGATGGCAGCTTCGCCAACAGTCTGTCTGTCTTTTTGTCTTTTTTTAAATTTTTTAGTGTGTTTTAAAAGTATGTGTTAATGTTCTTTGGTTTGTTTTATGTGGGGGGTGGGCGGGGTTGGGGGAAACATTTTTTCAATCTCTTACCTTGCCGGAGATGCGATTGTTTTCCGGATCTCCGGTCGCTCTGCGGCCTAACGTCATGGAGCTGGCGGCCTGACTTTGCTCGGGACTGACTTTGAACCCCACCGCGGGCCGTGGACTTACCATCGAAGCCGATTCCTTGCCTGGGATCAGCGCTCCAACCACGGCCTGCGGATTTCACCATCGAAGAGTTCGCAGTCTCGGGTAGAGACCGATGTCGGGAGCTCCAAACGATGCAGAAGGTTTCGACCTGCCCCGACCCGGGGTCAAATCGCCCGGAGCGGGGGAGCTGAGATTCCCCCCCGATGCAGGAGCTTGATCACCCTAACGCGAGGGCCCATACGCCGCCTGCTACGGGAGCCAAGATGGCCCCGTGAACGGAAGGCTCGAGGCCCCCGACCTCGAAAAACAAAAAAGGGAAGAGATTGAACTTTTTTTTCACCTTCCATCACAGTGAGGAATGTGGAGGAATCACTGTGGTGGATGTTTATGTTAAAATGTATTTTGTGTGTTCTGTTACTTTTTATTGGTATGGCAAATGAAATTGCTCGTATGTTGCAAAACATACTGGCTAATAAAGTATGATTATGATTATGATTATGATTATTTTCTACAAGGAATTAACTAAAAACCCATCGGGTCTGATCTGTGATCTTATACTGTATTTTCAATAAGAACATGGTAATATTCCCTGGAGTCCTGGCTAAACTATATCTTTTAATATCGCTTAATATTACTATTTGTGACATAATTTCCTATTATTGACAGTGATTACAATTCTAAAATGCTTAATTGGCTGCAGAACTCCTTGAGACATCCTGAGATAATGAAAGGTACAATAACATATAATTTGCATATTTCATTATTTTTTGTATTGCTAGACAACATGTTTTCTGATCTTTTCTTGCCTCCAGTTTATTCCCTCCCCTTCCACCTTTACTTTTAACCTGAAGAGGGTTCCGACCTGAAACATCACCTATGCTTTTTCTCCAGAGATGTTGTTTGACCCGCTGAGTTACTCCAGCATTTTGTGTCTTATGCGTGGGCATTGTTTGTCAGGAATTTAATCACCATTGATGAATCAAATGTTTTAATTTAGAATTAATATACATACATCTTTGAACAGAACAAACATTTCATAGGAAGTTTTGCTGTCACAAACGAACTACAGGTGACTCAGATATTGTTATCTACTTCACTTTATTCTATCTTTTGATTTAGTTTATGGACTTTAATTCTTGGCTTCTTTTAGTATTTCCTCTACCTCATGGATCTTGAAATCTACATTTGTCACATGTGGAACTCTTTTGTGGTATGATCCAGCGAACTGCTCTTCTTCAGCAAATTGATCATTGCTTCTTGATTGAGGTGTTGGATAAAGGGGAGAGCCACTACACAACTCGATTGGAAAAACTGTGTGCAAAAAAAGTTGAACGTTTTACTTTCAATTAGTGTAGACAGTATGAAAATCCAGGAAAATTTGTCCAATCAAGTATTCAGGGAGCATGTAATACAAAATGATTTGATGGATTAATGTGTGTATTGACAGTCCATTTCCCTGCATTAAAGTCGGAGGCTTGCAGGGATGCTCGTATTTCCTGCACAATTTTGTCTCCATCAAAACTCCATCAATGGATTAGCATAAACCAAGTCTTCTACATATTCAGAAATGAGTAATACCCTTGAGCAGGGAGAGCCTGCATTTCCTGATTACGAAAAATATCCTCTTTGTATCTTATGGACCTACAAAAGCTGAGTAAGCGAAAACTTCTCCTAAGAAAACATTCCATCAGAAATGTATCAGCCTATTAAGCACTTTGATTATGCGTAGAGAAACTATTTCACTTGGGATGATGGCAGTCCTAGTGACATTTATTTAGGAGCATTGGATTAGCTACATATTGTGGAATTTGTCACATATATTCCATACGAGATGGGGATAGCAGAATCTTCCTTTGATGCACAAACAAACTAGTTGAGTTTCTGCTACAATCTGGAATTTTCAGAATGATTTTTCAGATTGCAGCCCAAACCTACCAATTTCACAATTTTGAACTTGCAATATTTGAAGTCCTAGTCTGGTACTACAACTACCAGACAACAGCTGTTAACTAAAGGTAACATTCTTTTGTTTAATGGAAGGGATATATTCATATTGCCGACACACACATGCAAACTGTTACCATAGCCGAGTTGCATTCATAAGAATTAATGGAGAAGGTTAATTTGTTGTTCCTCCTGTTTCTGCACCTGCTATCCTGAAGCAACTTACATGTACTGACATTCATTTTGGTAGCTGATCGGCATCCGGATTTTACTGGTTAATGTCAAGGTTTAAGAAATCAATAGATCTGAAAACCTGCTTAACATCAATAATCAGGGCTTCAAATTTCACAGCTTCCCTATCCTGAGTTACTATTTTAGTGTTCTTTCAAATTCTTGATGTGCGTTAGTAAATTTTTCAAATAGGAGTAGCATTTTCCCGGCCTCTTCATTTTCCACCTCTGAAGACACCCTTTAAAATTTATCTTTACCAGCTTTCATTTAACCATCCTTATATCTCTTCTTTTCTCTTCACATCAGTACGTGTCAGAGCATGCTTTCGTTTGAGATTCCTTTGTATGTTCAGTGTGAAGTTTTGGTTGTATATTTTTTACTGGGTTCATGTTATTAACGGTGATCAACTGGGTTGGTTCCTGCATATTTGAGAATGGGTTTAACTCCAAATGTCCAACATCTAATTTACTTTCTGAATTCAGTAGTAAGAGCAACAGCAGTTCATATCAATGGTCTGGTATATACACAACATTAATGAATAGATTTCATATATTAGTTTAGAAGAGATCCATATCAACTTTGATTTAAAAAAAGTGCCTGAGAGATATTTATACTATATGCAGGTTATGTAATTAATAATGTGTATATAAGAAGAATTTGCTGTGTGCATATACATCATGTATGCAACTGTACTTTAAAGATTTCTTTGTATCATTCTGGTTTCATTTACTTTGTTCAATTTTCTTCATTTCCAGGTAAATCTTTCTGTTCTTCTCAGGGTATGTTACTTCATGCAATGCTAATTTATAGATGGCTTTGTGGTTACTTGTCATCAGGAGAAACATAATTGTCGAAAGGCAGAAGGGCCATGTGCACGCAGGTAATCCAAACTAGAAAGCAACACATAGTAAAACAGTTAGATAGCAGCATCATTTCTACTTCAAGCTATTGATGAATGTGTCTGAATTAATGCTTTGATAGAAGACATGCTCCTGGAAAGGATTTTATTGTTCAGCAGAATGCAGTTGATAGTCAGCTTTTATCATTTATTTTCATATTAATGCTGTTCATTTGCATCAACAATGCAAAAAGTAATCTAAATATAGTTTCAAGAATGGAAATGCAAAGTTAAATATTTATACATTCCATAAAAGGCTTCAGGGTATTTGAGATTGTGCTATAAGTTTGTGTACTCTAAATACAGTTGCCTTTGATATTGGATTGTCCTTGCTAAACCTGAGTTAGCTTGTGTCTGCTCAAACTGGAGCAGTTAGGACAAGGTATTCGATCACAATATATGAATATATCTGTCCATATTTTTAGCATGCATTGCTTCATTTCCCCTGATAGTTGGCATTTCACTGATAAGTGACTCAGTACTGTGCACCTACCTGACCAAGTGATGTGCTGACTAACCTAAGAGTTATAGCCTGCAAGCCACAGTTTACTGGGGTTGTGTGCTATTGTACTGTCTGCAAAGGAGACAGCATGGAAGAGCAGCTGCGTTGTCTCACAGACATGGATCTTCGAAAGATAGAGTCATACAGCATGGAAACAGTCCATTTGGCCTGCCATGTCCATTCCAAGCGGTACGAACCAATTCATATTAATCTCATTTTCCAGCACTTGGCCTGCAGTCTTCTGTTACCAGGTGATTCAAGTTCTCGTCCTGTCACTTCTTAAATGCTGCCAGTGAATCTGCTTGCACCACTCTATCAGGCAGTGTATTCCATGTACTTTCCAATCTGGATGGAAAAGTTCCCCCTCAGATCTTTGCATTTCTTACCCTTAATCATCACTGTATGGCTAAGCACAGCCTCAACGCCATCTATACATTTGCTGATGATACCATTGTGGCTGGTTGAATCACGGATAGTGATGAGCAATCAAGACTCCAGGATGGCGTTTTGCCTCCCTAGTGCAAGGATCCAGGTTGTAATGGACTGGCTGCCGAACATTCTCAAGGGGAAGAGGGAAAGTCGTTATGCACATTGGCACAAATGACCTATGTAAGAAAAAGGATGATGTCCCGCAGAGTGAATATAGGGAGTTAGGCGAAAGGTTAAAAAGCATGACCTCAAGGGGAGTGATCTCTGGACTACTCCTGGTGCCATGTGCTAGTGAGGGTAAGAACAGGAAGTTAGAACGATTGAATTCGTGGCTGAGGAGTTGGTGGAGGGAGATGGGATTCAGATTTTTGAACGATTGGGTTTGCTTCTGGGGCAGTGACCTGTACAAGAGGGACAAGATGCACCTAAACTGAAGCGGGCACCAATATCCTGGCAGGCAGGATTGCTAGTGCTACCTAGGATCATTTAAACTAGATTAGCAGGGGGATGGGTTGCAATTCAGGAGTGAGGCAGCTGAGAGGCTGGAAGTCGGTACAGAAGGCAATGAAAGCAAATTCAGACTGGATAGGCAGGAGCACGGCAAGGAGTGAGGAAGAACTGTTGGATTAAATTGCAGTTATTTTAATGCAAGAGGCCTGGCGGGTAAGGCAGATGAAGGATAGGGATGTGCAACTGGATATTATAGTCCTTACGGAAACAGGCTAAGGTGGGGGGGGGGGGGGGGGGGAGTACAGACGGACAGAACTAGCATCTTAATATTCCAGGGTACAGCTACTATAGGTAGGGTTAAAAGAAGAGGTGGAGTTGCTTTGTTGATTACGTCATGGCAATAGTCTGATATAACCTTTGTGTTGATTCGTCCAGTGAGGTTATAACTGTAGAGCTGATACATAAAAAGGGGATGATCACCTTGTTGGTAGTGCACTATATGACCCCAAATATTCTATTGGAATTAGAAGAACAAGTATTCTTGGAGATTTCGATCTCGGATCGGTCAAAGTTTGCATGGATTTATGAAGGGGAAATCATGCTTGATTAATCTTCTGGAATTTTTTGAGGATGTAACAAGTAGAATAGATAAGGGAGAGCCAGTGGATGTGGTGTATCTGGACTTTCAAAAAGCCCTTGACATGGTCCCACACAAGAGATCAGTGTGTAAAATTAGAGCACGTGGTATTTGGGGTAGGGTATTGATATGGATAGAGAACTGGTTGGCAGACAGGAAGCAAAGAGTAGGAATTAGCAGGTCCTTTTCAGAATGGCAGGCAGTGACTAGTGGGGTGCCGCAAGGCTCAGTGCTGGGACCCCAGTTATTTACAATATATATTCACGACTTAGACGAGGGAATTAAATGTAACATCTCCAAGTTTGCAGATGGCACAAAGCTGTGTGGTAGTGTGAGCTGCGAGGAGAATGCTAAGAGGCTGCAGGGTGACTTGGATAGGTTGGGTGAGTGGGCAGAAGCATGGCAGATGCAGTATAATGTGGATAAATGTGAGGTTATCCACTTTGGTGGCAAGAACTAGAAGGCAGATTATTATCTGAATAGTGTCAGATTAGGAAAAGAGAGGTGCATTAGTTACTGAAAGTAAGCATGCAGGTACAGCAGGCAGTGAAGAAATAAAATGGCATGTTGGTCTTCATAGCGAGAGGATTCGAGTATAGGAGCAAGGTCCTACTGCAGTTGTACAGGGCGCTGGTGAGACCATATCTGGAGTATTGTGTGCAGTTTTGGTCTCCTAATTTGAGGAAGGACATTCTTGCTATTGAGGGATGCAGCGTAGGTTCACCGGGTTAGTTCCCGGGATGGCGGGACTGACATATGATGAAAGAATGGGTCAACTGGGCTGGAATTTAGGATGAGAGGCAATCTTATATAAACATTTAAAATCTTAAGGGATTGGACAGGCTAGGTGCAGGAACAATATTACCCGTGTTGGTGGAGTCCAGAACCAAGGACCACTGTTTAAGAATAAGGGGTAGGCCATTTAGGACTGAGAAGAGGAAAAACATTTTCACTCAGAGAGTTGTAAATCTGTGGAATTCTCAGCCACAGAGGGCAGTGGAGGACAATTCACTGGATGGTTTCAAGAGAGAGTTAGATTTAGCTCTTCGGGCTAAAGTAATCAAGGGATATGGGGAAAAGCAGAAACGGGATATTAATTTTGGATGATCAGCCATGATCATATTGAATGGCGGTGCTGGCTAGAAGGGCTGAATGGCCGACTCCAGCATCAATTTTTTGTTTCTACGTTTCTATTGCAAGTAGCTGCACGACGAATAGGGTTGTCAAAGTAGGGGATTTTAAGTTTTCTAATATAGACTGGGACTGCCATAGTTCCAAATGTTTACAGGGGATCAAATTATCAAATATGTTCAGGAAAGTTTCCTTAGGCAATATGTAGAGAGCCTTACAAGGGAGAGGGCAAAGCTTGAACTACTCTTAGGAACTTGGGAAGGGTAAGTGACTGAAGTGACAGTGGGGCAAGCTGTTTGTGCCTGTTGTCAACTTTAAATTAGTTTTAAATTATTTATGGATAACAAAAGGACAGACCCACAAGTTAAAGTTCTGAATTGGGGCAAGGCCAACCGATGGTATTAGACAGGAACTCACTAAAGTTGATGAGAATAGTTTTTTCCAGAAAGACTGGAAAGTAGGATACTTTTAAAAGTGTGATGTTGAGAGTTCAAGGCTTGCATATTCCTGTTAGCATGAAGGGCAAGGCAGGTGAGAGTAAGAAATTATGAGAAAAATTAAAGCTCTCGTCAGGAAAAAGAAGGAAGCATGGGGCCAGGGAAAGCAGCTGGGGGCAACTGTATCCTTGGAAAAGTGCAGGGATCTGAGGAGCATATTCAAGTAGGAAATCCGGAGATCAAAAAGTGGGCAGGAAAGATTAAGGAGAATACAAAAAAAAAGAGAAGGATATAAGGGAAAGAAGGTAACTAGAGAGCGAATAGGGTCCCTCAGAAACCAAAACAATCATCCGTGTGCAAAGTCGCAGGAGATGGGCAAGGTCCCTAATGAGTATTTCTCATCCGTTTTTACAGGAAGAAACACATGAAGTCTAGGGAACTTGGGACCGTTTAAATACTGTAGATAACTTGAGAACAATCTATATTGCAGTTGAGGAGATGCTCGGTATCCAAAGGAGTATGAAGGTTGATAAATCTCCTGAGCCTGATCAGATATATCCAAGATCACTATGGGAAGCTAGAGAAGAAATTGCTGGCTGAGACGTATGATTCATCGTTAGACACAGATGAGACACAGATGAGATGCCAGATGACTGGAAGATGTCACGCCTCTATTTAAGAAAGGCTGCAAGGAAAAGCCTGGGATCTATAGACCAGTGACCTGAACATATGTGGTAGGTATGTTATTTTTTGGACTGGAGGCCTGTGACCAGTGGTGTGCCTCATGGATCAGTGCTGGGGCTATTGTTTGTGGTTTATGACATTAAAGCAGGTAGTATTGTAGAAAGTGAAGATGGTTATGAAAAATTACAGCAGAATCTTAATCAGCTGGGCAAGTGGGCTGAGGAATGGCTAATGGAGCTTAATGCAGATAAGTTTGAGGTATTATATTTTGGGAAGAAGCTAAGGCAGAAGCTTCACACTGAATGGTGGGGTCCTGGAGAAAGCTGTAGAGCAGGGGATTCTAGGAGTACAGGTATATTGTCCCCTGAATGGGGCGTCATATGTAGACACGGTGGTAAAGAAGGCTTTTTGTGCATTGTTTATGTAACAAGCTGCCAGAGGAGCATTTAATGAATGAATGAATGAATGAATGAATGAATGAATGAATGAATGAATGAAAACTTTATTGTCATTCAGATATACACCTATACACAGTGCACCTAGAACAAAATTTCGTTGCATTTGACTCTCCAGTTTTTTTTTTGTTTTTTTTTAGAAGTGTCGATATATAAAAAGTTCTAGCCTCGGTTTAATTGATTGTTCAATAATCTTATGGCCTGGGGGATGAAGCTGTTGCAGAACCTGGTTGTCCCGCTCTTCATGCTTCGGTACCTCCTCCCAGAGTTAAGCAGTATAAACAGTCCAAATTGTGGGTGTGTGGGGGCTTTGGTAATGCCCTTAGCTCTACTCAGACAGCGCTTGTACCCCATGTCCATGATGGAAGGAAGAGAAGTCCCAATGATTTAAGGCAGGTACCATAACAATATTTAAGAGACACTTGGACAGGAACATGAATAGCAAAGGTTTATAGGGATATGGGATGTGCATGGGCAAACTACACAATAAACAATAGACAATAGATGCAGGAGTAGGCCATTTGGCCCTTCGAGCCAGTACCGCCATTCAATGTGATCATGGCTGATCATCCCCAAGCAGTACCCCGTTCCTGCCTTCTCCCCATATCCCCGACTCCGCTATTTTCAAGAGCCCTATCTAGCTCTCTCTTGAAAGCATCCAGAGAACCCGCCTCCATCGTCCTCTGAGGCAGCGAATTCCACAGACTCATCACTCTCTGTGAGAAAAAGTGTTTCCTCATCTCTGTTTTAAATGGCTTACTCCTTATTCTTAAACTGTGGCCCCTGGTTCTGGACTCCCCCAACATCAGGAACATGTTTCCTGCCTCTAGCGTGTCCAAGCCCTTAACAATCTAATATGTTTCAATGAGATCCCCTCTCATTTTTCTAAACTCCAGAGTGTACAAGCCAGGAATTAACCTTGTAAACCTACGCTGCACTCCCTCAATAGCAAGAATGTCCTTCCTCAAATTAGGGGACCAAAACTGCACACAATACTCCAGGTGTGGTCTCACTAGGGCTCTACAACTGCAGAAGGACCTCTTTGCTCCTATATTCGATTCCTCTTGTTATAAAGGCCAACATGCCATTCGCTTTCTTCACTGCCTGCTGTACCTGCATGCTTACTTTCATAGACTGATGTACAAGGACCTCCAGATCCCGTTGTACTTCCCCTTTTCCCTTGACACCATTTAGATAGATAAACTAGGCTAGTTTAGATGGGACATCTTGGTCAGCATGGAAAGTTGTATTGAAGGGCCCATTTCTGTGCAGTATGACTGTAGTTATGAGTCAGCGAGCAGAGAGACAGAACATCTATAGAGTGGTGCTGCAAAAACAACCTCTCCCTCAATGTCAACAAGACCTAGTAACTAATCAATGACTTCAGAAATGGGAAGTTGGGAGACCACACGCTATTTTTAATTGGTGGATCAGCATATTCCTGGACATGAACATCTCAAATGACCTGTCCTAGACCTGGCATGTGAGGTGTAATCTCAAAGAAAGCACTTTGTGGCGTCAGCCTATACACGGGTCACTTATGATCGAACCCTCGTCAGGAGGTACGAGGATGGGCACGTGACGCCATGGGCTAGAGGGAGTGTCCTGGTACTTAAGGTTATCTGACCTCGAGACCTTAAGGTGCAGTCAACCGGTAGCTGAGCCCGAGAGAACAACCTCGCTCAGCTACAGCAACAATGTTAATATAGTTAGCGCACCAACCTAACGTGTCGAACCTGAATAAACACTGTTTGAACCGGCCTGACGTCTCATCTTTATTCACCACGTTTGGTGCCGCTACAACCTCTTCTTTCTTAAAGTTGAGATTTGGCATGTACACCAAAAGCATGAACAAACTTCTGCCGATGCACTGTAGAAAATATCCTGACTGGTTGCACAATGGCCTGATTCAGCATTTCCAATGCAGAAGAAGGCAAGAGGCTGCAGAGAGACCTATCTAGTGGGTGGGTGGGCAGATGCATGGCAGATGCAGTATAATGCGGATAAATGTGAGGTTATCCACTTTGGTGGCAAGAACAAGGAAGGCAGATTATTATCTGAATGGTGTCAGATTAGGAAAAAGGGGAGGTGCAACAAGATTTGGGTGTTCACTGAAAGTAAGCATGCAGGTAGAGCAGGCAGTGAAGAAAGCTAATGGCATGTTGGCCTTTATTGCGAGAAGGTTTGAGTTTAGGAACAAGAAGGTCCTACTGCAGTTGTACAGGGCCCTGGTGAGACCGCACCTGCCGTATTGTGTGCAATTTTGGTCTCCTAATTTGAGGAAGGATATTATTGCTATTGAGGGAGTGCAGCGTAGGTTCACCAGATTAATTCCCAGGATGGCGGGACTGACATATGATGAAAGAATGGGTCGACTGAGCTTGTATTCACTGGAATTAGAAGGATGAGAGGCAATCTCATAGAAACATATAACATTCTCAAAGGATTGGACAGGCTAGATGCAGGAAAAATGTTCTCGATGTTGTAGGAATCCAGAACCAGGGGGTCACAGTTTAAGATTAAGGGGTAGGCTATTTAGGACTGAGATGAGGAAAAACGTTTTCATCCTGAGAGTTGTGAAGCTGTGGAATTGTCTGCCACAAAAGGCAGTGGAGGCCAATTCACTGGATGTTTTCAAAAGAGGGTTAGATTTAGCTCTCAGGGCTAAAGGAATCAAGGGATATGGGGAAAATCCAGGAACGGGGGACTGATATTAGATGATCAGCCATGATCAGATTGAATGGCGGTGCTGGATCGAAGGGCCGAATGGCCTACTCCTTTACCTATTTTTCTCTGTTTCTATGTTTCTATCACAGACACAGCCCTCCCCATCATCAAAAGTATCTAATATGAAGTGCTGCCTCATGAAGGTGGCATCTATCAACAAGGATCCCCACCATCTGGCCAATGCACTTTATTCACTGCTGTCATTTGGCAGAAGGTACACCTGAGGTCCCACACTACCATGTTTAGGAACAGTTACTTTCTCAACTCAAACCCCATAAATCTATACGTACCTCAACATTGTGAACATTGAGGACTGCCTATTGCACTACCATGGACTTGTTTTTTTTCTATTAGTTTTGCTCTAATATCTTTTTTTTGTGTAGTCTTTTTCCTTTTTACTGTCTTGCAGAATTTTACGTGTAATTTATATGTAATTTTTTTGTGCGTTTGCCTTGAGTCTATGTGCCTGTGAAGCTATTGCATGCAAATTCTTCATTGTACCTCTACCTCACCGTATTTGTGCATGTAACAATAAATGTGATAAGACTTGATTGACTTGGATGTCTTCTAGTCTAATCTGCCTCTGATATGGAGAATGGTCGATAGCAGAAAACCTATCTATACATGCCCCTTATGATTTTATATACCCTCCTTAACTTCCACCACTCCTGGAAATACATACCTCTCCTTTCCAATCTCTTTTCATAATGGAAATGCTACATGCCAGGCAACATCCTAGTGAATCTTCTCTGCACCTTTTGCAGATTTATATCATCCTTCCTATTATGTGGTAACTAATGGTAATGTCTGAGAAACATTTTTTATAATTGGAGCATAATCCCCCTGCTCTTGTCTTCAGTGTCCCAGCTAATGAAGGCTAGTATACCATTTGCCTTCTGAACCACGTTAACTACCTTCACTGCCAGCTTCAAAGATCTTTCTGGACATAGTAGCAGGGTAGGAAGCATCCAAAGAAATCCCATGAGAACAGCCGGGAATCCCCGTGAGAAAAGAGATGAACAGAAGGTGGCAGCAGACACCCGCACAAAGATTCAAATTTACCAGTCATCGCCATACACTGTTTTCTCCCCAAATCTCGCAAAATAAGCTGTTTACTTTTTCAAAGTACACAATCCATACTTAGTCACAACAAATGAATAATAATTTATTTTTTCATTTCTACACTTCAATATTAATTTTGTATCAGAAGAACCATGACTTTCCCTTTCACTGATAAAACAGAATAGTAAAATAATGATCATTTTTCTTGAAGATATATTATGGTGCACAGGGTCTTGGGTTTTAGTGGACAGTAACTCATATTATCTGATAATTGGGGTCAACATATATTTAACCTGCTCCAACACATTCTCCGAAATAATTCTCAACACTGGTGCCCCAAACAAAGATTTTCACTGTTCCTTGGTACACGTGACAATAATAAACTTAAACCTAAACTTTAGGGGCTGTCCCACTTGGGCGACCTAATTGACGAGTTTAGAAGAGTTTGTTAAAATGACATGTTGAAGACCTCCATCGACTATGTAGAAGACCTCCTTCGACTATGTTGAACACCAGCTTCGACTAGTTGCGACTAGCTACGACTAACTTCGGGAAAATTGGACACCGAATAGTGGAGAGTGAAGACGACCTCCTTCGATCTCCTTCGACCTCCCTTCGACTTCCCTTCGACTATGATGAAGACTATCTACGACTTCCTTCGACTACCCTCGATTACCTACGACTAACATGCCGACCTACTACGACCTAGTACGACTAAACCTACGAGTAAAAAAAGTATCGATTTTTTCCATGGCTACCTTTTTTTACTCGCGGGCATTTTTTAACATATTATTAAAAATGCCGCGACCTAGCTGAGGCCTCGAGTACGCGGAGACCACTCTCGAGCATGAAGGAGAGTTACGAAGACCTCCTACGACCTCGTGTCAACCATGCTGCGAGTATGAGTCGAGGACAAACTCACCAGAACTCGCGGATTAGGTCGCCCAAGTAGGACAGGCCCTTTATCAAGAGATTCTTTATAGCCCTTTCCAGATTGTTTGCTGCGTTTCCTTTAAGGCTCTGTCTTACCTGTTTGCGGTCATCGGCGGTGAAGCGCGGCGTCGCCGGTAGCGAGGACCGCGCAGCAACGGCGAGAGCGTCGAGCCTATCCACCAGAGCGCCGCACGGATGCTGCACGGGGGCCGAGTTAATTCAAACACGGCGGGTCCCACGTGCTTGCGGTAAGTAAATAAAAGGGCGGGCCGACTGCGATGATGTTGGCCCGCCGCACGTGACTCACCAGCGGCGGCTGTGGCGGCGGCCATCCTGATCGCGGCGCTGTAGCGGTGGCTGTGCCTGCGGCCGTGCAGCACACGTGCCTCACTGGCGGCGGCACGTGCCTCACTGGCGGAGGCTGTGGCAGTGGAGGTTTGACGCACGGCGCTCGAGCCACACTGGCGGCGGCCCGTGCGTGCGGCCGTGCCGCACTTGTACATCACTGGTGGAGGTTGTGCGGTGAGTATTTGGTTTTCGACATTGTCGATTTTATTTTAGTACCGCGCGGTGTTGGGAACACCGCCGCACGGCCCGGGAATTGTACCTTCTCACGAGTGCGCGGTCTATGGCGGCAGATTCTTCCCGTTTCGCCGCCAATGACCGCAGACTCGTGAGACAGGCCTTTTAAGCTTCGGAAGCAACTGTCAGTTGCAAAACACCTTGCATTATTCTGAGTTTATGAAAGCCACTACATAAATGCAAGTTGGTTCTTTAAATAACTAAACCTGTGAATTTAGTTAATGATATTTATCCATGGGTTGAGTTTTAAAGGAAAATGCATAAAAATTGTAATAATTGAGGATGATCACTTACCACAGACATTATATTCATGAGTGCTTCTCCTAAGTAAGCGCAGAAAATTGCTTTTGGGAAAAAGAAGGAAAGATAGTTTAGTAAATATTAGAAAGATGAATTTGTTTTATTTCATAAAAATAGAACACATACTTGTCTAGTCTTAAGATTGAAATGTTTTACAGTTTATTTGAGATGTAGAATAAAAAGAATAGGTTTTTAAAGTGTGGAAGCAAAATGTATATTGTAACATGTTTAAATCTGTGATGATGCGGGAACAGTTGATGGTTAAGTAAAATGCGTGTTGTGCCGTCAGGTGGAAAAAATATCCTAAGTAATATTGAGAAATGTATTTGAAGGACATGAAGACAGAAATAGGGACTTCCATTGGGTTAAATAACCAGCAGAGCTAGGCAAGGACAGTCTGACAGGGGAGGAATAGTCTGTACAATGAGAGGCTTTGCGCCCCAAGATTTTTAATGAGCAAGTTTGTGAGGTGTGTCATGTACATATTAGAGATGAGACTATCAGAGAAATTAGTACCCTTAGGAATGAATGTGGATTTAAGAGAGAGTTAGATAGAGCTCTAGGGGCTAGTGGAGTCAAGGGATATGGGGAGAAGGCAGGCACGGGTTATTGATAGTGGATGATCAGCTATGATCACAATGAATGGCGGTGCTGGCTCGAAGGGCCAAATGGCCTCCTCCTGCACCTATTTTCTATGTTTCTATGTTTCTATGTTTCAACAGTGAAGTATGAGTATAACATTTTGGGGATTGAAGGAGATAGTCCAGAATCAGATGTGGGGTAGAAACATGTCCTGTTTGAAGAGAGTACCAAGATGTGCAGTCTGATCTAATTGAAACGCAAATGATTCCAGGGAACATTGATAATGTTGATGCTGGGTGACTGTTTCCCCCAACTGTGGGGTTCAGAGCAAGGAACCCAGTTATCTGAACTACACTTCCTCCCACCTTGCCTCTTGCATAGACGCTAACCCTTATTCTCAGTTGTTCTGTTTCCAAATGCATCTGTTCCCAAGATGAGACTTTCCATTCTAGGATGTGCGAGTTTTCCTCTTTCCTTAGTAAACATGGTTTCCCCCCTGCTGCCATAGATGGATCCCTCACCCACATCTCCTTTCTGTCCCAAAGTCCTGCTTTCACCCCACTGACCAACCCCTACCCCACCGGACGCCTCCCTCCGTCACCTTCAATATGATCCCACCATCAGTCACATCTTCCCATCCACACCCCTCTCTGCCTTCCACAGAGACCGACCAGCTATGCCTGCCTTCCTCTGCAACTCCTTGGTTCACTCATACCTCCCCACCTAAACTACCTCATTCCCAGGTATTTTCCACTGCAACTGCAGGAGATGTAACACCTATCCCTATACCATCTCACTCACCTCCATCCAGGCACCCAGGCAGCACTTCCAGGTGAGACAGAACTTTCCATTCACTTTCTCTAACCTCATCTACTGCATCTAGTATTCCCGATGTGGCCTCCTGTACATCAGCAAGACTAAGCTTAGACTTGGTGATTGTGTTGTCGAACACTTGTGCCTGGTTCACCATGGCCTACTGGACCTCATGGCTGCTAACCAATTTAACTCTGCTTTCCATTCCCACACTGAGCTTTCTGACGTGGACCTCCTCCATCTCCAGGAACAGCACCTCATACACCAGCATATCTTACAACCTATTTCTCCACACCCCTCCCCTATATTCTTTTCCCTAGCTTCACAATTTGCTACTTTTACCTCTGTAATTTCATCTCTGACCTTTGTCCAACCATCTGCCTATCAACCCACCCCCCCCACCTGCATCCATGTATTATCTTAAGAAGGGTCTCGACCCGAAACGTCACCCATTCCTTCTGTCCAGAGAAGCTGCCTGTCTCGTTGAGTTACTCCAGCTTTTTGTGTCTATCTTCGGTTTAAACCAGCATCTGCAGTTTCTTCCTACACACACCGCCTATTACTTGCCAGACTTTGTCCTGCTCTTCCAGCTTTCTTCCCCCCCTCCCCGCCCACAATCAGTCTGAAGAAAGGTCCTGACAAAAAAGAGTCCTGACCCGCTGTGTTACTCCAGCATTTTTTGCCTGTCCTGAACTAAGACACCACCTATCCACGTTCTCCAGAGATGCTACCTGATGTGCTGTTACTCCAGAACTTTGTGTCTTTTTTTGTAAACCAGCATCTGCAGTTCCTTGTTTCTTCATGATCTGTACATTGGTGACTCACTCAGCCTGAGGTAAGGTCACTGGTGTGCACCAAATTGTTCTTGTAAGACTACTAACAGTTATCTGCCAATTGGAAAATTATCTGTTTATTCTTCTGCTGCTTAATCTCCTTTAAGCAATTACGAATGTATTATCACAAACATGATGAGTGCATTGTTTTTGCAACCACCTTTAATGTGGTTCATTCAGCATTTTATGAAATGCCTACTGAAAATCTAAAGCATTTAAATGCTTTGAGAAATTAAATTAGATTTTTCAATTGCCATTTTGGTTTTATAAAATCATGTTTGCAGGAGTTAGTCACATTGTGTGTTCAATTATCATTTTAATAATGGACCGACATTTTGCAGACAACAGAAATCAACCTAACTAGCCTGTTCTACCTCTCTTTCATATATCACTTTTGAAACAGTCTTTCACAGTAAAAAATAACTTGCTTGTGATGGCTTATAGGCATTATATGGGATTGACAGACTTTGCTGCAAATGGTATGGAAGGCAGGTTGTATATATACACAATATATCTATATCTCTGTGGCCATCACTAGAATGTAGGCCAATAAATTCCCGTATAACTTTTTTTTTTGCAAGGCATGACTTGGTCTTGTCACAAGACCTCTTGTCAACACCTTAATCCAGACATTGGATTTGTTAGATTATGTCACCAGCCTCGCAGGAAGCGTTAAAAATATTTACATTCTCCATGCCAAGTGAGGACTGTTAAATTGACCAAAGCCCTATCCTCTCTGAAGGGCCTGTCCCACGAGCATGCGACTGCATGCGGCAAGAGCGACCAAACCGGAAGTGGGGGCCGCGCGGAGGTCGAGTGATCCCCGTACAGGGCCTGTCCCACCAGCATGCGACTGCATGCGGTGAGCGCGACCAAACCGGAAGCGGGGGCCGCGCGGAGGTCGAGTGATTGACGTGAAGTTCGAGCGAAGTTCGCGGGAAGTTCGCACGTGACGTACGGTGTCAAGATGCTGCGTATACGGCGTCAAGACGCTGCATACAGCGTCGAGACGCTGCGCACTCCCGTCGTGGCGGTGCGTACGGCCTCAATGCGGCTGCGGGCCAGCAGGCCGTTGCCGCGCGGAATTTTTGGACAGTGTCAGTTTTTCGGAGCCCAGCGCGATGTCGGGACCAGCTCCGCACAACTCCATACGGCTCTGGCGATCGAAGTGGGACCGGCCCCGCGAGGCCGTACGGCTCAAGCGACAACGTTAGGTCACGCTTGCCGCATGCAGTCGCATGCTCGTGGGACAGGTCCTTTATTTCTCTATTCAGCCTGACCACAAAACAAAATAGCAATACAAGTGTTGAAACAAGAAAATCATGGTTAAAAGTCTCAACGACCTCTTATGGATATCTTTCTTGACAATATGGCAACTCCAACTAACGGAATGTTTACAAGGTCTTGAGTTCCTTGAAGTCCACCATGATTAGCAACTGTGAGGAAACTCTTGGCTGCTTCACCAGAAAACAGTACAAATGATTTAGTGACAATGACCAGCAGAACAAAGAGCTAATTAGTTGGAAATACAATGCATGATTTCATTCCTTAGCCTTACTCAAATTACTGTACTGTTCTATGATCTTGATATTTGTCTTTAGATTTAGAAATTTCCCTCGGTTGAAACTCCATCCACACTTCCTAGCAGCGCATTTGGAAAGCAGTGGCAGGATCGGTCAAAGTCAGCATGGATTTACGAAGGGGAAATCATGCCTGATTGATCTTCTGAAATCTTTTGAGGATGTAACAAGTAGAATGATAAAGGAGAGCCAGTGGATGTGGTGTATCTGGACTTTCAAAAAGCCTTTGACAAGGTCCCACGCAAGAGATTAGTGTGCAAAATTAGAGCACATGGTATTGGGGGTAGGGTATTGACATGGACAGAGAACTGGTTGACAGTCAGGATGCAAAGAGTAGGAATTAACGGGTCCTATTCAGAAAGGCAGGCAGTGACTAGTGGGTGTGCAAGGCTCGGTGCTGCGACCCCAGTTATTGACAAAATATATTAACAATTTAGACGAGGGAATAAAATGTGACCAAGTTTGCGAATGACACAAAGCTGGGTGGTAGTGTGAGGCTGCAGGGTGACTTGGATAGGTTGGGTGAGTGGGCAGATGCATGACACATACTGCCCATGTCCAGTATAATGTGGATAAATGTGAGGTTATCCACTCTGGTGGCAAAAACCGGAAGGCAGATTATTATCTGGTGTCATATTAGGAAAGTCATAGTATGTCATAATAGGCCGGTGAGCTTAACATCTTTAGTTGGTAAATTACTGGAGAGTATTCTAATGGATAGGATATACATGCATTTGGATGGGCAAGGCTGATTAGGGATAGTCAGCATCGTTTGCACGTGAGAGGTCGTGTCTCACAAATCTGATTGATTTTTTTTTTGAAGACGTGACCAAAAAAAGGTTGATGAGGGCAGAGTTGTAGATGTTGTGTACATGGACTTCAGTAAGGCATTCGACAAGGTTCCGCATGGTAGACTGCTCTGGAAGGTTAGATCACATGGGATCCAAAGAGAGATAGCTGAATGGATAGCAAATTGGCTCCATGGAAGGAAGCAGAGGGTAATGGTGAAAGGTTGCTTCTCAGATTGGATGCCTGTGACTAGTGCTGTGCCTCAGGGTTCGATGCTAGGCCCATTACTGTTTGTCATCTACATCAGTAATTTGGATGAGAACATATAGGGCAAGATTAGCAATTTTGCTGATGATATAAAGTTGGTGGTTTTGCAGATAGTGAAGATGGTTGTGAATGATTGCAACAGGATCTGGATCGATTGGCCAGGTCGGCAGAGGAATGGTTGATGGAATTTAATACAGAGAAGTGTGAGGTGTTGCATTTTGGGAAGTCGAACAACGGCCGGACCTACACAGTAAATGGTAGGCCTCTGGGTAGTGTTGTAAAGCAGAGGGATCTAGGAGTACAGGTGCATGGTTCCTTGAAGGTTGAGTCACAGGTAATAAGGTGGTCAAAAAAGCTTTGGCCTTCATCAGTCAGAGTATTGAGCATAGACGTTGGGAGGTTATGTTCATGTTGTATAAGACGTTTTTGAGTGCATTTAAAATATTGTGTTCAGTTCTGGGCACCATGTTAAAGGAAAGATATTGTCAAGCTTGAAAGGGTTCAGAAAACATTTCTGAGGATGTTGCCAGGATTAGAGAGTATGAGCTATAGGGAGTAGGCTGGGTCTCTATTCCATGGAACGCAGGAGGATGAGGGGAGATCTTATAGAGGTGTACAAAATCATGAGAGGAATAGATCGGGTAGATGCACAGAGTCTTTTGCCCAGAGTAGGAGAATCGAGGACCAGAGGACATAGGTTCAAGGTGAAGGGGAAAATATTTAATAGGAATCCGAGGAGTAACTTTTTCACACAAAGGATGGTGGGTGTATGGAACAAGCTGCCAGAGAAGGTAGTTGAGGCTGGGACTATCCCATCATTTAAGAAACAGTTAGACATGTACATGGATAGGACAGGTTTGGAGGGATATGGACAAAGCCCAGGTAAATGGGACTAGTGTAGCTGGGACATTGTTGGCAAGTGTGGGCGAGTTGGGCCGAAGGGCCTGTTTCCACACTGTATCACTCTATGACAAAATGGCTCTATGACTAGTAATAAATGTGGGCCCAGCACAATATTCACATCCAATGATTTAATACAGCCAAAAAAGCTGAGTAGAATTGTATTCACTGTTGATGCCTGTGTGGTGGTCCCTGGGGGTTAGGCCACTCCTTGGGTCATCCCCCTCGGCTCTTGAGGGACAGGGACGATTGTCTGCCCACGGGGTTTCTCAGGTCCTGCTCGGGGGCGTTCTGTGTGTTTGCAATGATTCATTAAACTACTTTTGAACCTGCCTGGCGTCTGGCCTTTTCCTGACCTCATCCAGGCCACTACAATTGGTGACCCCGACGTTCATCACGCATCGTGATGGAAAACAACGCCGTTGCGCTGAAGCTCCCTACTTTTTGGACCAAACAGCCTGATATCTGGTTCCAGCAGGCAGAGGCACAGTTTGCTCTGTGAGGGGTGACGGTAGATGAAACTAAGTACTTTTACGTGGTCAGCGCTCTTGACCAGGCGACTGCGAGGTGGGTTAAAGCTTACCTCAGCGCTCCCCCATTAACTAACAAATATAGGGGCCTTAAGGACCTGCTTATCAGGAGATTTGGCCTTAGTGAGCCTGAGTGGGCAGCTCGGATTCTCAAAATGGACAGCCTAGGTGACACGCCGGCCGTCGGCCCTCCTGGAGGACATGCTCTTATGGGCGACCACAAGCCCTGTTTTTTATTTTGCCCGAAATCCGCCTGCAGCTCATCACCGATTCCTTTGCTGGCACGCGGGCGCTGGCCGAGCGCACCGAACAGCTGTGGATGTCCCGTCAGCGGGACCTGGAAGTGCTGGTCATCCTTCCCGTGGTGTCGGGAGGCGCGGAGCAGTTCGGGGCCGCTATCGACTGCGTCTCCGCTGCTCCCGGTCGACCTCCGCGGCGAAATCCAGCCGCCATCGGGCATTTCAGCGCAGGCACATCTCTCCAGCACGGCCCGTTGGCAGTTCTATCCGACGCCAGCAGAGGTCACTATGGTTCAGTCCAGCCAACTTCACCTGCTATTCCACCAGACGCCAGCAGAGGGGGTTGGTGCTATTATCACCGCCGCTGGGGAGCTGCAGCCAGGCAATGTCACCCGCCCTTTGCGTTCCCGGGAAACGCAGGGGCCGGTTGTCAGTGATTCCTTTGACAGCCGGCCATATTCATTGCGTCTTCGCCTGGGATCGCCGCACCGGGGGTCGGTTCCTCGTAGACACAGGGGCGGAGGTGAGTGTGCTGCCTCCCTCCATCACTGACATCTCCTCACTGCGGAGAACGGGAGTGCTATTCGCACCTACGGAGTTCGCACCATCTCCCTCAACTTTGGTCCTGCTCAAGGGCGTTCTGTGTGTTTGCGATGATTCATTAAACTACTTCTGAACCTGCCTGGCGTCTGGCCTTTTCCTGACAGCATCCAGGCCACTACACCTGGATCAATTAGCCCTGCAACTGGGCAAGCAGTACAACATTTAGCACTCCTAGAACAGTTGCACTATCTCCTCTTGACAAAACTACCAATTACCAATTACACACCTTCTCATTATACATAGTAAGTTCAAGATGCCTGTTGAACAAAGCCAAAGACCTTGTCTTCTGTGCAACTGCATCAGGAGTCAACAATCTGTCGTCTGATCTGTAGTCAGTCAAAGGCCTGTCCCACTGTACGAGGTAATTCAAGAGTTCTCCTGAGTTTTCCCCTGATTCGAACTCGGAGAATGTCCGTAGCGGGTCCATATGAGTGTGTGGATGACTCGTAGCGGCTCGTACGAGTAAAAAGTAACAATTTTTTTCATCACGAGTATTTTTTACTCGTGGATATTTTTCAGTGTTGAAAAAACTTCATGAGTTTACCGGATTTCCCGAGTACCTAACGATACTCGTATTAGCCGCTACGAGACATCCACGAACTCCTACGATCCCGCTACGGACATTCTCCGAGTTCGAATCAGGGGAAGACGCGGGAGAACTCTTGAATTACCTCGTACAGTGGGACAGGCCCTTTAATGTCACTGAAATGTTTCAATTAACAAAGTTATTAAACACGGGCAAGAAAACCATTAAAATGGCAACAACCCCAAAGGGACACAAGGAGATGGAGTAACTCAGCATGTCAGGCAGCATCACCGGAGAACATGGATAGGTGACGTTTCAGGTCAGAACTCTTCTTCAGCCTGATTGTGGGAAAAGAAAGCTGAAAGAGAGGAGGGGCAGGAAAAAATATTGCAAGTGATAGGTGGATACATGGAAACATATAAAATAGGTGCAGGAGTAGGCCATTCGGCCCTTCCAGCACCACCGTTCAATATGATCATAGCTGATCATCCAAAATCAGTACCCCGTTCTGGGCTTTTTCCCCATATCCCTTGATTCCCTTAGCCCTAAGATCTAAATCTAATTCTCTCTTGAAAATATCCAGTGAATCTCTTCTATGGCAGAGAATTCCACAGATTCACAACTCTCTGGGTGAAAACGTTTTTCCTCATCTCAGTCCTGACTGGCCTACCCCTTATTCTTAAACTGTGAGCCCTGGTTCTGGATGCCCCCCAACATCAGGATTTTTTTTCCTACATCTGGCCTGTCGAATCCTCTAAGAATTTTATATGTTTCTATGATCCCCTCTCATTCTTCTAAATTCCAGTGAAAACAAGCCCAGTCTTTCATCATATGTCAGTCATTCTTTCATCATATGTCAGTCCAGCCATCCCGGGAATTAACCTGGTGAACCTACGCTGCGCTCCCTCAATAGCAATAATGTCCTTCCTCAAATTAGGAGACCAAAATTGCACACAATACTCCAGATGCGGTCTCACCCGCCAGGCCCCAGGTGGTCAAGATGGGGAGACATACCTCCAACCCCCTCATCCCGAACACAGGATCCCCCTAGGGTTGCGTTCTCAGCCCCCAACTGTACTCCCTGTACACACATGACTGTGTGGCCAGGTTCAGCTCCAACTCCATCATCAAGTTTGCTGATGACAATGTGGTGGTGAGCCTGATTTCCAATAACAATGAGAATGCCTACCTGGAGGAGGTGGCTGATCTGGCACTCTGGTGTCAGAACAACAGCCTCCTCTTGAATGTCACTAAAACTAAGGAGCTGATTGTGGACCTTAGAAGGGCACAACAACCGAGGACGTACACGCCACTGGGGATAAATGGGACTACTGTGGATTGGGTGAGCAGCTTTAATACCTGAGATTCCAAATCACAGAGGATCTGACATGGACAACACACACTGCCACACTGGTGAGAAAGGCAAGGCAGCGCCTTTACCACCTCAGGCAGCTGAGGAAATTCAGAGTCTCTCTGAGGATCCTTCAATCCTTCTACTCTGGTGCAGTAGAAAGTATCCTGACTGGAAACATCTCGATCTAGTTTGGCAACAGCTCTGCCGAGAACAGGAAGGCTCTGCAGAGAGTAGTGCGTTCGGCCGAATGCACCATGGGAATTACACTTCCCCCCCCCCTGCAGGACCCTGCAGGAGATGCAGATCCAGAGCTAGCAAGATCATGAGGGACCCCTACCACCCCAGCAATCGACTGTTCCAGCTGCTGCGGTCAGGCAAGCGCCTCCGCTGTTACGCTGCGAAAGCAGAGAGGATGAAACAGAGTTTCTTCCCACAGGCCATCATGACTGTAAACTCTGATCTCACTGGGGTGTATTTACTGTTGTGTTTTATTTAAAAAATGTAAATACTGGTTCTGTTCTGTTGTTCTGTTTTTTGCACAATCCCGCAGGCATTGCCACTTTCATTTCACTGTACATCTTGTATGCGTATGTGACAAATAAACTTGACTTGACTTGTACAACTGCAGTAGGACCACCTTGCTCCTAAACTCAAATCCTCTCGCTAAAAAGCCCAACATGCCATTAGCTTTCTTCACTGCCTGCTGTACCTACATTCTTACTTTCAGTGACTGATGTACAAGCACACCCAGGTCTCGTTGCACCTCCTCTTCTTCTCCGACACAATAGACAATAGGTGCAGGAGTAGGCCATTCGGCCCTTCGAACCATTCAATATGATCATGGCTGATCATCCCCAATCAGTACCCCGTTCCTGCCTTCTCCCCATATCCCCTGACTCTGCTATTTTTAAGAGCCCTATCTAGGTCTCTCTTGAAAGCATCCAGAGAACCTGCCCCCACCACCATCTGAGGCAGAGAATTTCACAGACTCACCACTCTCTGTGAGAAAAAGTGTTTCCTCGTCTCCGTTCTAAATGGCTTACTCCTTATTCCTAAACTGTGGCCCCTGGTTCTGGACTCCCCCAACATCGGGAATATATTTCCTGCCTCTAGCGTGTCCAAACCCTTAACAATCTTATATGTTTCAATGAGATATCCACTCATCCTTCTAAACTCCAGAGTGTACAAGCCCAGCTGCTCTATTCTCTCAGCATATGACTGTCCTGTCATCCCGGGAATTAACCTTGTAAACCTATGCTGCACTCCCTCAATAGCAAGAATGTCCTTCCTCAAATTAGGGGACCAAAACTGCACACAATACTCCAGGTGTGGTCTCACTAGGGCTCTGTACAACTGCAGAAGGACCTCTTTGCTCCTATATTTGATTCCTCTTGTTATAAAGGTCAACATGCCATTCGCTTTCTTCACTGCCTGCTGTACCTGCATGCTTACTTTCATAGACTGATGAACAAGGACCCCCAGATCACGTTGTACTTCCCCTTTTCCCAACTTGACGCCATTTAGATAGTAATCTGCCTTCCTGTTTATGCTACCAAAGTGGATAACCTCACATTTATCCGCATTAAACTTCATCTGCCATGCATCAGCCCACTCCCCCAACCTGTCCAAGTCACCCTGCATTCCCATAGCATCCTCCTCACAGTTCACAGAAGATTCCAGAAGATTAGTCAAGCATGATTTCCCCTTCATAAATCCATGCTGACTCGGACCGATCCTGTTACTGGTATTCAAATGTTCGGCTATTTCATCTTTTATAATTGACTCCAGCATCTTCCCCACCATCGATGTCAGGCTAACTGGTCTATAATTCCCTGTTTTCTCTCTCCCGCCTTTCTTAAAAAGTGGGATAACATTAGCTACCCTCCAATCCACAGGAACTGATCCTATAGAACATTGGAAAATTATCACCAATGCATCCACGATTTCTAGAGCCATTTCCTTAAGTACCCTGGGATGCAGACCATCAGGCCCTGGGGATTTATCAGCCTTCAGTCTCATCAGTCTATCCAACACCATTTCCTGCCTAATGTGGATTTCCTTCAGTTCCTTCGTCACCCCAGATCCTCTGGCCACTACTATATCAGGAAGATTGTTTGTGAAGTTAGTGAAGTAACTGAAAGTTAGTGAAGACAGACCCAAAGTACCTATTCAACTCTTCTACCATTTCCTTGTTCCCCATAATAAATTCACCTTTTTCGGTCTTCAAGGGTCCAACTTTGGTCTTTACTAATTTTTTCTTCTTCACATACCAAAAGAAGCTTTTACGATCCTGCTTTATATTCTTGGCTAGCTTACCTTCGTACCTCATTTTTTCTCCCCGTATTGTCTTTTTGGTTATCTTCTGTTGTTCTTTAAACATTACCCAATCCTCTTGCTTCCCGCTCATCTTTGCTACGTTGTAATTCTTCGCTTTAATTTTTATACTGTCCCTGACGTCCCATGTCAGCCATGGTTGTCCCTTTCTCCCCTTGGAATCTTTCTTCCTCCTAGGAATGAACTGATCCTGCACCTTCTGTATTATTCCTAGAAATACATGCCATTTTTGTTCCACTGTCATCCCTGCTAGTGTATCTTTCCAGTCAACTTTGGCCAGCTCCTCCCTCATGGCCCCATAGTCCCCTTTATTCAACTGTAACACCAACACCTCCGATCTACCCTTCTCCCTCTCCAATTGTAGATTAAACCTGACCATGTTATGGTCACTGCGTCCTAATGGCTCATTAATCTCGAGGTCCTTTATCAAATCCGGTTCATTACATAACACTAAATCCAGAATTGCCTTCTCCCTGGTAGGCTACAATACAAGCTGTTCTAAGAATCCATCACAAAGGCACTCTACAAAGTCCCTTTCTTGGTGTCCAGTACCAACCTGATTTTCCCAGTCTACCTGCATGCTGAAATCTCCTATAACAACCACAGCATTACTTTAACTACATGCCAATTTTAACTCCTGAATCAACTTGCGCCCTATGTTCAGGCTACTGTTTGGGGGCCTGTAGATTAGTCCCATTAGGGTCTTTTTACCCTTACAATTCCTTAGTTCTATCCTTACTGACTCCACATCTCCTGTTTAAATGTCACCCCTTGCAAGGGACTGAATTTCATTCCTCACCAACAGAGCAACCCCACCCCCCTCTGCCCACCTGTCTGTCTTTTCGATAGGAGGTATACCCTTGAATATTCAGTTCCCAGCCCTGGCCCTCTTGCAGCCATGTCTCAGTAATTCCCACAACATCATATTTGCCAGTTTCTAACTGAGCCTCAAGCTCGTCCACTTTATTCCTTATACTTCGCGCATTCATATACAGCACTTTGACCTCCGTATTCACTTCCCCCCTGCACCGCTCGCAATTGGCCCTGACCTTACTCTGTTGTCCCTTCTCGAGCTTTCCTTCCCATTAATTCGAGAATCTTTTGTAATTTTTCCTGTAGCCACTTCCCCTTCAACTCCATCTTTATACTCCCAATTTGTCAATCCCTCCCCCCCACTATTTAGTTTAAACCCACACGTGTAGCCCTAGCAAACCTGCCTCCCAGAATGTCGGTCCCCCTCCAGTTAAGGTGTAACCCGTCCCTTTTGTACAGGTCACCCCTACCCCAGAAGAGATCCCAGTGGTCTATAAATCTAAATCCTTGCTCCCTGCTCCAGCCCTTCAGCCACACATTCAGATCCCCTATCTCCCTGTTCCTGTCCTCACTAGCACGAGGTACTGGAAGCAATCCAGAGATAACCACCCTAGAAGTCTGGCATTTCAGTCTTCTTCCCAACTCTCTGAACTCATGTTGGAGAACCTCCTTCCTCTTCTTCCCGATGTCGTTTGTGCCTACGTGTACAACTACTGCCGGCTGTTCACCTTCTCTCTCGAGGATGTTCTGAATTCGGCTCGTGACATCCTGAACCCTGGCACCAGGGAGGCAACAGATCATCCTCGCATCTCGTCTGTCGCCACAGAATCTCCTGTCTGCTCCTCGGATAATGGAGTCACCCACCACTAGGGCTCTGCCCGATGTCGGTCTCGCCGGTCGAGTCCCATCTCTAGCATTGTAGCCACCGACGTGTCCGCCGCTCGGACTGGAAACATCGTCTCCCCGGACAGTTCCCAAGAGGGTGTACCTGTTTTCATTAGGCACAGCCACCTGGGCCTTCTGCACTCCATGATTTCCACCCTTTCTCTCCGTCACACACCATTCAGATAATAATCTGCCTTCTTGTTCTTGTCACTAAAATGGATAACCTCACATTTATCTACTTTATACTGCATCTGCAATGCTTCTGCCCACTCACCCAACCTATCTAAGTCACCCTGCAGCCTCATAGCATCCTCCTCTCTGCTCACACTGCCACCCAGCTTTGTGTCATCTGCAAATTTAGAGATGTTATATTTAATTCCCTCGTCTAAATTGTTAATATATATTGTAAACAACTGGGGTCCCAGCACCGAGCCTTGCGGTACCCCAGTACTCACTGCCTGCCATTCCGAAAAGGACCCGTTATTTCCTACTCTTTGCTTCCTGTCTGCCAACCAGTTCTCTATCCATGTCAATACCCTACCCACAATACCATGTGCTCTCATTTTGCACACTAATCTCTTGTGTGAGACCTTGTCAAAGGCTTTTTGAAAGTCCAGATACACCACATCCACTGGCTCTCCCTTATCCATTCTACTTGTTACATCCTCAAAAATTTCCCCTTCATAAATCCATGCTGACTTTGACCAATCCTGTCACTGCTTTCCAAATGCGCTGCTATAACATCTTTAATAATCGACTCCAGCATCTTCTCCACTACCGATGTAAGGCTAACTGGTCAATAATTCCCTGTTTTCTCTCTCCCTCCTTTCTTAAAAAGTGGAGTTACATTGGCTACCCTCCAGTCCACAGGAACTGATCCAGAGTCGAGAGAACATTGGAAAATGATCACCAATGCATCCACGATTTCTGGGGCCACCTCCTTGAGTACACTAGGATGCAGACCATCAGGCCATGGGGATTTATCTGCCTTCAGTCCCAACACTTTACCTAATACCATTTCCTGACTAATGTGGATTCCCTTCAGTTCCTCCCTCCCACTAAATCCTCGGTCCCCTAGTATTTCCGGGAGATTGTTTGTGTCTTTCTCAGTGAAGACAGAACCAAAGTAATCGTTTAACTGTTCTGCCATTTCCTTGTTTCCCATTATAAATTAATCTGTCTGACTGTAAGGGACCTACATTCGTCTTCACTAATCTTTTCCTTTTTATATACCTAAAGAAACTTTTACAGTCAGTTTTATATGCCCCGCAAGCTTTCTTTCATGCTCTTTTTCCCACCTCTTAATTATCTTCTCTGTCTTCCTCTGTTGAGTAAATTTCTCCCAGTCCTCTAATTTGCTGCTTCTTCTGGCCAATTTATATGTCTCTTCCTTGTATTTAACACTATCCTTGACTTCCCTCGTTAGCCACGGAAGTTAGTCACTTCCCAGTTTTATTTTTTGGCCAGATAGGGATGAACAATTTCTGGAGTTCATCCATGCGGTCTTTAAATCCACTGCATCTCCACTGTCAACCCTTTAAGTGTAATTTGCCAGTCTATCCTAGCCTATTCCCATCTCTTACCTTCAAATTCTCCTTTATTCAAGTTCAGGAACCTAGTCTCACCGTGTCACTCTCCATCTTAATTCAGAATTCCACCATATTATAGTCACTGTTGCCCAAGGGGCCTTGCACAACAAGATCACTAACTAATCCTTCCTCATTACAGAATACCCAGTCTTGGATGGCCTGGTCTCTAGTCAGTTCCTCTACATATTGGTTTAAAAACCCATCCCGTATACATTCCAGGAAATCCTCCTCCTCAGCACTGCTACCAATTTGGTTGGCCCAATCTATATATAGATTAAAGTCACCTATGATAATCGCTGTACCTTTGCTGCACGCACCACTAATTTCCTGCTTGATGCTATCCCCAACCTCCCTACTGCTGTTTGGTGGTCTGCATACAACTCCAACAAGCGTTTTCTGCCCTTGGCTATTTCACAGTTCTACCCATACAGATTCTACAGCATTCAAGCTAATGTCTCTCCTTACTATTGTATTAATCTCCTCTTTAACCAGCAATGCCACCCCATCTCCTCTTCCTTTCTGTCTATCCTTCCTGAATATTGAATATGGCTGCATGTTTAGCTCCCAGCCTTAGTCACCCACATGGTGAGGTTACAGGTGAAGTTTTTTTTGATAGGCAGAAAATAGGACAAAGGCCAGAGATAAAAAGATAAAAGTTGTGAGATAAAGATAGAAGAGTCGCAAATTGTGAAGACAATTAGGAAGGAATGTAGGTGGAAGGAGGGAGAGGTGAAATGGGTACATCCAGGTGGGACATAGGGAAAGAGGAGGGGGGAAGGGGATGTAGTTACCTAAAATTGGAGAATGCAATGTTCATATCATTGGGTTGTAAGCTACGCTACCAGAATATAGGGTGCTGTTCTTCCAGTTTGAGTGTAGCTTCACTGGCAATTGAGAGAAAGGTCAGTATGGGAATGGGAAGAAGAGTTAAAGTGGTTAGCAACCAGGAAATCCAGTAGGCCTTGTTGGACTGAGCACAATTGTTCAGCGAGATGGTCGCCGAACCCTAAAGAGTAACTACATCCTCCTGCGCTGCAAGGAATAGAAACCCAGCCTACTCAACCTCTCCATATAGCTCACACCCTCTAGTCCTGAAAACATCCTTATAAATCTTTTCTGAACCCTTTCAAGCTTGACAATATCTTTCCTATACCATGGTGTACAGAACTGAACACAATATTCTAAATGCAGTTTCACCAACGATTTATACAACTGCAACATGACCTCCCAACTTCTATACTCAATACTCTGACTGATGAAGGCCAAAGTCCTTCCTAATCGAACATCCTTTAATTCAGAGGCTATGACGTCTAGTCCTAGACTCTCCCACTAGGGGAAACATCCTCTCCACATCCACTCAATCCAAGCCTTTATCTATTTTGTATATTTCATTCTTCTAAACTCCAGCAAGTACAGGCCCAGTGCTGGCAAATGCTCATCATAGGTTAACCTACTCATTCCTGGAATCATTCTTGTAAACCTACTCTGGACCCTCTCCAGAGCCAGCACATCCGTCCTCAGATATGGTGTCCAAAATTGCTCACAATAGCGGCCTTACCAGCGCCTTATAGAGCCTCAGCATTACATCCCTGTTTTTGTAAACAAGCCCTCTTGAAATAAATGCGAGCATTGAGTTTGCTTTCTTTACTGCCGATTCGACTTGTAGATTAACATTTTGGAAATCCTGCACCAACACTTCCAAGTCCCTTTGCACCTCTAATTTCTGGATTCTCTCCCCATTTAGAAAACAGTCAAATAGCTCTCCGAGATCTTCGGTTTCGTTCCACACTCCAAAGATGTGCAGGTTTGTTGGTTAATTGGCTGGGTATAAATGTAAAATTGGCCCTCGTGTGTTTAGGGTAGTGTTAATGTGGGGGAATCGCTGGTTGGTGGGGACTTGGTGGGCTGAACGGCCTGTTTCCGTGCTGTATCGCTAAAGTAAACAAAACTAAACAATTACAATAAATTGCAGCAAGTTCATGCTTGGCTGTCCAATATCAGAAGGCAGCTGGGATAATGGCATCAGACAGCAAGTTCTAATCTTTGGCTCTTGTGTGCGAATCTTAAAATCCTAATAGCGAGGGAGGTTAATTCTGGCAGGTCAATGTGAACTGCTGGCAGTTTCTACTAAGTTTTAGCTTAACATTTCCCTGTTATCCTCCTTCAGTTCTCCCTCTCTCTTTCTTCCTAGCTGCATCATATCCACATCACACTCATTCAGCTCTCTATATCGTCCTTATTTAAATTAAACATCTCTCAACTCTGTAACATTTTCCCTCTCAACCCCATTCTCCTGCTTTCTCCTCAGAATCTCTTTCAGCTCTCTCTATTAAAACCAAGCAGATTCTGAGTGATTTCAACATTCTCATTCTCTGTTTTCATATGCTTGCCAACATCAGACAGCTCTCTCTCTCTAGTTCTTGCAATATTTATTTGAACCCAGGTCACTGGCGCTATGAGGCAGCAACGCTACATGCTGCACAACTGTGTGACTTGTATTCATCACTTATACTCTACCAATCTTTTTCAGCTCCCACTCTCCATCAGCATACATATGGAAAATGAGTATCCTGGATGTGAAAAATACATGGGAGATCAGAGGCGGATGCATCAACGTTGACCATATAAGCAATTGGAAAACACATGGTTTAAAGAGATGTAATGTCCAGATATATAATGTAATGGGGCTATATCAGCATTATGCAATAAAGATAGACTATTCAGGAAAATGATTGATAGTAAGGGTCAAAATGTTATTAGAAATTGGAAAGACATTCTGGATTTCTTTAGGGACTATTTCTGACATTTTGTCAAACTTACAGCATATTATTGCCAATATGTGAGTCTGCCATGTTAAGGCATAAAACATTCCACCCACAGCAATGCAGGCAAGGACAGAGTTATAACTCCATAATCCATTATAGATTTTCTGAAATGGCGAACCCAAAGATAACCCTGCAAAAAAGTAAGGATAAAAGCAGCTTAGCCTCTTATTGTTTGCTATTTGTTTCCATCCTCTTCCAATAAAAATGTTTAACAAATACCTTTTCCTTTACTTAAATCTAAATAAACTTCTTATGTAATTTAAAAAAAAACCAAATGAAACAAATAGTGAATACTTGTCTTATGTCAGTGCCCAGAAGTTTGTCAGAAACATAAAATGACAAAACCTTTATACAATATTTATTTAATTTAAGTAGCTTTGCTGTAAGGTGGTCTTACATGTCAATTCCTCCTCATAATGAATTTATCATGGGAGAAATTGGGATAGGGCATCTTATGTTTTCATTCTAATCTATGATGTTTACATAAATAGCTTATTGTTTTATGGCAATGATTGTCTAAATCTCTATTTCATAGGCTCAATTAAATTTAACATAAGAACTTTGAAATAGATAAGAAGACTCATGTCAAATTTTGAAATCAGCGCAAGTTAAATTAACAGTACAGTAATTTTAATTTCATGTTATTCGATCTGTAAAATCCCAAAATTAAATGAATCTAAAGAATATCCTCAAATTCCAGCATAGCAATTTGTGAAAAATTTCAGCGAAAAATACTCAGTAAAAGTGCCATGAAGTTAGTGATCTGTAAAAAAAAATCTTAGAAAAGTAAACTTGCCATCCTTATCTGTGGTTCAAGTGCCACAGTAGAGGCAGTACAGTGGTGCAGTAGTGGAGTTTCTGTCTTACAGTGCCAGAGACCCATGTACGATCCTGACCACCAATGCTCTCTGTCTGGAGTTTGTACGTTTTCTCTGTGATCGCGTGGGTTTTCTCCGGGTGTTACGGTTTCCTCCCACATTCCAAACACAAGCTGGTTTGTAGAGTAATTGGCTTCTGTAAATTGCCCCTAGTGTGTAGGATGCAAAAGTGGGATAACATAGAACTAGGATACAGATTGATCGGCACGGTCTCAGTGGACAGAAGGGTCTGAATCCATGCTGTATCTCTAAACTAAACTGGTTTATTACTAACTTCCCTCTGAAGTGGCCTAGCATCTGCACTTCTGTGAATTATCAATAAATCTTGACCTTGCCCAAGAAAAAGGTACTAAGTAAAATTTTACACGATACTCTTAAAAACTATAAAGAAGTGATGTATGTAGACACACCTGCCAAAGTACCCACACAGGATCCAATTACAGCATGCAGACATATGATTGGAGATGAGATAAATAACGCAGCAAAGAAAATGCCACCAGTCCATGGATTATCACAGCCATACACCTGTCCAACTCCCACAGGGATAGATCTCACGAGCTGAATAAAATAGCAACACAACATTAAATGATTTTCGTGGAATATGAACATTCTTTTATTAAATTGTCAATTAAAAATAAACAATCATAGTTAAACTGGCAATCATAGAGGAAATACTGTGAAGACTTCAGAGGGATTGGTTTTGTGTTCAGACGGACCTGAAAGTCCTTGTATGCAAGTTACATTAAATTAACATGCAGATACAGCAAACTATCAATAAGGCAAATGGCACATTAGCTATTTTTGCAATACAATTTGGAGTGTAAGTGTGAAGATATCTGACTGGAATTACATAAGCATTCAGCAGGACCACTGGAATACTCTGCACAGATCTGGTCTCCTCACCAAAGGAAGGATAGAGGGAGAGCCAAGAAGGTTTATCAGATTGATTCCCAGGATGGTGTGGGTGGTCATGCGAGGAAAAGATTTGCAGGCTGGGCCTACGTTCTCTCGGGTTCAGAATGAGACATTATCTTGTAGAAATATATGAAATTCTTACAGTGCTTATCTGGGTAGATGCAGAGATGATGTTTCCTCTGGCTACGGTGCACATTACAAGATGTCGGAGTTTCAGAATAAGGAGTCAACTATTCCATAGTGAGATGAACAGAAATGTCTTCACCTGGAAAGTTGTGGGAATTCATTACCAAAAGGATGTGGAGACTCAGTGACTGACTCTATTGAAGAAGTAAATCAATAGAGTTTGAGAAATCAAAGGAATCATGCGGGTACGAGTTTAGTCCAGGAAAGTGGTGCTGATGTAAAAAATCAGCTGTGGAATCTTATTGAATGGCAGAGAATGTTATGTTACATTTGTACCAACACAACTATATAAAATACTTAATTGGATTATCTTCAATGTAATGATGTTTATTTGTTATGCAATTGTCTATTTTTCAAAGGATTTAGAAAGTAGTTCACAATATTAACAGGTTCCAAATGCTGTGGTACCTCATACTACATCACTGAAAAAGACTTGTATTGACTACATTTGGACTAATTAATATTGCCATTTTAACTGAACATTGTTGTGCACAGGAGAAAATATTATAAGAACTATTAACAACTGTCTTTGTGGGTTAGATAGTTTAGCAATATGGAAGCTCTGGGGGCAATCACAAAGATGGGGCAACTTTGTTAAAAATATTTGCAAATCCACAGAACCACATGATGGCAACAGGAAGAAGCAACAATCTAGAAAGAGAGGGTTAAACTGGAACAATTTTTAATGTTCCTGCAATGCCTAATATGTCAAACTGCATATTAGCCTATGTGCGGTCCAGATGTGAAAATTAGCTGGCATTTCGTTAGTCCACACTAATAGAGGTACGATAATATCCTGGGATCCCAATGCAGATTTTAGTTCCAGCAGGTTGAGTGATTTCCCTGAAAACTAAATGTATTGATATTTGTAATGAGCAACTCAGAGGTTCTTAAAAGAACAACTGTTGTAATAAGAATAAGTTGGACTAAATTTGTTTTCCTACTGTTAGGAGAGATATTACTGATACAACTTATGAAACTGCACTTCATTCCTAATCTTCTGTGGATCATACTTCGTATCAACCTTCCCTCACTCATGTTTTCCACCACTAAATGTACTCCCATTGAAATACTCAGCTACCTCAGGCAGTTTAGTCAGTGATAGTCAGTTTATATTGCAGCAGCAGGTGACATGGTGTCACAACTGGCTGTGCTGTTGCCCTGGTTAATTTCTGACTTTAGGTTCTGGCTGTGTGGAGTTTCTTGAAAATGTGGTAAATAAAATAGAATAAGTGTTAAAGGGGTAGTTGGTGTTCGACATAGACCTCAAACGCCAAGCAGTCTGAACCATATCGTATCTCTTCAATTACTCTAAATTGTAGTCGATTTGTATTCACTCATCTATTTTCAGATGATTTCTTATGCCTTAAAAAATATACAAAATTGCATACATAAAGAAAAAAATGTGCATAAATATATAAAATTGTTATTATGAAAATATATAACAATTTTATAAAATAGATATCTTGAGCATTTCTGATGTGTTCTCTATTAATCTAATGCAATTGCCATCTTACAACATTTAAAGATTTGAAAGGAAGCATTGTATTGCTTACCATTGGAATACTGAGATCAGGCCATGTAATATTGTATGATGTAGTTACAGGTTCAATAAGAATCTGAGGAAAATGATGATTGTAGTGCCCCGTAGCAGCCATGAACAAACCAACACTTAAGTTAAAAGGCAACGTGAAAACCGGTAGATCCCATTTTCCTAAGACCGCAGCCAAGGCACTTGAAATAATAGGGCTGTAAGTAGAAATGTTTTTAGTGCAAAAATAAGATAACGTTTTAATATCACTCATTTAAGAGCTTGGTTGCGCTGTTTTCTCACAAACTATGTAAAGCTTTGTTCCTGTACTTTTTCAATCTATTCACAATTCCTTACAATCCCATTGCCAATATCTATAGTGCCGACTTACTACAGGGATTGAAACATCAAGTCCTATTAGCTCTACCTTACAATGTTGACTGAAGCTATACTCATTGATTAGACTCGTTAAGTCTGTGCCAGTTTTCAGAGCAAGTCCATCAGTCCCAATTCCCCATATCATCTTCAAACTTATTATTTTTCATAGGTCTATTAATTGTGCCATGATTGTCCTACCAGGACAATCTACAGTTGGAAATTAACCGACCAACTTTGCGATGGTATTAATTTGGTTTGGTGTTGGTTTATTATTATTGCCACGTGTATTGAGATACAGTGAAAAGTTGTATTTGCCTGCTATCCAGTAAAATCATACTACACATGAGTATGTCCAAGCCATGCACAGTATAACAAGTAGTGAACAGAGAGAAAAACACTGGAGTACAGAATACAGTATTACAATATAGTTGCAGAGAAGGTGCAGCTATAAAAAAGTACAAGGGCGGCAATGAGGTAGCGTGGATGATTAGGACTGCATTCTTAGCTTATGAGAGGACCGTTGAGTGGTCTGATAATCACAGGGAAGAAACAGTTGTATGTGCTTTCAAGTGTGGGTGGAGTTGATTGGAGGGAGGCTGGTTTGTGTGATGGACTGAGTTACATCCACAATTCTCTGCAATTTCTTCTGGTCTTGGGCAGAACTATTGCTAAACCAAGCTATGATGCATCCTGATAGGATGCTTTCTATGACGCGTCTGTAGAAATTAGTTATGGGCCTGTCCCACTTAGGCGATTTTTCAGGTGACTGTCGGCAACTGTCAGAGTGGAACACACACACACACATCGCTTCCTTCACGAGCCCATTATGCAGGCGGGGGACAGGGCAAGCGGGGGGAGCTCTGACTGAGTGAAATTCACACGGTGCAAAGCCAATGTGATACAGACACGCACCGCAATGAACAGGAAGGTTGGCGCTGTAATTAAGACAGTGAAAGCACAGTGTACGGGAAAAGTCACGCAAGTCCTTTCAAAGAGGGGGAGAGGGAGGAGAAGAGGGAGACGGGGTGGGGAGAAGGAGTGGAGACAACTTTTAAGAAGTCAGAGATACACGGCGGTGAAGCTTGGTGGACATTAACATTACTGGTCGGTTATTCTTGGTTCTGAAAACGATTGCTTTCGGGTTTTTTTTCCAATGAGCCAATGCAATTCACCGGTCATCACTGGCTACAACCTACGAGAACCTACGACAACCTACGACCTCCTGGCGACCCACTACCACTGCACTTACGGCACGAGAATTCTTGCTACTCTCCATGGCGGCTTCATTCTGGTCGCCGCTAATTTTTCATCATGTTGAAAAATTGCGGTGACCATAATGAGGCCGCAACCAGTTCCCAGAATGCGGGAATTCCTCATGACCATGAAGGCGACGACCCAGCAACCACCTGCGAATATGTGGCAACCACGTGGCGACCGCATAGTCTCCGGCAGTCGCCTAAAAAGTTGCCTAAGTGGGACAGGCCCATGAGTCATTGGGAACTTTCTTAGTCTTCTGAGGAAATAAAGGCATTGGTGTGTTTTCTTTGCCATCGCTGTAATTTTTCCAGGATTAATTATTGGTGATATTTACTCCTAGAAATTTGAAGATCTCGACTATCTCCACTTTGACAGCATTGATGCTGACTGGTGCACTTCGTTTCCTGATGTCAATAACTAGTTACTCCATCTTGCTGATGTGGGAGGAAACATGATCATCTAGTGAAATCCATGTGATCATGGGGAGAATATGCTAATCACACAAAAACAGCACCACAAGCCAGTCTAACCCAGATCATTTGAACTATAAGGCAGGAGCACTACCAGCTGCAGCATTTTTAATGCTGTAAATGATTCCTTGGTCCAAAGGCTTGGGCAGGAAGGTATATTTGGGGGGGAAATATTGCAGAGATTTTTTTAGACACTAATGCATTCGTAAACAGCTGCTCAGAACAATTATCCAGGAAGAGGGCTTTCCGGGAATTTTTCAACAGCCCTTCCTGTGTCACTGTAGCTGAGCTTCCACCGTAACGTGATTGTCAAACAACCCAGTAGTCATCTCCAAAGTAAAGCATGGAAAAAAAACTTTGCTCCTTTCACTGCTCTCAGCTAATACATGCATGCCCTGCATGGACAGTCAATCTGCACCTGGAGGGAAGAATTGAACAATTATTCTTTTAAAATCTTTCATAAATTGAAAAAACCCTTGTAAAGAGAGCCACTCTGTTTATTCTTTCCCGATATGTATAATCTCATGTTTTTGATATCAACCCTGTACATTTTCCTGCATTCTTGGCAATGCAATTATGTTTTTTTTAATATAACATAGTGATCTTACCAGGATTAAATACATGTTTGGCATAATTTCCCTAAACTTCAGTGCCATCTATTTAAAAATATATTCTGGTGCCTGGCTTGTTTTTCTTTATGGATATAACAAACTACAGCTTTAATTTTCATGACTCATATATGAATGTACTGAGATCCATTTGTTATTCTACCCATCTTAAACAAACACCTTCCTAGTAATAATTGGCTTATCTATTCTACCCTCCAAAATATATGACTTCACCTTGAATATTATTTGTCAATTATCCCTACTACAAAATCATTATTATCCCTCTGTTCACTGTCTGATTCTCCTCGAACCCCAGTTTGGTATCATCAGTTCTGGGCACCATGTTATAGGAAAGATGTTGTTAAGCTGGAATTGGTAGAGAGAAGATTTACAAGGATGTTGCCAGGACTAGAGGGTTTGAGCTATGGGCAGACGTTGAGTAGGCCGGGACTTTATTCAATGGAGCGCAGGAGGATGAGGGGTGATCTTATAGAGGTGTACAAGATCATGAGAGGATTAGATTGGGTACATGCACAGCCTCTTTCCCAGAGTAGGTGAATCGAGGACCAGAGGACATAGGTTCAAGGTGAATGGGAAGAGATTTAATAGGAATCTGAGGGGTACCTTTTTTACACAAAGGTGGTGGATGTATGGAACAAGTTGCCAGAGGAGGTAGTTGAGGCAGTGATTATCCCAACATTTAAGAAGCAGTTAGACAGGCACATGGATAGGACAGGTTTGGAGGGATCTGGACCAAATGCTGGCAGGTGGGACTAGTGTAGCTGGGTCATGTTGGCCATTGTGGGCAAGTTGGGCCGAAGGGCCTGTTTCCACACTGTATCACTCTATGACTCTATCTGCCAAATTATAATTTATGTTTATGTTTCCAGGGTCTAAATCACGTAAATTATGAAGAGCAGTGGTCCCAGCAGTGACCCTTGTGGAATAGGACTATCCACTTTCTACCACTGTTTGTTGTGATCCTTTACTCTTACTCCGTTTTCTGTCCTGAAGTCAATCGCCAATCAATTATGCTGCTCGCTTCCTCATGACTGTATTTTCTGACCTTTTCTGGGATATCTTATCAAAAACCTTTATAAAATTCTTGATGAATTACAGCTATTGTATTATTGTCTACTCCCTTAATTCCTACATGAAAATGTCTGTAAAGTTGGTCAAGCAAGGAGTCCCCACTGATTGTTATTATTATAATTTTTTGTTTAGCTGTTCTTCTATTCTCTCCATTATGTTTCCTCCCATTTAAGTTAAGATGACTATCGATAATTTCCTGTACATGTTCTAAAATCAAAGAGTATAGTTTTAAGGTGGGAGGGAAAAGATTTATAAGGGACCGCAAGGACAACCTTTTCCTGCATAGGGTGGTGAGAATATGTAGTAAGCTGGCATTAATAATTTTAAAAAAAAGATAATTTTGTCAATATCCATTCTATTGTTCTGAATTTTCCTTTAATTACCCCAGCCCATCCCTTTTTCATATTTTTGCCAATTTTGACGAAGGGTCTTTGACCTTATAACTTTGTTTCTCAGCATTTTCAGCATTTTCTGCTTTTAATTCAGATTTCCAGCATCTGCTGGTTCTTGATTTTCCATAATTTATTGTTGCATCTGTAAGACGTCACTATTTTTGTTCCTTTATTATTTAATATTCTCTTTAGCTTTCTAATTATCTTCAGTCCTTTCATGTTAATTGTGAATTTTCTGTTATCAAAGTGCTTAATGCATTATTTCCTTACTCTTAATTGTTCCCTTACCAATATTATAGGTGTTTATACTGGAAATGTTCCACCGTATTGCTGTGACAGCAAAGATAATGTACAGAAACAAAATATTCAATATTCCAAATCACATGACATGAGTTCATTTTTCTCTCAATCAAAAGTAGCAGAACAAAATGTACTAGACACCTCTCCTAAACCAAATTCATGAATGAATCATACCATCGTTAATCCATTCAAAAGTCAAGTAACACTGTACTTAGGAACTTTTGAACGCCGTTAACACCAACAATACTGAACAATGTAAGACAACTAATCACTTTACTTAGGAATTTTTGGATGCCATTATCACCAACAATACTGAACAATGTAAAACAAAAACCTCTCGACATTCGGTATCATTTTCCTCGTTTAGTAAGGTACGAGTACAAAGATATCTTCAAAAGAACAATAATACTTTTTTTTAGTGGGGTACTGATGGAAAATGAACAAGTGACAGTCCGTTCGTCGGTTACCTCTGGCCCTTGGGATGTCGTTGCAGTCGGCGTGCACAGGGTAATGTAAGGTCAAGGCGTATGTTAAACGCTCCCACTCAACTGTCCTTTCAACCCAAATCCAGTTGCCCTGGCCGATGAACCTTGTCCCCAGGTCCGCCTCTGCTCGCTGACTTCCATGATCTCCTTTAAGTTTCACACTGCCTGTTACTTGTTTGGTGGAAAACCGCGAAAGGATTATCTGATGCGATTCAACATATAGCTGTTCAAGAAATCAATAGAAAAACAAAACAAGAATGTAGAAACAAGGAAGTGAAGATGCTAGTTCACAAAAGAAGGCACAGAGTGCTGAAGTAACTCAGCGGGCCAGGCAGCATCACGGGAGAACGTGGATAGGTGACATTTCGGGTTGGGACGTTGTGCTCGCCTAGGATGCATCATGGAGTCTCGGCCAGTTCTACAGATTGTCAGAAATTTGGGGGCAAACATGGAGAGTTTCCAAGTGTTTTAATAATATTTTAATTTGTTCAAATTCTCTCACAATCACACATACATTTATATAATTATATTAAAAAAATATGTATAATTATTAAAAATTAGAATAATTAGATAGTAATAAATGCTGATCTTGCCACAGTGTCCACTTTCTGAGAACATACAATACAAAACAGCCAGAAGATCAAAAGCAATGTACAGCAAGTATCACTGCGGTTGCCATATGTTTTACAATTCTAGGTTGCTAGTGTTCAGGTCTAGGGATTTGTTTCAGTCTTCACTACCAATCTCATCACCTATTTTACTGTCATCTGTCTGCTGGACAGGTACAGGGGTAGGAAAGATTTTGTGGGATATGGGTCAAATGCAGGTAGGTGGGACTAGTGCAGGGTACCTTGGTCAACATGGGCAAGCTGGGCCAAAGGGCCTGTTTCCATGCTGTATGGCTCTAGGACACTGTAACACCAGTGGACTGAGCACCTATTCCTGTGGCACATCGTTGGACATAGGTCTCTTATCGATCTGCAAAACAATCCTCCACTATAACCCTTTCTCCTTCCACAGAGCCATGTTTTATCCAGTTGGCTAGCTTGCCCCATACCCCATGTGATTTCGTCTTCCAGACTAGCCTATAATGCGGGCCCTTGTCTGGAGTTTTGCAGAATTCAAAGTAGACAATGTCTACTCCCCTGCCGTTCTCAATCCTCTTGGTCGCCTCTTCAAAAAATTCAATCAAATTTGTGAGACACAATTTCCCATGCCCAAAGCCATGTTGACTATTTCTAATCAGTGTCACTGCCTTCCAAACACTGATATTAGACTCACCAGCATGCAGTTCCCTGGCTTGTTCTTGCAGCCCTTCTTGAATAAAGGCACAGCATTAGCACCCTCCTGCCTTTGGGTACCTCTTCCATGGCTAAGGTACAAAAATCTCTCCAGACCTCCTGTAATTTTTACCCTTGCTTCCCACAACCTGTTAGGATTCACTTGATCATATCCCAGGGATTTATCCACCTTAATGTGTCTCAAACATTTCCTCCTTCATAATGTCAATATGCTGCAGGGCATCGCTGTTCTCTTTTTAAAATTCTGTGGCATCCACAACCTTCTCCGCGGTATATACAAATGAGAAGTTTTCATTTATGTCCTTCTCCATCTCCTGTTGCTCCACACATAGACGGCCACGCTGATCCTTGGGGACCTATTCTCTCTGTAGTTACCCTTTTACTCTTATAAGTATGGAATCTGTTTGTCCTATCAACCATGTTTTGTTGCCTGCCCCATTGAAATCAACATTCGTGCCATCTGACACGGCTCTCTTGAGGAATGTCTTTCTCTCTTTCCTGGCTCTCATTCTCTTGTGTCTGACCACATGCAAATTTGATCCCTGTGTACCCTCTAGATTAAATGCAATTTCAGTATTTGTGTGAAAACCTTCGCTCTTGTCTGACCAAGTGGCTTTCTTGGTTATCTGGAGTGTAAAAGGGACAGGAATTACATTGTTCCTGAGGAAGAGGATGTTTGCACTACTAGTAGCTTCTAGTACAGAAGCAGGGTGGTAGGCAGCTGGGATGTGAGAAGTGGATTAGGTCTTAATACCGCCAGCTTCTCTACGTGCCATGATTTTAGGAATAGCTATTCTAGTGATGCCTTGTCCCAAAACTGTATGCAGATTAGGATAGACAATAGACAATAGACAATAGGTGCAGGAGTAGGCCATTCAGCCCTTCAAGCCAGCACCGCCATTCAATGTGATCATGGCTGATCATCCACAATCAGTACCCCATTCCTGCCTTCTCCCCGGATACCCTCACTCCGCTATCTTCAAGAGCCCTATCTATCTCTCTCTTGAAAGTATCCAGAGAACCGGCCTCCACCACCCTCTGAGGCAGAGAATTCCACACTCAAAACTCTTTGTGTGAAAAAGTGTTTCGTCATATCCGTTCAAAATGGCTTACCCCTTATTCTTAAACTGTGGCCCCTGGTTCTGGACTCCCCCAACATCGGGAACATGTTTCCTGCCTCTAGCGTGTCCAAGCCCATAATAATCTTATATGTTTCAATAAGATCCCCTCTCATCCTTCTAAATTCCAGAGTATACAAGCCCAGCCGCTCCATTCTCTCAGCATATGACAGTCCCGCCATATGTAGGCATGACTCTTCTACCTTCTCCTCTGCTTAATCTGACTGCTTCACAGCTATTGCAAGGGATGTAATACATGTTGCCAAAGTTTACATTCTTTATCTGCTGCCAAAAGCCGCAGGCTCCTCTGGGTTGGTTCAGCCTGTGAAATTGTTATTTCAGTACACTAGGGGTCCACTTTACCTCATTGTCGATGTCAGCATCTTTTATTGTGTACATGTCAACCACATGTGCATGGATCATGCACCAGAATTCAGCCGGACCATCAGTGGAGAGCGATTCTATCTTTATTCTCATGGCTCCAAAGCAGGTGCTCAGTGGACTATTGAAGTTATCATGATTATTGCCATGAAATATTGAGTTAGATAGAGTTCTAGGGGCTAGTGGAATCAAGGGATATGAGGAGAAGGCAGGCACGGGTTATTGATTGGGGACGATCAGCCATGATCACAATGAAGCTCGAAGGGCCGAATGGCCTCCTCCTGCACCTATTTTCTATGTTTCTATGAAACCAGACATTAGACTGCAAGATGGTTAGGCGAATCAAAGGTTAACCCAATGAGTCATGCAAAATGCGCAAAACTTTAGACTTTACTTTAGAGATACAGCGTGGAGACAGGCCCTTCGGCCCACCAAGTACGCACCGACAGCAATCACACCATACACTAGCACTGCCCTACACATTAGAGACAATTTAAAACTTTTACTGAAGCTAATTAACCTACAAACCTGTCTTTAGAATGTGGGAGGAAACCAGAGCACCTGTAAAAACCCACGTGCATCATTGTTGCAATCATCACATCTGTAATGCTTCCTTTATGCATTGAGACACTGCAAATAAATATTTTCAGAAGTAGCTTAATTTCAAGGTGGCGCATAAACACTTTACATGCTGCATTTCTAAAATGTTGCTGCAAACTGAATGACAATAAAATATTACATTTGAAAGGCAACGATTTTAGACCTGTTGCACTAACATCAGTTGCCATGAAGGCCTTTGAGCACATAGTCCTCACCCATCTGAAAACATACACTGTCCCCATCATGGACCCTTTTCAATTTGCATACAGCGCCAACCGGTCTGTGGAGGATGCTATCAACCTAGCTCTTCACTACTCCCTACATCATTTGGAATCACCGAACACTTATGCACGCATCCTATTTATAGATTTTAGCTCGGCCTTTAATACTATACACCCAATTAAACTCTACAATAAACTGTTGGACATGGGCATTCACCTAGCCATGTGCCATTGGATTTTACATTTTCTTACAAACAGACAACAAAGAGTCAAGGTGGGTGAAAAACTCTCCAGCCCTCTGACTATCAATACAGGAGCCCCTCAAGGGTGCGTTCTGTCACCTCAGCTCTTCTCACTTTACACCAACAACCTCACATCCCAATACAGCTCAGTTAAAATTTTCAAATATGCAGATGACACGACAATAATTGGCCTCATCTCAGACAACAATGAATCACAATACCATCAAACAGTGGACAGCGCAGTCAAATGGTGCGCAGAAAACAACCTCCAGCTTAACACCTCAAAAACCTTAGAAACCATCATAGATTTCAGACGCAAACAAAACCTCAAACCCGCGGTCCATGTCAACTCCCATCCCATAACCTCCACGAACTTATTTAAGTTTCTGGGCACCTATATCTGCAATAATCTAAAATGGCACATCAATGCTGACCACATCATTAAGAATGGACAACAACGCCTATACTTCCTCAGACAGCTCAAGAAGTTCAGAGTCCACAAACACCTCCTGGTACGCTTCTATCAATCCATCATTGAAAGCATCATCACCTCCTCAATCACAGTCTGGTACGGAAACACTGACAGTCACTCACTACACAGAATACAGCGCATTGTCTCCAAGGCCTCTAGGATTATCAACTCTCCCCTCCCCTCAATCCATTCCATTTACCTCCAACGTACCTCAAAACGGGCAACAAAGATCATCTCGGACCCCTCCCATCCAGCAAACCACCTTTTCCAGTCTCTCCCTTCAGGGAGGCGCCTTAGGTCACTTGCTACAAAATCCACCCGTTTTAAAAACAGTTTCTTCCCCTCAGCAATAAGAACACTTAATTCCCTCCAATAACTTTTTGACTTTGATGTATACAGTGTCTTGTCTATGGTTTTTGTCTGTTCTTTTGCACTATGTATTGTTGGTGAGATTTGTGATTTGTGATGTGCTTTATTATTATTGTTGTTAGTGTTAATGTGCTAAAGCAGTACCATCATGTACCGAACCCACTTACCACCAACCCTGGTCGTGTGGCAAATAAAGTTTCTATTCTATTCTATTCTATATGCAGCACATGACACAAATACATGTTGAGGTACAGAGGAAGCTGCACGTTCGTTGCTTAAAGATACATTACAATACTCACATCTTACTGTTTTCACAATGCTTGGCATTTAACAATGATGGTCATGTCACTGAAACAGTATGTTTAATATCCAGGTCTCTTTGAATACCCACATTTCCAAAACTCTCACTATATTAAATAATGCTAACCATTGAAAGTATTGACATGCTTATTTGATCGTTACTGTTTGTAGATGCTTAAACGATTATACAGAACAGGCAGGACAAACTAGTTGGTTCTGCTTTGCAATTAACTGGCACATTAATTATGCTTTCAATACATGTGGTTGTTTACAGGATTTATCAAGTTTAAACTCCAAAGGATTTCAGCTTCCTTAATAAAGTTAAGCTTAATAAATTAGCTTACTTCAACATGCCCCATCTGGTTTCACGGAAAGAATTTATGGTATTAACATTGAAATAAATATGACCTTCATTATCACTTGCACTACTTTTTGGGTCTTGTGGCATTCAGTGTTCATAGCCTTAACTTTGAAGCTGACCAGTGTATCTCCTACATCCCTGTTATGCCTGTCAGGGAAACATGTTACACTATTGAATACTGTTCTTGTTCACTTTATCTAAACATTTCCCTGCTTATATTAACAGGAGACAAGTGAATGTTATTATGGAAGCCTGTGGGATATAATTTACATTCAATCTGTGATAATACCAGTTCAGGTCTCTTTACCGACCATTTGTTTTGAGCTAGTGTAAATTGTAGGGTATACTGTAAATGTAGACTCGCCACAGGGCAGGCATTCACAGTATAATTAGCTGATTTTCATTCCCATTATCCTCAACAGATCATACAAGAAGTATGATCTGTTGTAAGCATGTATTTTGCTTAGGAAGTGTAAGAAATAATTAAATGTTCTGATTCATGGAGGAGAGAAAAGAAAACTTGTGGCAGGAAGAAGAAAATAAATTAAGAATAGAAGATGATAGATCAAGGGTTCCCAACTGGATTTGTACATACTTTTTTCTCATTGACTGACTGTTTGGTTCTGGTATATCTGTTCATCATTAGTTGTTCATAAATAAGTGAAATAACATTGTTATGTGCTATTAAAGTTGCCTGGGGTAAACTGGATGAAAAAGGTTGCGAACCCTTGTGATAGATTATCAAAGGACAATCTTTTCTACAGTATAAATATGGCAATGCCATTTAAGTGTAAGTGAGACCAAAGATGTTAAGACACAATGAAGGATTAAGGACAGAGCTTTAAACGTTTTTTTGCAAATTTTAAGAACAAGAGTTATTGGAGAAGAATAAAAGTATACCATTCAATTTTTGAAAGAATTGTTGAGGGGTTGAGACCATTTCAGGCATTTTTAGTTGGTCAATTGTTGTATTTGGCTGGCTGCCAGGGATGTATATAAACAATATTTGTCAACATTGAGATGGGCATGCATGCCATTTTACATCCATGATGGATGCAATTAATATCAGTTTATTGTTTCACTTATTTTTCTATTTCTACCATGAGGATTGACTAGAAAGCACAAAATTACCAAATCCTATAAACAACGCCGTTCTTAAGGGGCTGTCCCACTTGGGCGACCTAATTGGCGAGTTTAGAAGAGTTTGAAAAAATGACACATTGAAGACCTCCTTCGACTGCGTAGAAGACCTCCTTCAACCTCCTTCGACTATGTTGAAGACCAGCTTCGACTAGCTACGACGAGCTACGACTAACTTTGGGAAAATTGGACATCGAATAGTGGAGAGTGAAGACGACCTCCTTCGATCTCCCTTCGACTATGATGAAGACTATCTACGACTTCCTTCAACTACCTTCGACTAACCTCAATTACCTACGACTAACATGCCGACCTACTACGACTAAACCTATGAGTAAAAAAGTATCGATTATTCCCATGGCGATCTTTTTTTACTCGCGGGCATTTTTTAACATATTGAAAAAAACGCCGCGACCTAGCTGAGGCCTCGAGTACGTGGAGACCACTCTTGAGCATGAAGGAGAGTTACGAAGACCTCCTACCACCTCGTGTCGACCATGCTGCGAGTATGAGTCGAGGGCAAACTCGCCAGAACTCGTGGATTAGGTCGCCCAAGTGGGACAGCCCCTTTAGTTGCTAAATGCTGCACACACTTGCCCTTCTATTCAGTCATGTCTGAAATGGGAAAAAAAACTTTCCCATAATTTTCAATGACCCAAATGACATTGATTATTCTTGAGCTGAGTTCCAAGAGACTTGGCCCATGATTTTCCCATAAGATCTGGAAGTAGTAAGTATTCTTTCACAGTTCTGTTATTTGCCCTGTAATCTGTTCACCACTGAGAATTAACTCTCTTCGAATTGTATCTTCTCCCTTGTTATAATAATTTTGTTTTCTATCTTAAGAGTTGACAGTATCACTTGAACTTACAAATGTTCACAGTTTTTTTCCAGCTTATTCTCTCCTTTTCAAGTTTAATCAAACTCTGTTAATGCCCCTTTGTTTTAATAGATTTGGTTCTCATTATGTTTCTAAGTTGCTAAACAGGTACCAATGAATCTGCAAAATCTTGAAGTGAATTTAAACTCTGGTATCTTTAATAGATTGTATTAACATAGGATTACAGATGTTGAAGTTGGCAACTAGGGTACTGCAGCTCTAGGAATTGCTGACCGTTATTCAGGTCATATCATACCATTTGGTATGCAACACGGGGGCCCCACGGGGGATGGTCCTCTCTCCCTTTATGTTCACCATCTATACCTTGGACTTCAGATATAACTCAGACTCCTGCCACTTGCAGAAGTTTTCGGATGTCTCTGCAATTGTGGACTGTATCAGTGACGGGAAGTTGAATACATAGGTGTAGTCAACGACTTTGTTGAGTGGTGTTGGCTGAATCACCTGCAGCTCAACACTGAGAAGACTAAGGAGTTTGTGGTGGACTTCAGGAGGAGAGGAACACACCTGTCCCCTGCCTGCATCAATGGTGTGGATGTGCAGTTTACCAATGAGTACAAATACCTTGGAGTGTGCCTGGACAGTAAACTGGACTGGTCCAGGAATGCTGAAGCCCTGTACAAGAAGGGACAGAGCCGCCTGTACCTTCTGAGAAGGCTCCGCTCCTTCAACGTCTGCAGTGCGATGCTGCAGATGTTCTATCAATCGGTGGTATCCAGTGCCATCTTCTTCGCTGCCATGTGCTGGGGCAGCAGGGCGAAGGCCGCAGACGCCAACAGGATTAACAAACTCATCAGGAAGGCTGGCTCTGTCTTGGGGGCGGAGTTGGAATCATGGGAGGTGGTCTTGGAGGGGAGGATGCTCCTCAAACTGCGGAGTCAAACTGAGGAGTACCTTCAGCAACAGACCGGTTCCACCAAGATGCAGTACAGAACGCCACAGGAGATCCTTCTTCCCTGTGGCTATCAAACTGTACAACTCCTCCCCCTTCTATCATGGGGTAGACTGATCAATTTCCCTCGTGGGATAAATAAAGTTCTATCATATTGTATTGTATCGTATTTAACATTTCTCTTTTAAAATTGTCCTTCTCTGATACAACATTTTTTTCCTGTGCTTTCATTGTTCACTTGAAAAATGAAACACAAAATAAACTTGCTCTGAAATACTTCAAATAGATCTCAATGGTACATTTTTGAGGAAACCCTGATACCATATATCACACTGTCTTTCTGCTATTTGAATATGTTGGCTTTAGATCCATAAAATAACCCCAATCTCCATAAATGATTTAACCACCATTCAGTTAATGACTTCTGTTATTTTTGTGGTTAGGTCATTTACAAAGGTTGAATGATTATGTTATTTCCTTTTAATTTGCTATTTGATTGTATCTCAATTGGTTTTATGTTCCACTGCTTTTAGTCAGCAGGTATTTCATTCTCTGGTTCCATGTTACTTCATCCAGGCTGTCAGTAAAAGCTCAAGACCTTTCCAGGCCACTTCATCCACCTACAATGCTTGAACTCACATCTACCTCATTTTTGGTCTCCTGAAGAATTACAATTATTTGTGTTATTTTCATGGAATGGGCCACAATTTTAATTCGCAACCGATCTACAAAGTATTATTGAATCAAACTGAGAATCAGTTTTTATTTATTTAAACCAAGTACAAGAATTAGGTGACAGACATTTGCTCTTGTGCTACTGACGAGTACCTTTATCATTGAAAATGCCTACAGGATATTTGGACAAGCCCCATAGGTTTTCTTATTGTCAGTTTTTTGTCAGAATATTGTGTTTACAAAATGTCTATTTTTTTCCTTTTTGATCAAAATTTACTTGTGGGAAATAACTTCCACACAATTATTGCATATTTTTGGCTAAGAAATGCCAAATTACAGGCGTGACAAGTGCCAGGGAACACATCTCCTGCAGTTCAACTTACCATCACTTTCTGAAGAGCAGTTAGAAATGGACAATTAATGTTGACTTTACATGCAAGCCCATATCCAACGAAAAGATTAAAAAAACAATAATTATTGTTTAACCCTCAAATCCATGAGGTAAAAATTAATATGACCTCCAATTACAAAAGAACAATGATCATCATGTAACTTTTAAATCTATTGGGATGGCGGGACTGTCACATGATGAAAGAATGGAATGATTGGGCTTGTATGCACTGGAATTTAGGATGATAATAGGGGATCATATAGAAACATATAAAATTATTAAGGGATTGGACAGGCTAGATGCAGGAAACATGTTCCCGATGTTGGGGGAGTCCAGAACCAGGGGCCTCAGTTTAAGAATAAGGGGTAGGCCATTTAGAACGGAGATGAGGAAAAACTTTTTTCACCCAGTGAATCTGTGGAATTCTCTGCCTCAGAAGGCAGTGGAGGCCGATTAGAAACATAGAAACATAGAAAGTAGGTGCGAGAGTAGACCACCAGGCCCATCGAGCCCGCACCGCCATTCGCTCATGGCTGAACACTAAACAGACACCCTTACCCACAAACAGTAGACACAAGACACAGAACACAAGACACTACCCTCCCCTTTATATCGCTATCACCCCTCTCCACCCCAAGAACCGCGTGATCTCCTGGGGGAGGCAAAAAACCGGATAAAAACCCAGGTCCAATTCGGGAAAAAAATCCGGGAAATTCCTCTCCGACCCCAATCCAGGCGATCGACACTTGTCCAGGAGATCACTCAGGTCTTACTATACTAACCATACCTAGGTCCATATCCCTGCCCTCTCCCCGTAGCCCCTTATCCCCTTGGCAGCTAAAAAACCATCTATTTTAGATTTAAATATATTTAATGTTTCTGCTTCCACTGCTCCCTGGGGCAGTGAATTCCATAAATTAACCACCCTCTGGGTGAAGAAGTTCTTCCTCATCTCAGTTTTAAAAGAGCCACTGGATGCATTCAAAAAGAGTTAGATAGAGCTCTTAGGGCTGGCGGAATGAAGGGATATAGGGAGAAGGCAGGAACGGGCTACTGATTGTGGATGATCAGCCATGATCACATTGAATGGTGGTACTGACTCAAAGGGCCGGATGGCCTACTCCTGCATCTATTGTCTATGTATCTATGTATCTATAAGGTAGAAATTAATATGACCGAGATTTTATTCGTGTCCAGACTTAATACTACACAAGCCTAATCAGAAAAGACCATGTCAGCATCTATATTGCGCTTCAAGTCTCATGTATACATTTAGAATGAGCTATCAATATCTGTCAAATCTCGACCAATGGCAAAATGAAATATTGGAAACAACCTTCAGTTAATATCTGAGATCAGGCAATTTGGAAGTTAACTATCAGTACTGTGAAGTCGCAAAAGTACATATAGTCCTTATTTAAGGGCTCATGCATTAAATACTGTGTGATGTATATTAATATTTTTTTGAACAATTCCCATGCAACTACATGTTACCCAGTCCCAATGTTTGCTAGATGACTGATAGTATTCTCTACAATGGCTACCTAAAATGTACAATTCAAGAAACCCAATGGTTCTGTACCTGGCTCATCGGGTGCTGGTTCTGTGCTCCCTTTAAACTTACCAAGGCACATGAAAAATATTTTATACCACTGTGTAACACATTTAAATAATTAATTTAAAGTTTGATGGGGTTAATGGGAGTAATATCCAATAGTCAGGAAAATCTATGTTCCAAACCATCAAAATTATCTTCTATCCCCATCTCGTTATCTTACATGTTTTGTATTTTCATCTCTGCCCTTTGTTTAGCCATCTACAAATCACCCCCCACCCACACCTGCATCCACCTTTCACTTGCCAGACATTGTTTCTGCCCCACTTCTCTTCCAACTTTCTCCCCCCCTACTACAATCCATAGAAGGGTCCGACTCAAAGTGTTGCCTATCCATGTTCCTTTGAAATGCTCTCTGACCCACTGAGTTACTCTAACACATTTTTGTAAACAAGCATCTGCAGTTTCTTGTGTCTAAAGTTCCAATTGTGCTGGGCGGTAGGTGTTTTATTGCAATCTCTTTTTTGAACACCTGTACAGAAGTGACGCAGTCCTTCCCATTCCATCCTTCCCAAAATTTTATTAACCTTTCCTTTACGATATCCTTTCTGTATAAGACCTTTTATAGATATATCCCTAAGGAGAAAATACAGATGACATTTTTTTTTTGCCTCTTGGCAAGGCTTAAAGTCGTTATTTCCGTATAACCGTTCCTGGCCTGAGTGTTCTATTCCTTCTTCCAAATAATGTTTAAAACACACCAAAATTCAACAAATATTTTATGCCAGTTTTAAAGAAAGATATTAGCACAGAGGTAGTGATATTAATGGTCAAAAACATGATTTTAGGCATTTCTTTGTCTAAGTGAAAATAAAATACACGGAATCACCCAATGAAATCCATTACTGATCCTGACATAATTTCACAATGTGGTTCCTATATTTAAACCTCAACCAGGATAAATTGAATAGCAGATGAGATTCCTTTTGAAGTCTAATTATGCATTAGCACAAAGGTAGACAAAAATGCTGGAGAAACTCAGCGGGTGAGGCAGCATCAATGGAGCGAAGGAATAGGTGACGTTTCAGGTCGAGACGGGTTTCTCCAGCATTTTTGTCTACCTTTGAATTTTCCAGCATCTGCAGTTCTTTCTTAAACATGCATTAGCACAAGATTTTAAAACATTTCTTTGTTGTCAAAATACGAGAGGCAATCTGTAGTTGCTGTAAACAGTATAATATAACTTCATATAACAGTTCAATTATTAACTTACCAAAACATTGACATCAGGATCACAGCCAGCAACAACCACCAATACCAATCGCCTTTGTCACAAAACACAGCCAATAAGAGACCGACCAAGATGCCATTATAGCCAGAAAGCCCGGCTGCAATCATAGACCTGCAAAGTTTAAAGTAGTGAAATAGTTTCATTTTAGAACTGGTTAGTTGTTTGTATGGATTTAAAAATATTAAAATTATTATGATTTAATTGGGTTATTAACAGGTGGTGAACTAATGCAAAGATGTAAAAGGATATTTTTTGTAATAAACCAATATTCAACCATATTGATAAAAAATAATTTCCATTCTTACATTGAAGAAAAAATAAAAGAAAACTTTTAAAAATATTGTCTGACTGGTGTTTCATCTCAAATTTTACATTTGGAAATACGCTTCAGCAGAAGGTTGGAGGAAAAAATGCAATTCAGGCACAATTTATGCCAGTACCATTGGTTCCACCTAACCCAAAACTCAGATAAGAAATGTACATTTGCCTGAGATTATATTTTCTTCTTCTGATCTCCTGTCAAAACTTTGATCTCCCAACCTCTAACCTACAATCACAATTGTGCCTGTAGCCTGTTGTTGAATGCTGACTTGCCTGAATGCCAGCCAATCTGGTCACAATAGAAAAATAAGAACTGACAATCAATCTGAACAGTCCCAACCTGAAATGTCATTTGACCATTCCCTCCACAGATGCTGCCTGACCCGTTGAGCTCCTCCAGCATTTTAATTTTTACTCAAAGAACTGATAACAAATTTATGACATTTAGTTTGAATGAACATGAAATAAACTTGTTTTTTTTAAATCTTCCAAAAGCAAAATTGTACTCTTCCAAATCTATAATTCCATCCCAAACTCCTCTATGCCTCCATGTGTCAAGAATGTTCAATCACTTATCCTTGTGCTCTGAAATTCTACTGGTTTCTTAGAGAATCATTGAAAGGATCTAGACTTGTAAACTTGGTTCTTAGCAATTAATGGCAAGATCTTATCTTAAATAAGATTGGTACTATAACTAGAAATGTGCAGAATATCATTTTGATATATTTCACGAGAACAGTTTGAACATCAAATATTTATTGCTGTCGCACATTTACCTGTCATGATTAAGCAAAAGTGCTGCCAAAGTCGCAAACACTGTACCCAGGAAGCCATTCAGTGCCCACCATGGATTCTGCACAACCAGTCCAATTAAAATAACAAGCCCACTCAGAGGGTTGTTGACAAACATCACCTGAGCGGAACCACGCAAGACCCAGTCGATAAATTGAAAGGTAATGTTCTGCTCTGAAATGGGGCCAGAGAAAAAAAGTATATGACTATTAAATAATATCGTGAGCAACAGCCCTATAAATGCAGATTTTAGATGCTGCCATGCAGTCTGTAAATGTTATTTCAACCCTAAAATAACCTTCTTACAGCAGGTATTTGCATAATAAACCCAAATAATTTTAGGCGGCTTAATGGCGCAGCTGGAGGAGCTGCTGCCTCACGGTGCCAGAGGCCCGGATTTGCTCATCGATGCTGCCTGTGTGAAGTTGGCACGTTCTCTCATTGAGTCATGGAGTCATGGAGTGATACAGAGTGGAAACCGGCCCTTCGGCCCAACTCGCCCACATCAGCCAACATGTCCCAGCTACACTAGTCCCACCTGCCCGTGTTTGGTCCATTTCTCTCCAAACCTGTCCTATCCATGTACCTATCTAACTGTTTCTTAAACGTTGGGGATAGTCCCTGTCTCAACTACCTCCTCTGGCAGTTTGTTCACACACCCACCATCCTTTGTGTGAAAAGGTTACTCCCTCGGTTTCCTGTTAAATCTTTTCCCTTTCACCTTAAACCTATGTCCTCTCATCCTCGATTCACCTACTCTGGGCAAGAGACTCTGCATCTCTGTGCAACTCTAATGTGCATCGCTGCACCACAGAGTATGCATTATTTATGCTCCTCAAGATTTTATACAACTCTAAGGTGACCCCTCAGTCTCCTACATCCCAAGGAATAAAATCCAAGGCTGCCCAACTTCTCCCTTTAACTCAGGCCCTCAAGCCCTGATAATATTCTTCTAAAACTTATTCGCACTCTTTACAGCTTAATGATGGGTAACTAAAACTGTGCACAATTCTCCAAGAGTGGCCTCACCAATGACTTGTACAACTGCAACATAATGTCCCAACTCCTGTACTTAGTGCCCGGACTGATGAAGGTTATCAGGCCAAATGCCTTCTTGTTCAACCAGTCTACCTGTGACATCACTTTTTAGGGAGGTATGTAGTTGCCCTCCAAAGTCCCTCTGTTCTACAACAATCCCTGGGACACTACTGTTCACTATGAAAGTCCTGCCTTGGGTTGACCAACAAAAATGCAACATCTCAACTTTATCTGAAATTTGCCACTCCTCAGCCCACCTGCCTAGCTTTTCAAGATCGGGCTGTAATTTTTGATAACCTTCGTCTTGGTCTACGATACCTTCTATTTTAATGTCATCTGTAAACTTATTAACCTTGTTTTGTATGTTCTCATCCAAATTGTTTAAATAAATGACAGATTTAAGGGACCAACTCAAATGCTTGCGGCACACTATAACCCATAGGCCTCCAGTTTGAAAAACAACTTTCCACCAAGCTTTCTCCCATCAAATCAATGACGTACCTAATTAATTAGCTCTTCCCAGATTGCATGCTAATTTTCCAGATGAGCCTATCATGTGGGACCTTGTCAAAGGCTTTGCTGAAGTTCTTATAGATGTCCAATGCCCTGCCTTTATCAATCCTCTTGGTTCCCTCTTCAAAAAGCTCTATTAAATTTGTGAGACACAATTTCCCACGTATGTATCCATACTGACTAATCCTAATTAGTTATTGTCTATCCAAATGCTGGTAGATCCTCTCCTTCAGATTTCCCTTCAGTAAGTTTGCACATGCTTCCTGCGACCATGTGGGATTCTTCTGGGTGCTACGGTTTCTTCCCACATCTCAAAGATGTGCGGGTTAGTAGGTTAATTGGCCTCTGAAAATTGCCCCTAGTGTGTAGGGAGTGGATGCGAAATTGGGATAACATAGAACTAGTGTGAATGGGTGATCGATAGATGGCATGGATTCGATGGACCGAAGGGCCTGCTTCCATGCCATTTCTCCAAACTAAACTAAGTTACCTATCACTGATGTCAGGCTCACTGGCCTGTAGTTCTCTGTCTTCTCCTTGCTGCCCTTCTTAAATAACAATACAAAATTAGTCTTCTGGAACTTCATCTGTAGTTAAACATGAAACAAATCGCTCTACAAAGGCCTCCACAATTTCTACCCTTGCTTCCCACATGGTTCACCGATACATGGTCATTGGTCAGGTCCTGGGGATTTATCGACCTCAATGTGCTTTAAGAGTGGTAATACCTCCTCTTTTGTAATTCGTTCCAAGGCATCACAACTCATTTGGCTCAACTCCTTCGCCACAATAAAAACTAATGATAAATATCTCTATACCTATAAAAGTCTCATCTTATGTGTTGTATGTTTGTTGTATCTTTGCATGTTTGTATGTTTTTTTTTAAATTTTCCTCAAAACGCTATGCGCTAGCGCTTAAATGTTTACATATTCTGACTCCTATTTTCCCCCTCCACGTCTTAATCAGGTTCACTTAAGATTTCATCCTATATTTCACCAGTTATTCACCATAAAAGGTTTTTTTAAAAGCCAAAAACCGCTTCTCACACAGTCGTTTTTCTAGGAGCTTCCAATGATGATGTCACAATGCCACAGTGCACCAATCACAATGAACTCTCAAGCTGCTGAGTGCCTCACCCCCAGCCCCCTCTCCCCCCCAGCCCCCTCTCCCCCCCAGCCCCCTCTCCCCCCCAGGTTATTCACACCACCGCCCCCTCCCCCTGGGTTATTCACACCCCCCTGCCCCCTCCCCCCGGGTTATTCACACCCTCACCCTTTCCCCCTGGGTTATTCACACCCCCGCCCCTCCTCCCCTCCCCCGTTGCCTCAAAAAGGCAGCCAACACCCCCCTCCGGGTTATTCACCCCCCCGCCACCTCTCCCCCCCCTGGATATTCACACCCACTGCCCCTCCCCCACAGGTTGTTCACACCCACCGCCCCCTCCCCCCGCTGCCTCAAAAAGGCAGCCAACATCATCAAAGACCCACACCATCCTGGCCACACACTCATTTCACCATTGTCATCAGGAAGAAGGTACAGGAGCCTGAAAACTGTAACATCCAGGTTCAGGAACAGCTTCTTCCCTACAGCAAAGCAAGCAAGAATTTCATTTGACAATAAAACACTCTTGACTCTTGACCCCCCCACCCCCGCCCCCCCTCGATGGGTTACTTTTGCTTCTATATTTTCTATTCTTATGTTACGCTGTCAATTACAGAACCTAAGTATTGTGGGTGGGAAGGAACTGCAGATGCTGGTTTAAACCAAAGATAGACAGAAAAAGCTGGAGTAACGGGATAGGCAGCATCTCCGGAGAGAAGGAATGGGTAACGTTTCGGGTGAAGAAGGGTCTCGACCTGAAAAGTCACTCATTCCTTCTCTCCAGAGATGCTGCCTGTCCCGCTGAGTTACTCCAGCATTTTGTGTCCATCTAAGTATTGTGGGTGTGGAATACACTTTTAGGTGGTTTCAACCAGTGCTAGCCACTTACAAAATTTTACCCTGAGTATAGTAAAAAGTAATAAACAGCAGTTAGGGATGACTGAATTCTGAGATGAAACATTAGTGGTGTTTAGATGCTGCCCAAGTTTAGCATCCATTTGCCTGTATTATCTACTTTTTCCTATATAATTCTGAATCATGGAGCCATTATCAATGCTGTATGCTAATTTAAAAAAAAAATGCAAGGAGTGCTAGTATTTGTATTATTGTGCTCTTAAGTAAACGTGGACATCTCATTGTGCTATTGATGCTGCATAAATGTAAATTGATATTGTTGAAGTGGAAAAATAAGAAGTATTTTAACAAATTAATTACAGAGGATAAGATAAAAGGATAGAAGAAAACACCAAGAAAAAGTATAATCTACTCTCTATACAATTATTCCACAGATAAAGATGAAAAAGAATCCTATTTTTGACTATATCAAAATCATTCCATCTCTTGATAAAGGATTCTGTAAAGAAATCCTGTACCCAAGCAAAGTTCAGAACTTATTTTACTTTTATTTTACTTATTTATATGACGTTATCTCAGTAGGCCAAATATTATCACAATCTGCACAATATTCCCTTGCTATGTTTCTCTATAATATTGCACCTAACTAGATAATCTCAACTGTTTTGTCTATGTTTATTGACAAAGTTTTATCTTATCTCTATAATACATAAATGTGGATATATTCATTTGATTTACATTTATCTCAGGAAATCTTCACACCCCTGTTATATAAAAATATTTTCTTGCATTGTTGGGATGCCACATAGAGAATAAATCTTCAATATTCACTTACCTTTGATCCAGTAACCAAATTCTCTCATATCACCAGACACATAGCGTACTCCTTTCGAAAGGATGTTTATCGGGTTATTTTGTTGCACGAATGATAACTCCTCCATTGTTTTCTTTGACTCCATGAGTGATTTCTGTTTCTCAAACTATTACAAGAAAGTCAGTGTACCATGATTTCATTGTGATGATAACTTTACATATCTGTTATCTTGTACATAACAAATGCATTGAAATTAATCTCATTTAAAATGAGGCTGGGGAATTGTGGTAAAAACACTTCAGATATAAGATCATACATACCTGTAGAGTTTAAATTTAAATATTCAAGCTGTTTTGTCTTCACTGGTTGACTCCAGGGAAAGATCGAATGCTTTATGCAGTATAAATAGTGTGTAAAATTTGAAAGCAGATTACTATCAAGATTGCCAATTTGCTTAATGAGCTTGTAATTGCACTGCCTGGGGTGTTCTGCGTATGTGATGAAATATTTTACTTCCTTATCGATTAATAAATTACTTATGAAAAGTTTACAGAAATTCATAATTTGGCACAATGGAAAGTTACGGTGGCTTTAGTCCAGGAGTGAATTCAATGATTTCAAGTCTTTGATATATTCAACTAACATTCCTGAGCAGGTTCAAGTCACCATCTGTTCTGAGTGGCTCACCTCTTATTTTGAGACTGTGAACCTACTCTGAGCAAGCATCAATTCTGCACCTATCCCAAGAATTTTGTACATTTCTCTTAAGATTTTCATTGATGGGTTGGCGATGGAGAGAGTTAACAGCTTCAAATTCCTGGGAATTAACATCTCGAATGACCTGTCCTGGGCCCAGCACATAGATGTAATCAAAAAGGAGGTATACCAGCACTTCAAATTTCTTTGAAGTTTAAAAGGATTTGACATGTCATTGTAGGATGTATCATGACTAGTTGAATCATGGCTTGATATGGCAATTGCAACACACAGGGGCATGAGAGGCTGCAGAGAATGGTGGACCCAGCCCTGTCCATCACAGGCACAGCCCTCCCTACCATTTTAAGTCTACATGAACCACTGCCACAAGAATGCAACATCTATCAACATTGGAAAATTTGTTCAGTTAACCCATCAGTTTAGATCAGATGTGGGTTCAGCAATTCCATTCATATCAATGGAAAAACCCACAGAAGGAGAAAAGTTTATTTTTGGGTAAACATTTTAGGGTCCTAGCACTGCTTGGAACTGCACCAGTCAAGTAGGACCACGATTATTTGTGGCAGTTTGTGTAGGGGAAACAATTTAAGGAAGTAGTAAATTCAGTGGATGGATGACGTGAGTGGAAGCTGTATTTGTAAAGATTTTAGACCAATATTTCAAGGTCGATCAGAATCAATTTGGAGATCAGATCCATAAGATAGGAAGCTATTCATTTTAAACCAGTCTAATAGCTGCCTATCTGAAATAGCTATATTATATTAATTAAACTATTATTTAAAAATTATGAAAATGCTTTACATCTACAAGTTGTAGGTTGCACTGTAGCATGCTGCATCATTTATTATGATTGCTTACATATTCAACAAATGTTGTTTCTTTTATCTTTTTGCTGCCTGGAAGGAAAATGGTAGTTTAAATAATGTAGTAAACTGTTATAAAAAAACAGTAGGAGTATGCTCGTGTTATTAACAGTGCTCAATCAGACTCTTTGATGTGAAGCTTTGACTTTTTTCCCTCCTATAATGATTTTCATGAGGCTAGGTGTGTCAAAACTCTTATATATCACTGTGTACATAGTGTACAAAATTCTGAGCTATCGGGTAAACGCACAGCGTCTCTTGCCCAGAGTTGGGGAATCAGGAGCCGCAGTAGGTTTAATGTGAGGGGGGGAAAGATTTAATAGGAAACTAAGGGGTAACTTTTTTACCCAAAATGTGGTGAATGTATGGAACGAGCTGCTGGAGAAGGTAGTTGAGGCAGGTACTATCGCAATGTTTAAGAAACATTTAGACAGGTACATGGATAGGATAATTTAGAGGGATATGGGCCAACCACAAGCAGGTGGGACTAGTGTAGATGAGACATTTTGGCCAGTGTGGACGAGTTGGGCTGAAGGGCCCCTTTCCATGCTGTATCACAAGGGTCAATTAACCTTTTTTTAAAAAATAATTGACTAATATTTTCCCATACCTTTGGGCCAGCTCCTTTATTGGGATCTGTAAAGATAACATTCTGAATAATTGTTGATTTGTCCAATAAGACTCCTATGTTCTGATAATCCATAACTGGAATTGTTTCCTGACGAAAATTAAAGCGATTGAAGGTTTTAAATTTATAAATTTGGTATAATATAAAGCAATTTATTTTTGGGGTCTCCACACAAATATATTGCAAATTACTTAAATTAGCTTCATTAGAATTGAAAGCAAAACATAGGTTTAATATACATATTGTTAGAAATGTGCTTGTAATTGAACGTTCTGAAGTTTGATCACGCTGCCCGGTCAAAGGAAACCATTCTGAATAAATTTACATTTTACATTTTAAAAATGCAGTGTAAACAATTGAGATTCCAATCAAGACCATAGGCAAGTATTAATAACTTTGCTTAATGAGTTTGCTATCATACCATTTATAATATTCGATGCACATGAGCAAATAATTCACCCTTTTATTAATCAATGACTTAAGAAATACTGAAATGAATTATTCACCACGATGAAAAATTTGAACACCTGTTCCCAGAACCTTTTTGATTGGTGACTTTATTCCACATACCAAGCATATCGATTTGAAACAAAGCAAATCAGTTGCAGTGGAGGTTGGTAGGAATTGAACAGTGCTGTTATCATTCTGTAACAATTCTTTCTTTCTTTTATACATAAGACGTGACAAAGATATAATCGATAGAGTGTACTGTCAACTTAAAAAATCCTCAGGATTGATTATCTGTATTAATCAATAATGCAAGCCATAGTTAGGTAAAAATGAGTAACTGAACAATAAAAGTACTTGTTTAGTACTTGAATATGTCCTTGCATATTCCATTCTGTCAAGGAAAATTCCTAACTCATTGTTATCTTAAAGGTCGAAGGGCTTATAAACTAAACCGTGTACATAAAGTTTGCACTAGGATTTCTTGGGGGCTACTCTTGTTTTTTTAATTTTTATTTCCAAAAGTAATGGTGTGTTTTGTTTACACCTCTGAGTGCAAATATAGCAGTAGCAACAGACTGAGTGAGACAAAGGTGGGAAGAGGGAAAGAGAGAGGGAACGTCACCTATCTGATGTGAGTAAAAACATTAAGACTTGTAACTTGTACTGTTGGAGGCAATTTGGTAGCTTGGGAGAAAACTGAATCGAACACCACCCATTCTGGTACAATCCGCTCATCATTCATTGTAGTAAAGGAGAAACAAGTTAGAACAGACTTTCTAGGTCCTTGCAAAAATGCAAGAAACTGTTTAATTGAGAATCCAAATGATTTGCCTTCCTCTGTGGACCATCGAACACCACTATTTTATTATCAGTACAGGCATGTTGCCAAAAATAGATGGTTTACAGAAACAGAATTCAGATGGACATTCAACACTGCATTTTTAAAGTTTATAGCAGTGTAAGCTATTGACTTGAGGGATAATAGAACAGGAAACATTTTCTTAATGATTGAAGGATAGACAATAGACAATAGGTGCAGGAGTAGGCCATTCGGCCCTTCGAGCCAGTACCACCATTCAATGTGATCATGGCTGATCATCCCCAGTCAGTACCCCATTCCTGCCTTCTCACCATATCCCCTGACACCGCTATCTTTAAGAGCCCTATCTAGCTCTCCCTTGAAAGTATCCAGAGAATCGGCCTCCACTGCCCTCTGAGGCAGAGAATTCCACAGACTCACAACTCTCTATGTGAAAAAGTGTTTCCTCATCTCCGTTCTAAATGTATTACCCTTTATGCTTAAACAGTGGTCCCTGGTTCTGGACTCCCCCAACATCGGGAACATGTGTCCTGCCTCCAGCGTGTCCAAACCCTTAATAATATTATATGTTTCAATAAGATACCCTCTCATCCTTCTAAACTCCAGAGTATACAAACCCAGCCACTCCATTCTCTTAGCATATGACGGCCCCGCCATCCCGTGAATTAACCATGTAAACCTACGCTGCACTCCCTCAATAGCAAGAATGTCCTTCCTCAAATTAATGTAGCTAACAAAACTTTCTTGATTAGTACAGGTGTCAGAGGTTATGGGAAGAAGGCGGGAGAATGGGGTTTGGAGGGAGAGATAGATCAGCCATGATTGAATGGTGGAGTGGACTTGATGGGCCGAATGGCCTAATTCTACTCCTATTCCTTATGACCTTATGACCTAACAATGGAATTGAGAATGTTGGCAAGTACTTTTAATTATATCAGCAAGTATTAGTTCATCAAAATTGAGATGTATTCTGACCCACAAGCTCCTGGCAAGATTGGCAAAAGTGAAGGTGAAGGAGACTGAATTTAATGCTGAAATAATTTCATCACTTTTATAATAAAATAGACCAACAGGGAGAATTGATATTTTCACCAAAATAGATCTTGGAATTTTAGATGCCATATTCAACTGAATGTTTTTTAACTCACAGGGGATAAATCTTAACTCCAAAAAGTCTGAAATACAAATCAAAAACCCTTGCTTTCCTCCCCAGCATGCCAATCCACATGCAGTTTTAATGAAGGTAGGTTAAGAGGCAGGCAGCCAATCTGTTTGCAGGAGATGGGTTGAGCATTTGCAGAAGATAAATTGATCAGATGCAAGAGATGGATTGATCAACTGTATACCTTCTTTCTAGCAGTGATTCTTCTCTCTACCTTAGGAAATCTGGAAGCTGTAAATATATATATATGTGTGTGTGTGTGTGTGTGTGTGTGTGTGTGTGTGTGTGTGTGTGTGTGTGTGTGTGTGTGTGTGTGTGTGTGTGTGTGTGTGTGTGTGTGTGTGTGTGTGTGTGTGTGTGTGTGTGTGTGTGTGTGTGTGTGTGTGTGTGTGTGTGTGTGTGTGTGTGTGTGTGTGTGTGTGTGTGTGTGTGTGTGTGTGTGTGTGTGTGTGTGTGTGTGTGTGTGTGTGTGTGTGTGTGTGTGTGTGTGTGTGTGTGTGTGTGTGTGTGTGTGTGTGTGTGTGTGTGTGTGTGTGTGTGTGTGTGTGTGTGTGTGTGTGTGTGTGTGTGTGTGTGTGTGTGTGTGTGTGTGTGTGTGTGTGTGTGTGTGTGTGTGTGTGTGTGTGTGTGTGTGTGTGTGTGTGTGTGTGTGTGTGTGTGTGTGTGTGTGTGTGTGTGTGTGTGTGTGTGTGTGTGTGTGTGTGTGTGTGTGTGTGTGTGTGTGTGTGTGTGTGTGTGTGTGTGTGTGTGTGTGTGTGTGTGTGTGTGTGTGTGTGTGTGTGTGTGTGTGTGTGTGTGTGTGTGTGTGTGTGTGTGTGTGTGTGTGTGTGTGTGTGTGTGTGTGTGTGTGTGTGTGTGTGTGTGTGTGTGTGTGTGTGTGTGTGTGTGTGTGTGTGTGTGTGTGTGTGTGTGTGTGTGTGTGTGTGTGTGTGTGTGTGTGTGTGTGTGTGTGTGTGTGTGTGTGTGTGTGTGTGTGTGTGTGTGTGTGTGTGTGTGTGTGTGTGTGTGTGTGTGTGTGTGTGTGTGTGTGTGTGTGTGTGTGTGTGTGTGTGTGTGTGTGTGTGTGTGTGTGTGTGTGTGTGTGTGTGTGTGTGTGTGTGTGTGTGTGTGTGTGTGTGTGTGTGTGTGTGTGTGTGTGTGTGTGTGTGTGTGTGTGTGTGTGTGTGTGTGTGTGTGTGTGTGTGTGTGTGTGTGTGTGTGTGTGTGTGTGTGTGTGTGTGTGTGTGTGTGTGTGTGTGTGTGTGTGTGTGTGTGTGTGTGTGTGTGTGTGTGTGTGTGTGTGTGTGTGTGTGTGTGTGTGTGTGTGTGTGTGTGTGTGTGTGTGTGTGTGTGTGTGTGTGTGTGTGTGTGTGTGTGTGTGTGTGTGTGTGTGTGTGTGTGTGTGTGTGTGTGTGTGTGTGTGTGTGTGTGTGTGTGTGTGTGTGTGTGTGTGTGTGTGTGTGTGTGTGTGTGTGTGTGTGTGTGTGTGTGTGTGTGTGTGTGTGTGTGTGTGTGTGTGTGTGTGTGTGTGTGTGTGTGTGTGTGTGTGTGTGTGTGTGTGTGTGTGTGTGTGTGTGTGTGTGTGTGTGTGTGTGTGTGTGTGTGTGTGTGTGTGTGTGTGTGTGTGTGTGTGTGTGTGTGTGTGTGTGTGTGTGTGTGTGTGTGTGTGTGTGTGTGTGTGTGTGTGTGTGTGTGTGTGTGTGTGTGTGTGTGTGTGTGTGTGTGTGTGTGTGTGTGTGTGTGTGTGTGTGTGTGTGTGTGTGTGTGTGTGTGTGTGTGTGTGTGTGTGTGTGTGTGTGTGTGTGTGTGTGTGTGTGTGTGTGTGTGTGTGTGTGTGTGTGTGTGTGTGTGTGTGTGTGTGTGTGTGTGTGTGTGTGTGTGTGTGTGTGTGTGTGTGTGTGTGTGTGTGTGTGTGTGTGTGTGTGTGTGTGTGTGTGTGTGTGTGTGTGTGTGTGTGTGTGTGTGTGTGTGTGTGTGTGTGTGTGTGTGTGTGTGTGTGTGTGTGTGTGTGTGTGTGTGTGTGTGTGTGTGTGTGTGTGTGTGTGTGTGTGTGTGTGTGTGTGTGTGTGTGTGTGTGTGTGTGTGTGTGTGTGTGTGTGTGTGTGTGTGTGTGTGTGTGTGTGTGTGTGTGTGTGTGTGTGTGTGTGTGTGTGTGTGTGTGTGTGTGTGTGTGTGTGTGTGTGTGTGTGTGTGTGTGTGTGTGTGTGTGTGTG